>OZ035964.1:5808894-5873894 GCA_964034945.1 Chrysopilus asiliformis
ATCACACGCATACCTCCTAGTGCCACCACCCCTGCTTATCTACAGGTAGAGAAAAAAAAATAGATTTGTGGGCAGGGATGGCGGTGTGTGTATGATGACAGCAATAAAAGCAAATGGAATAATGGATGTGTACGTAGATAAAACTGGTATACAGGATTCTATTCTATGTTTCTTTCACCCCTCCCCCCCCCCTCATTCTTCCTTCGCCACCTCTCCCCTTTCCCTGTCGTAGTTTCCCGTCGATTAACCTGGGAAAACCAGTCAACTGTGGTGACGTTGATTCGCAATAGAGGTCGCTATTTACGACATACGAAACGCACAATAATCGATGGTGGCGGCGCGGCACGGTTGTTTATCTAAATGTCGTCGATTATCCGTTAAGCGTTTGAAATAACGCACTGGTTTAGTGTGGAAGCCCCCCACACTGTTAGACGCCAGTAGGGGGGAATGTTAGGCGCCAGTAGAAATTCCCAAGCGGGCTGGGAATGGGAAATTTTCAACGAAATAGAAAGAAATCGTATTCAATCAATCTTCTAACCTATGCCGTATTTCCAGTTGATTTTTCCCAACGGTATTTTCAAACAAACGTCGTCATCAAACTTTCTACTTCTTTCACATTTTCTCACCACCTGAATTGACAATTTCCCGACATTAATTTACTTTTGACGAGAAGCCCTTTGATGAACGTTGATAACAAAATAGCATATATATATAAATACCATCCCCCGCAACTTCATTTGTAAACAACGTGTTTTATGAAATCGCAAAAAGGAACGGATAAGAAAAACATTGAGATTAAATTCCAATTCATACAAGTTGGATACCACATGTTTGATTCCGTCACGTTTTTCTACATTACTGTGCCGTTTACAGATCACTCGATTTGCATTACCATTTGAAACGGTGGGGAAGGGGGAGGTGGGTGGGGAATGGAGTTCTGTTGTATTGAAGTGGAAAGTTTTAGCGACATGTCTTATGGTAACAGGAATATCTTTTGATGCCGATTTAAGCTATACCGAAAAATTGCCATGGAGTGCAACTACAAAAAGTATCGAAAACGAAAGAACACACATTGGAGGTCAATTTATTGTATGTCGGGACGCGAAAACTACATCTAAAAGACTTATTTTTGGGTGTCAAAAGTTCAAAAAAATAATTTAATGGTAGACAGACAACGCACTTCCCTTCGGTGGTGCTAATTTTTTGCCCTCTCTCCGTTCCCAACCACCCTTTCTCCGTTCCCAACCACCCTTTCTCTTCGTAGCCACAATTTATGCCCCTTTTTAACACCCCTTCCCTAATTTTTCCCTTTTTGCGCTAGTTTTTATTCGATGTTATGTAAGCCTCCTAGTAAAGACCGATGAAATTTCCTTTTGAAATATTTTTTCCAACCGGTCCTTATCAACAAATTCCATCAAACTGTGGCTCTTAGAAGCTAAATTAATACGCAATTTTGTTGTGTTTTTAAATGTTTTTAAATTATCTGTAACCTAAATATCTGTTTTCCACTTTAAAAAAAAACACTGGCTTTAAGAGGTTTTCCGGGTCACTACATTTAAACTACACCAGCGTGTCTGGAATGACAAAAGATTTTGATTTCCGCATGTGCGTCCGTCTATCTGTTTGTCCGTCTGTCTGTCTGTCCGTCTGTCTGTCTGTCTGTCTGTCTGTCCATCTGTCTGTCTGTTCGTCCGTCTGTCTGCCTGTAAACATCATAACTTTCAAAAGAACTTGCCTAGAGTAGATGAAAATTCAAATTCAATTTTCCGTGAGACACCCCTCCACCGAACAAACCATTAGTGATATCGGAAAACGGACAACGGATTCTTAATTAGAAGCCCTAAAAACCCCCCTCGGCCAAATTTCAGCAAAATCGTAGACGTGTCAAAACTTTGAAAAAATCACAAGGGGTACCCCTATACTTTTTTTAAGGACGAAAAATTCAAGTCCTTCGATCGGGCTGAAATTCAGAATTTAGAGGTTATCGGGGATGGAGAATCGATATCCGGTGTCCTTTTTGAGGGGGACGGTACGGTTCGGGCGGTACAAGGACGAGGTCCTTGAAAAATCCTTTTTTCCCCAAAAACGAGACCGGATATCGATTCCTCGTTCCCGAAAACCCAAAGATTCCAAATTTCATAAAAATCCTTTTAGCCGTTTCCGAGAAAAAAGGATTCAACTTTTAAGGATTTAACATTCGGAAAACCGTTTGTCTCTCGCGTAATTTTTGGCCTATCGACTTGCGGAAAATTGTTTTTGATAGATAAAAGGATGCTAAAGAATGCGTGATTTTTGGTTTTTCTGAAACTGTAGAACTTTTTTATGAAAAATATAATTTTCTGGAGACTTGAAATTTTCTTGAGATTTTTTTTTTCAAAATTTCAAAAATTTTACAAAATGAAATTTTGAAAAAAAAAATACCACAAAATGTTGGGAAATTGTCACAAAATACAAAATTCTAATTAATTTTGCCATTTCTACCAGTATTAATGCATAAAAATCATTTATTAAATTTTAATTTTTCCATTGATTGCGAAATGGAATCGGCAAAAAAGGCACCGGAAGTAAATCATTTCTTAAACCTCTCCCCCCCCCCCCCCCCTCCCCTTGGCTCCTCTGCTGCTTCTTCCGCTGATGTTCCGCCTAACCCGGTAAGGAGTCGATTTCAAAAGAAAAAGGAGAGTCTAATTCGGTATTCTTTTTGTGAAAATTCCAAATGATTTTACATAACCGGTCCATGCATCGAAATCCAATCGGACCAGTCCTTCCTCCCACACAAATGGCCTTTTTTCAAATCAAAATTTTGTCCGCCCTTATATATACACAGTATTTGACGATTGGTATTTGTTTTTTTTTTTTTCAGATGAAGACGTTAGCGATCCCGGAAATTACTTGGAAGTCGTACTACAACCAAATGGACCTGAAAAGTATTTATGAAATCATATTTATTTACCATTCCATAAATTCATACGCAATTTTTATTTGATTATTTTTTACATATTATTTAGCGAATGCATTTTTTTATTTTCAATATTTCGTTTTACTTAACTTTACCCCGCGTAATTGCACACAATAATCTTGAGTGGTTTACAGGAATTATGTTGGAAATTTATTTGGTAAAATATTAAGTCGTTTTTTCAATCTCAAGAACACTAACGTGAAAGCAAATTGGCTGTTTTAACTGGAATCTTGACTCTTTTTAACCTACAATATTTTTTTATTGTCAAAGAACCTCGTACATGTTTTCCATAAGTGTTTTTTTTTTTAGGTTTGTTTGATTTTATTTTGTTGAAATGCTAGGCGTTGTTAACTTTTTGACGATCAGAGGGACAAAACTTTCAAAGGAATTTATTTCATACTAGTTTGCATACCTGTCGTTGCCAGGTTAAAGTTTTTTGTATAAGTTTTGAAATACCAAAAAAAAAAGACCGGAAAGAACTTAAAAACTTTTGAGAAGCATCTTATCCTTGTAGGACTCTCCGTTGCGAATTAGTCTCACAGCAAATTCGTGATCACC
This sequence comes from Chrysopilus asiliformis, assembly GCA_964034945.1. Taxonomy (NCBI): domain Eukaryota; kingdom Metazoa; phylum Arthropoda; class Insecta; order Diptera; family Rhagionidae; genus Chrysopilus; species Chrysopilus asiliformis. The sequence continues at coordinate 5,812,412 of OZ035964.1, forward strand.
AATTCCAAAAATCCGCCAATGCCAATTTTTCGCGGGAAAAATTGCGTTTTCCATACAGGACCTTTCGTTAGGATTTTTGAAATTGTAGCACCGGGTTCGTGATCAGCTACGCCGAAAACCGCCTACACGGAGAGAAAAGATAGTAAATTTAACTACTTTATAATGGGAAATCGTGACTATTACTAAAATAATTAATTTTAAAGACAAAAATAGTCAAAATCGAAAATTTTTCTAAGAAATTTTACCATTTAGTAGTAAAATTTACTGTTTTCTAGTTAAATTGAATATTTTTTCAATTGAAATTAATTGTTTTAGTAATAGTCCCGATTTCCCATTATAAAGTAGTTAAATTTACTATCTTTTCTCTACCTGATCACGAACCCGGTGCTATAATCCTAATAAGCGGGATTCATGGCGAAAATCAAGGTCTTAAAACACCCAAACCCTCTTTACCGCTCGTTTACCCATTTAGCGGTCAAATTTCGAAAAAAAACCCCGACTTATTGAGCGCCTACGTGATGGGTGGGCCATAATGTGAAAATTTCAAGTTTCTAGCTTTAGGGGTTTGGGCTGTGGGCGTTGATGATTTTTGTATTCTTGCTAAAATAACAATTTTTTTTTGTGTTGAACAAAGTTTTTCCTCCAAAAATATTCGATCCAATTGACAATTTTTTTTGTGACTTGAACAAAAATTTTGTTAATTTAACAATGATTTTATCCATATGACAATTTTTTCCTCTGGGTACCGCAATGTAGGTAGGCTACCCAAGTAACACAAAAAGTAGTCACGAAATTAAAGCCGCGGTGACCACTTAACGACCCTTTGTGCTACATGGGTAAGTGCTCCGTTTTGCCGACTCTTGCCATTTCGAAGAAAAGAACTCATTCACAGAAACGCCGCTTTTTTTTACAAGTTTTCTTCGTTTTTCTTTTTGTTTTTTTTTTATAAGTTTTCTTCGTTTTTCTTTTTTAAGTTTTCTTCGTTTTTCTTTTGGTTTTCTTTAGAGTAAGAAATGAACGCTTTATGCTTATGACATTTGCTTGCATAATTTTGCAAAAAAAAATTAATTCTTTCCAGACGGTCTTCTATAATTTATGTTTACAGGCGTGCGTGTATCCGGCGGGGCGGAAACTGTGACCATCGCCCTAACGATTGCTGCTATAACAGCTCATGCCGTTGTAATTTGTGGGGCTCGAACTGCCGATGCCAACGGATGGGACTATTCCAGAAATGGGGCTAAATTCACAACAATCTCAGCTACTACTAAATAAAATTTTCCTTTTAATTTATCGAAATTTGTTGAAAATGTTTTTTTTTTCGACATGTCTTTTAGTACTGCTTGTTTCAAAAATTAAAACATTTGGTTCGGATCGTATCCTCTTTGTTTTAAGAGATTTACGCGAAATTTAAAAAAAATTAAAACTAATTAGGGAAAATGCTGAATTTTTAATAATAACGACTCTTGGCTTATCGATAAAAATGGTTTAACGAGTAAACACACTTTGACTTAAAAAAAAACGCGAAAAATAAAAAAAAAATAAAAAAAAAACTGGGAATAATTTAGTATTCCGAAATTTGAATATTTTTCAAAAATATCTGCAGTGGAATTTTGAACTCAGATAGCAACAATTTTTACTTAATTTTTTTACTGTGTTTTAAAACGATGATGTGGAAAAGTATTTAAGAAGAACTTTTGGAGAAAAAACACATATTTGTCTAATATTACGAAATGATGAGAGATCACAATACATAACCTAATATTCAATCAAACATATAACCTAGTATTCAAACATTATAACCTAGTATTCAAACACATAACCTAATATTCAAACACATAACCTAATATTCAATCACTATAATTATTCAAACTTACTGAAATAAATGTTAAATGTCAGTGGTTTAAAATAGTATCTAAATATTAACTAGTAGTTTCCCCCGTATTAATGTTAATTTCCCTAAATATCTTTTAATTGATGTTTCTTTTAAAATCTATATACGTACGGTTGAAGGTGAATTTTTTTTTTCGTGTCGATCGATTATAGAATGCAATTTGTAGTAGTTTGAAAATTCGGAACGCACCCCCATTTTTTTTTTGTAATAGCATTTTCAAACGAACATCGTCAAACGTTCTCCATTGTAATAGATCACATTTTTTTTTTCATAATAGATCCGAGTTTGTTTAAAGTAAAATGGCGGCTGTGGAAAGTTCTTATGGCAATAGGGCGCGTTTCCCCCGGAACAAATAGATTGTTCGGTAGTTTTACTATTTTGTTTTGTCCTGATTTTTTTGGCACGATTTTAAAATGATACATTTTCGTTTGAGATTAGCTAGAAGAATAAATATTGTGATGACTTTGAAACTGCGTGTCCTTTTACAATTTTGATGGCGGCGTTTTGGTGGAATTTTTTAGCGACCACCAAATCGAATTAGCGAACTGATTTCTAGCAAAAAGAAAGTCTGCTAACTCGATTTAGTAGCCGCGAAAGATTCGTGAAGCTCACCATATGGGTTCTAGAATAACAAAGTCTTTAAAAATTCGAGACTGAGCTCCTAAAAACACGCAGAATTTCCCCTTCCCCCTTCTTCACTCCTCACACTTTCTTCCTCCCTCACCCGTTCTTTCTCCCTCCCCCTTTCTTTCTTCCTCCCCCTTTCTTCCGCCCTCCCCCTTTCTTTCTTCCTCCGCCTTTCTTTCTCCCTCCCCCTTTCTTTCTTCCTCCGCCTTTCTTTCTCCCTCCCCCTTTTTTTCTTCCTCCCCCTTTCTTCCGCCCTCCCCCTTTCTTCCTCCCTCCCCCTTTCTTTCTTCCTCCCCCTTTCTTCCTCCCTCCCCCTTTCTTCCTCCCTCCCTCCTCCGCGCCTCCAAGACCAGTTTTGAAATCGCACTTTCGCAGACTTTAAAGTCTGCCGTACACGGTCAATAATTTTTTGCCTCAATATAGCCCTTAAGCGATCAATATATTGAACGATAAAAATATTCACCGTGTAAGGCAGGCTTCAGAAGCGGATTCGGACTGTCGTGCCAATAAAAAAATGCCTGTTTGGGGGGGGGGGGGGGGTTTCCTTTCGATTTTTGAAACAATTCTTTCAAATCGATATCTTATTTCCGAAATAAAATCACTAAATAATCAAATTTCAAACTTAAATAAAAATCACCAAAAAACACAAACCACCAAAATATCGAAAGTTCTCGAAATAATTTAAAAAAAAAATCAAAAGATATCCCGGAAAAACAGGTTTAAAAAAATGTATCACCGCTCAAACGGTATTTGCTGAAATTTTCTAAACATTCTGTTGATCAAATATTTATTATTCTTTTCGCGTGTCTTGGAAAGTTTTTTTTTTAAATTTCTGAAAATACTCTGCAAAATTCTTTAACCCACATCGGCCTAACATGCCTCTTAACACCCATTGGACTTTACTTAAGCGGTTTTCTAATTTTTAAAAAAAAAATTCCAAGGCCTTGAAGATCCTTAAAAATAAAACTCGGAGCAATCCACCCCCCCTCCCCCCACCCGCTGCATGGGGGGCGATGGAGTGCAGTGGGGAGGGGGGGGGGGGGGGGGCTAAATCACACACACGCACAAGCAATTGAGCGATCGATGCTTCAATTCTCTGCTGGATCGCTTGGTGTGCGGATGTGCGGAACTGTGGCCAACAAATTCGGCTCTCTAGAAATTTTTAAGTTACGTTTATTGCATAAATTCGGCGAAAAGGAAGAAAAATTCCGGTCATGGCATGGAATGACACATAATTTGGGTATAAGTTTTAATTTAAATAAAAAGTCTTTAAAAATTGGAACTAAAAAAAAAAGATTAAGATCTGTAAAAATATTAACATTTGATGGCGTTATTTTTAGGTGATGGGATGAGATGTGGTCAAATTTAGAACTCTTCGTACGTGAATTATATAGAAGGCCGCCAATTTATTTAAAAAAAACGCTTTTTTATTCGAAGCGTTAGAGAAAAACGTTTTAATATTCCTAAAACATCGAACTTAAGAACAAACCGAAAAGAAAATCCTTGTAAAACCCAATTAACACCCCGTTTCTGGTAGTCGTGTCGTTTTGGAAAAAAAAGTCGTTTTACATGTTGTTAGTGCTTTTCTACCAACAAGAACACGTAAAACGACACGACTATCAGAATGGGAGTGTAGGTCCCGAAAGAGTCCTTAAGCGCAAAACAGACTAATGATTGCGATTACGATTACGAATGAGCTTTCTCGACCAATGAGATAAAAGCTTTCATTTTCCTATCGTTGAAAGCTTTGATCTCATTGGGCGAGAAGCTTCAAATCGTAATCGCAATCGTTAGTCTGGATTGGGCTTTAAACCACCTGAAAAATCCAAATAAGTTTAAGCAGTTGTGTAGGGAAATTCATTTATCGATCGCTTTTAATCGAATTTTTAACCTTCAACCATGATTTTTTTAGTCACAGGCAATGAAAAGCTCAGTAAATTTTTGGTCCTCGGATATTGATTCGAAAATCGACAAGATATACTATTTCTTTTAACTTTCGGCCCATTTTGTGTCCCATTTAGGCCCACTTCGCTCTATTTCTGTGCCATTTCGGTAAGGTTGCTTGGCAATGATTTGTCGCCCGTAATCCCGACATTTTAAACCCCCCTTTTTTTGTAAGTATTTTGCTAGCAACTCTACCGAAGTATTTCTTTTTTTTTTATTTATTTGACCCTCGTCAGATATTGTTAATTAGTGACAACGGTAGGGGGTTTTTTTTTGTTATAAATTTTGATGCCAGAAAAGATTTTCTTGAGCTTTTCTTAAGTGTGACCAAATTATTATTGATCAGTGGCGGCCGATGGAGCAGTCGTTTTTATAGAACTAGTATGCAAATTTGGAAAAACACGATTTTATACATTTTGTATAATTTAACAGGATTTCTGTTAAACTTGAAAACTATAACAGCGTGCAGTTCGCTTGAAAAAAAATTGGGGCTTCACTGCAGAGAAACACGCAAAACTGTCCCGGCAATTAGTTTTGTGATTACACACAGTGTTTTGTGCTCAATTTCTGAGTGTTTTTTTGGAGTTTTTGGACCATTTCAAAACCTAGTTGGAGATTTATGTGTAAAAAAAGGCTTTTTAAATGAAGGTAAATTGACCTTCTCGCGCTCTACCGATCCCCTATCGTGATTCAAGTAAACAAAAAAACACATTAATCGTCTGCCACTGAAATTCATTTATTTTTTTTTGTCAAATCAGATCTCACAGAAATCGAAAGTCTCCCAAATACAGAGTTTTAAGAAATCAATGAATCCCAAATAAAATAAGCTGGCCGCCATTTTATACTCGTTAGCATTCAATACGTGTTCGAAGGAAAAATAAGTTATATCTCGTGAAGGGAAAATTCAAAAAAAAAACTTGTAATTCACTTGTATAAGACATTTCTTTCTAATTTCGTATTGAGTAAGTATCCAGCCACTTAGTTAAGATTATAAAATGGCTAGCACGCATTTTTTTTTGTAATGGGAATGATAATAAAACTAATCTCATATGCATATAACATTTTTTATATGCAGACAATTTTTATCACAATTCAAATATGTACATAAGAGCAGTGATGTCTCTTAAATAATAATAATTTTAATGAACACACATTTAATAACAATAAAAATGTATTCTTATCAAGAAGAAAAAATCTAGATGTTAATAAATACTTTAAAACCTACAAGAAACGTAACTGTCAGTCATAAAGACTTTATTTGAATAACACGTTAAGCGAAAATGCTTTTACGGAGTAAGGCATACAACATATTTTGTTATGTCATAAGAATTGATTTGAATCCTTATGACTTTTTAACACTGTAACAACAAATATATGATTCATTGATGACTTCTGCTAGGCAAATATTTCCCCCATTCATTTTTTAAATGGTTTTTTGTCTTGTTTTCCTTTTGTGTCGGTTTTTTTCTGCTATTGGTAAAGTTTTTTTTTTTTTTTGAACATTTTCAACTGATTTTATAGCGTACCCAGCAAAGTTTTGAATAACGCATTGTTTAAACGAATTTGTGACACATTAAAGCCTCAACCACAATTACGCGTTCGTGCGTGCGGCACCCACGCGATGAAGGTAAAAACTACGCATTTATATGAGTAAATGTATAATTGCGCGTTGCCGCGTAGAGTAGGCTTAGTCTCTACTTTTAGACGCGGTGACAACTACTAGATGCCAAAACAAAATCATGCCGCACGCACGGACGTATGCTTCTGGTTCTACCTTAAAATGGTGGATAGCGGCTGTCACGCGTCAATTATTTTGAACTCGGCAGTGTGTAAGTTTTTCAAATTGTTTTCGAAATGGTATTAAGAAGCGGTGATATTCGTTTAGTTGTCCTTTTTTATTAGAAAATTTTGATCAAAATTTTGATAACTGTCATTTTATTTAAGTCCAAAACAATTGACAAGTGACAGTCGCTATCACTTTACTACCACTTATCAGTCACTATCACTTATCACTTGATGCGATTCCATCCCTGTATAAACAAGCACAACAAACTAAATTATCAAAAGCACAAACTTGCTTTTTTCTCCAAGATGTGAGCCACAAACTTACAATTGTTTATAAATTTCAACAAGAAAGGCTCAAAAACCTGTCAAATTCAATTGCATAGCAAGTATTAAATGCTAACCTCCGGTATTGGTGGTTAATCCATGTGGCGTAGATTGGAAGACGATAGATTCGAAACACGGAAGTCGTGAGTTCTATTCAATTTCCCGTCCCCATTTTTTTACGTTATTTCTTTAGAATTTTCCGAAAATATAAATACAGTCAAAGTCCTCTAACTCGAAATCTCTGTAATTCGAATTTTCCACTAACTCAAATTGTTTAACCTTTTTTTTGCGCTCCCTTGAATTTTTTGGCGCTTTCTTCAGTTTGTTTTAAAATCTTCTAAAAACGATTAAATATACATATATGTATGAACATGTATTTAAAAAAAAATTGTTTAAATTTCTCTAACTCGAAACGATTTTGATGGCAGCAGACAATTCCAGTTAGGGGACTTTAACTGTATATTTGAATGCGTCTGCAGCATTCAAATATCGTTAAAAGCTTTCTTAAAAGTTGATTAACGCCATCTATTGGCGAAAAAAAAAATCGGCGATACATGCGTTATCGAAGCAGACTTCACCAATGCTTTGGTGATGCAAGAAACAGTACGCGTTATCGACGCATAGAATGAGTCAAGACAAGTGCATTGTCAAGGCATTGCAACTTTGCTGGGTAACTATCAAATTTTGGCTTGTGGCTGTTTACAAATTGTAATACTCAGATGGCGCTATTGTAGGCAAGGTTTTTTTTTACTTAATTTTTCATTCACTGAAGCAGAAATCGAAAACTTTTTTCGGTTTTTAAGAATAATTTTAAAAAAAAAAAAAGTTGGTTAGGTTGAGAAAACCGCGCGTGCTCAGATGTAGACCTACAGACCCATAAAAGTTGTAGATTTTGTTGGTTTTTTTCCCTCGTATATTATTTGAGAAAGAGGGAAAAAATGTTTAAGAAACACTGAATCAAACTTTTAAATCATGACATATATATCCAAAAATATGAGAAAGTTAATAATGTTAAAAATAATTGAACTTATACTAATGAGAACCTACATATAATATAATAAATATACAAAAAAAAAGCACTCACATAAAAGTATATTGTATAAGTATTATATGTAATATTGGATGTGACTGCATTATTTTATTGTGTTTTTTATTCAGCACAAGCATCTCCAGTGTAAAAAAAAAACATAATTAACCTAAAATTTAATGAATATAAAAAAAATATACCTACTTAATTTAATATGATGAATTAATCGTCAAATATATCATTGATAATAATATTTAAAAACAAAAATATATATATATATAAAATATCCATTCATAATATACATATATGTGACTTAAAATGTTTTAATTACTTTAGAAAATGAAATAAAAAATATATTTATATACATAATATATTTAAAAAAAAAAGAAAAAGAAAAAAAGAAAACATTAACATGTAAGGGAGAGAAAATTTAAAAATTATATTGAAGAATAATAAATAAATAACTAAATATAAATAGATGTGAATCTCATTTTATATGTTTTTCAATACATTTATTTTTTTTTTTGTGTTTTTGCATCATTTGTCTGGTTTTTGCGTCATCCATTGGCTTAATTTGCCATGCAACAGGATACAAACTTGACCCACTTTAATTGAGGTTACGTGGTAGTACTTAGCTAGCAACAGCTTTTGGCCAGGAGCAGCCCAAATATTTCTGAGACTTTATCTAGTCAGATTTTTTTTAGAATTTTTAGGAGCTAATTCTAAGCAGGAAAAATATTTCCGAGACCTTTTCTAAGCGGGAAATATTTTTCTTGAATCTTTGAAAGCTAATTCTTAGCAGGAAAAATATTTCCGAGACCTTTTCTAAGCGGGAAATATTTTTTTTGAATTTTTGAAAGCTAATTCTTAGCAGGAAAAATATTTCCGATACCTTTTCTAAGCGGGAAATATTTTTTTTCGAATTTTTGGTAGCTAATACTAAGCAGGAAAAATATTTCCGAGACCTTTTCTAAGCCGGAAATATTTTTTTCGAATTTTTGGAAGCTAATTCAAAGCAGGAAAAATATTTCCGAGACCTTTTCTAAGCCGGAAATATTTTTTTCGAATTTTTAGAAGCTAATTCTAAGCAGGAAAAATATTTCCGAGACCTTTTCTAAGCGGGAAATATTTTTTTCGAATTTTTGGAAGCTAATTCTAAACAGGAAAAATATTTCCGATACCTTTTCTAAGCGGGAAATATTTTTTTTCGAATTTTTGGTAGCTAATACTAAGCAGGAAAAATATTTCCGAGACCTTTTCTAAGCCGGAAATATTTTTTTCGAATTTTTGGAAGCTAATTCAAAGCAGGAAAAATATTTCCGAGACCTTTTCTAAGCGGGAAATATTTTTTTCGAATTTTTAGAAGATAATTCTAAGCAGGAAAAATATTTCCGAGACCTTTTCTAAGCGGGAAATATTTTTTTCGAATTTTTGGAAGCTAATTCAAAGCAGGAAAAATATTTCCGAGACCTTTTCTAAGCGGGAAATATTTTTTTCGAATTTCTAGAAGCTAATTCTAATCAGGAAAAATATTTCCGATACCTTTTCTAAGCGGGAAATATTTTTTTTCGAATTTTTGGAAGCTAATTCTAAGCAGGAAAAATATTTCCGATACCTTTTCTAAGCGGGAAATATTTTTCTTGAATCTTTGAAAGCTAATTCTTAGCAGGAAAAATATTTCCGAGACCTTTTCTAAGCGGGAAATATTTTTTTAGAATTTTTGGAAGCTAATTCTAAGCAGGAAAAATATTTCCGAGACCTTTTCTAAGCGGGAAATATTTTTTTCGAATTTTTGGAAGCTAATTCTAAGCAGGAAAAATATTTCCGAGACCTTTTCTAAGCGGGAAATATTTTTTTGGAATTTTTGGAAGGTAATTCAAAGCAGGAAAAGTATTTCCGAGACCTTTTCTTAGCGGGAAATATTTTTCTTGAATTTTTGAAAGCTAATTCTTAGCAGGAAAAATATTTCCGAGACCTTTTCTAAGCGGGAAATATTTTTTTGGAATTTTTGGAAGGTAATTCAAAGCAGGAAAAGTATTTCCGAGACCTTTTCTTAGCGGGAAATATTTTTCTTGAATTTTTGAAAGCTAATTCTTAGCAGGAAAAATATTTCCGAGACCTTTTCTAAGCGGGAAATATTTTTTTGGAATTTTTGGAAGGTAATTCAAAGCAGGAAAAGTATTTCCGAGACCTTTTCTTAGCGGGAAATATTTTTTTCGAATTTTTGGAAGCTAATTCAAAGCAGGAAAAATATTTCCGAGACCTTTTCTAAGCGGGAAATATTTTTTTCGAATTTTTGGAAGCTAATTCTAAACAGGAAAAATATTTCCGAGACCTTTTCTTAGCGGGAAATATTTTTTTCGAATTTTTGGAAGCTAATTCAAAGCAGGAAAAATATTTCCGAGACCTTTTCTAAGCGGGAAATATTTTTTTCGAATTTTTGGAAGCTAATTCTAAACAGGAAAAATATTTCCGAGACCTTTTCTAAGCGGGAAATATTTTTTTCAAATTTTTAGAAGCTAATTCTTAGCAGGAAAAATATTTCCGATACCTTTTCTAAGCGGGAAATATTTTTTTCGAATTTTTGGAAGCTAATTGTAAGCAGGAAAAATATTTCCGAGACCTTTTTAAGTAGTAAATATTCTACGGTTTTCCGAATGTCATATCCCCTAAAAATTGTATCCTTTTATCTCGGAAACGACTTGAAGCAAAACGATTCTCAATCACTAAATTAACGAGGAATCGATATCCGGTGTCCTTTTTCAGGACAAAAGAATTTTTCGATTTTTCGAATTTTTTGGTACGTCTCCGATTTTGTTGGCAGAACGATGCACAATTTTGCCCCCTAAACTAACTTTTAAATCAAAGAACTTTTCACTTTGGTTGAGGACTTTTTGGAAAGGGCACGGTCTCTACTTTCATCCATATATGGCTTCAAGAGCCATCGAATTGCAGGGGGATGGTGAGGGGTTAACGAACTCTCTCGTGATTTCTGCAATGATTTCTGTGAAAAATCACAAAAAAGTTTGTTAACCCCTCACCATCTCCCTGCAATTCGGTGGCTTTTGAAGCCATATATGGATGAAACTAGAGACTGTGCCCTTTCCAAAAAGTCTTCAACCAAAGTGATAACTACACGGGTTCAAAAGTTAACCCAGGGGCACGAAAAACGCTATTTCTTGCATGGTTCTTTGGTATAGGAATGGTGTTCGGGCCTCTGATTAAGAATCCATTTTCTGTCTTAGTTTGGCGGGCTTAGCGGTCCAATTTTAGGAAATAAAACAAAAGTTGTGTTTAATTTTCCAGCCTAACGTTTCGAGCCTTGTTTTGGCTGGAAAATTAAACACAACTTTTGTTTTATTTCCTAAAATTGGACCGCTAAGCCCGCCAAACTAAGACAAATACTATTATACGGTCGACATATTATCAGAATCCATTTTCTGATATCACTAATTGGTTGGGCGGTCCATGGGGAGGAGGTGTTTCACGAAAAATTGAATTTTCACTTGCTATTTGCTGGAAACGCAGCAACTGTATAAAATTTCAAGGCCCTAGTTCAACCCTTTCGAAGATGATGGTTTTCACGGACAGACGGATGGCCAGACAGACAGACAGGCAAACAGAGGGACAGACAGGCAGACGGACGGACATGCGGATATCAATATCTTTTGTCATACCAAATATTCATTTGTGTCCGATGATCGATGCGTTACAAACGGCATACTAAGGCCCGTTTGCACGTATTATACTTAAAAAATTAAGTTGTGGTTAGCCTACTTAAACCGTAGAAATTCTTCGACTTAAATTTTTTAAGTTGCTAAGTTTTGTTGGTGCAAACGGCACTAAATCTAATATAACACATGGATCAATAAGTCCCGAGACTAACAATGAAAACAACATTTTTTTTGCAAAATTTTTTTTTATTCATCAATATAATCACCTTTTAGGGTGATACAATCGTCACGCCATGCGTATCCCAAAAAACTGACGCCATGACTTTGCCAGCTGACTGCTGCGTTTTCGGACGCTTCGGACGGCTTTCGCCAGCTGTGCGCCACTCAGATGACTGCCGCTTCGACTCTGGAGTGTAGTGATGTATCCATGTTTCGTCCATGGTCACGTAACGACGCAAGAAATCTTTTTTATTGCGAGTAAATAGCGATAAACAGCTTTCTGAATCATCGACTCGTTGCTGTTTTTGTTTCATCGAAAGCAATCGCGGCACCCACTTGGAAAAAACCTTTTTCATGCTCAATTTTTCATGAAGGATAGTAAATGCACTTCCATATGATATCTGTGTTATCTCAGCAATCTCACGGAGCTTCACTTTACGATCTTTCATTATAATTTTTGTCACTTCACTCACATTTTCCGGTGTAACGGCTTCCACAGGTCTACCCGAGCGTTCCGCGTCATTTGTGTCGGTACGACCACGTTTAAACTCGGCAAACCACCGACAAATCGTTGCTTTTGATGGACAAGAGTCCGGGTAACATTTTTCAATCCATTGTTTCGCTTGCACGGTGTTTTTATCCATTAAAAAACAATGTTTTATCAGAACACGAAACTCGGTTTTTTCCATTTTTTAAACAAACTACAAAACGACTTTACTCCAACCTCGATAACTCAGCTGTTTCTGGTCCGATCGACTTAAAATTTTGACACGTTTCAAGCAAAGGTTAGTACTCTAGAAAGACGTGGTTACTGGTTTACTACGAGCGTCATCTCTGGGTTAGTCTCGGGACTTATTGATCCATGTGTTACTCCTATATGATATATCAAGCCATTTTCTTGAGGCAAATAGTGTTTGGTGCAAAAATTTGTATGGTGGCGGCGCGGCGGGAAGGAGTGCCTTGATTTATCCCATTCCAGAACATATAACTTTAATTTTTCCGAGGAACGCCTTTTTGCAAAAACTTTTTGTACTGCTGCCAAAAGCGTAATATTTCTTATTGGTTTTGATTAAAGCGTAGCTTTTTAAAAGCTTTGATATCTTAAGCAGGCCACACACTAGACACGATTCACGACAATCTTATGACTCATCGATCCTCAAGGAAAGTTTGTAGCTAACTTTCGGTCAGTCTACATCGAGAGAGCGCGATGGATCTACATAGAGAGAGAGTGGGATGGACCCAACAAGATTGTCATGAATCGCGATGAGTTCAGGCGGCCGTGGAACGATACAATCTTGACGTTCAAGCTTTGATTGTACTCTTTCATTGCCCACAGACTGTAAGGATACACGACAACTCAAGCTTGTCCCACAATTACGCGCATAATTGCGCGGTGACCAAACGGTTGGAAGCGGTGACAGTTGTTTATGTTTTCTGAGTGTTGTTGCAAATATTTTTATCAAGTAAAAAGATGGAAAAGAACTTTGAAAACGCATTCGAAACGGAAAAATTAATAATCTTCAAATTTTCTGCGATTTTTAGGTTATGAGAACACAAATAGAGCTGCAACCGCGCCGCGTAATTTCAGGTTTAAAAATGACTGCGGCTGTCGCCCTGCCGCTCTGAGGTAACCGCGCCGCGCCGCTGCCGCACCGCGCCAATTGTGGGACAAGCTTCAAGTTTGTATCCTCATGACGCGGCGTGTATCCTCTTAGTATGTAGGCCGCATTAAAGGACCACAACTTTATGGTTACGCAATCACTGGTGAGTTGGTTTTGACAGGTATGAGAAAGTCTACATTGTCTACACCAATTCTATTGTTTACGCTATTGTCTACTTTACCGTATAGAAAATCAAAGTCTACGCGTTAAGAAACAACACTGTTCACAATGAGTACGTTAGAAGATCCATATGACTGTAGGTAACAAAAGATTTAATAGAAATTTCGAGTTTTTTTTTTTAAATTTCTAATTAATGGCAAACTATAACATTGCCCTATGATCCCTTACGAGTCGTGCTAGCCTTGCATTTGATAATAATGTGAACAGAAATGGACTATAATATTTAAAAAACAAAAAATCACAATTTTTCGACTGCATAATTTATTATCAGTCTTGGCCTTTCATCTGAGAAACTTATCAACACAATTTAAGACGAGATCTGTTGGTGTACAAAAACCGGTCACCCTCACTTTTTGAAAATTGAAAATTGTCAGAACATACAAAAAACATATTAGCGTGAAATTTTAGTTTTGGATCAAACTTATAAATTACAATTTAAATCATGCATGAAATTAAGATTTTTGCTTACTGAAAAAATTATAGTCATTTTAAATTTCAAAAAAATAGTGCATAAAAGTTGGTTGTTCACATTTCCCCTCTCCATCGTTTATTAAGTCTCGGATTGATATAAAATAAATGCGGCCTCCCTATCTATTAGATGATTCTGAAAATATTTCAAGCAAATTAAACTACGGATATTTTCGCATATTTTTTTTATTTATTTTTCTTAATATTCGCATTTCAAGTCAGACATTTAAATGGCGTTCTTGTTTATTTTACAGGCTATTTGAAAATTGGCCCCAATGAGCTGAATTCGTGTCAACTTCAAATGGAAATTATTGCCGTGAGCAGTGCTTACCGGAACCAGTTTCGCTATCGACGGATACTTTCTGAGGCATAGACCGTGGACACTGATAGCAAAATGGACGGTGATTTATCTGAAGAGATGTCCAAAATTGTGGAAACAGCCGCCAGCACCTTCTAGGACATCACCGACTCCAAATTTCATCCACTTCCGGGACTTGTGTCGCAGCGATTTCTACGCACACCGCAATCGGAACCTCGTTTTTATGGTAGGTATTTTGCCAAGTTTAAATTTCATGGAACAGCGCTAACAAATTTTCATTTATTTTCTGCTAGACATCCAGAGCAATCCAGACAACAACACCGGAAATGAGGCAAAAGAAGAAACAGCGAAATTGAATTATTCCAGCCGAGAACGTGATCCAAAATTTTGTTTTTGTTATTATTATTTTTTTTAAATTATTAGATGCGAATTTTATTCAAATTAAATTAAATTAATCAAAGCTTGGATTTGATTTTGTGAGAAATTGTGCAATAAATAAAAGCTTGATGTCAATTAAAATTAGATGTAAGAACCTTTAGGCTAAAAAATAAAAACAATGTATTTTTACTGTTTTTTTTTTAAGTTATTATATAGGTAAATAAGGTAATGTATAACCACGACGACGGGAAAAACGAATACGAAGAAAATGTGAGCTTAAACATAGAAAATATTCAACCTTCAAACACTGAACCATGGCAATATGTTGAGGGAAAGCAAATCGAAAAAAAAATTCGAGAGCTTTTACTGAAAGCTTTCATCAAAAGCTCTCAAATTTTTTTTTTTCGTTCTGAAGTTATTATATAGGTAAATAAGATAATGTATAACCACGACGACGGGAAAAAATAATACGAAGAAAAGGTGAGCTTAAACATAGAAAATATTCAACCTTCAAACACTGAACCATGGCAATATGTTGAGGGAAAGCAAATCGAAAAAAAAATTCGAGAGCTTTTACTGAAAGCTTTCATCAAAAGCTCTCAAATTTTTTTTTTCGTTCTGAAGTTATTATATAGGTAAAACAGATAATGTATAACCACGACGACGGGAAAAAAGAATACGAAGAAAAGGTGAGCTTAAACATAGAAAATATTCAACCTTCAAACACTGAACCATGGCAATATGTTGAGGGAAAGCAAATCGAAAAAAAAATTCGAGAGCTTTTACTGAAAGCTTTTATCAAAAGCTCTCAAATTTTTTTTTTCGTTCTGAAGTTATTATATAGGTAAATAAGATAATGTATAACCACGACGACGGGAAAAAAGAATACGAAGAAAAGGTGAGCTTAAACATAGAAAATATTCAACCTTCAAACACTGAACCATGGCAATATGTTGAGGGAAAGCAAATCGAAAAAAAAATTCGAGAGCTTTTACTGAAAGCTTTCATCAAAAGCTCTCAAATTTTTTTTCGTTCTGATAGTTTTTTTTGCCTGCTGATTAAAAATCCGTCGTCGGTCTCACTGTATCTTTAACGGTTTCAAAGATGGAGGGGGGTGTTACTCTCGAAAATCGACTTATCCCAGAACCGACAACGGCTTTCGATTTCTCGTCCCCCAAAACCCCTACACACCAAGTTTCAGCGAAATCGATTTTTTTCAAAAAATCGCAAAAATCGACAGTGGTTAGTCCATCGATTTGCGATTTTTTCGAAAAAAATTTTTGTCTCCGATCGGGCTCAAACTTGGCGTGTAGGGGTTTTGGGGGACGAGAAATCCAAATCCGTTGTCCATTTTGAGCTAGCTCAATTTTTTGAGGTGCTCAAATTTTTTTTGCATTTTTTCGAAAAAATTTTTTGTCTCTGATCGGGCTGAAATTTTGTGTGTAGGGGTTTTGGGGGACGAGAAATCGAAATCCGTTATCCATTTTGAGCTAGCTCAATTTTTTGAGGTGCTCAAATTTTTTTTGCATTTTTTCGAAAAAAATTTTTGTCTCCGATCGGGCTGAAATTTTGTGTGTAGGAGTTTTGGGGGACGAGGAAACGAAATCCGTTGTCCATTTTGAGCTAGCTCAATTTTTGACGTTTTTTTTCGAAAAATTTTTTTGTCTCCGATCGGGCTGAAATTTGGTGTGTAGGGGTTTTGGGGGACGAGAAATCGAAATCCGTTATCCATTTTGAGCTAGCTCAATTTTTTGAGGTGCTCAAATTTTTTTTGCATTTTTTCGAAAAAAATTTTTGTTTCCGATCGGGCTGAAATTTTGTGTGTAGGAGTTTTGAGGGACGAGGAATCGAAATCCGTTGTCCATTTTGAGCTAGCTCAATTTTTGACGTTTTTTTTCGAAAAATTTTTTTGTCTCCGATCGGGCTGAAATTTGGTGTGTAGGGGTTTTGGGGGACGAGAAATCGAAATCCGTTATCCTTTTTGAGCTAGCTCAATTTTTTGAGGTGCTCAAATTTTTTTTGCATTTTTTCGAAAAAAATTTTTGTTTCCGATCGGGCTGAAATTTTGTGTGTAGGAGTTTTGAGGGACGAGGAATCGAAATCCGTTGTCCATTTTGAGCTAGCTCAATTTTTGACGTTTTTTTTCGAAAAATTTTTTTGTCTCCGATCGGGCTGAAATTTGGTGTGTAGGGGTTTTGGGGGACGAGAAATCGAAATCCGTTATCCATTTTGAGCTAGCTCAATTTTTTGAGGTGCTCAAATTTTTTTTGCATTTTTTCGAAAAAATTTTTTGTCTCCGATCGGGCTGAAATTTTGTGTGTAGGGGTTTTGGGGGACGAGGAATCGAAATCCGTTGTCCATTTTGAGCTAGCTCAATTTTTTGAGGTGCTCAAAATTTTTTTTGCTTTTTTTCGAAAAATTTTTTGGTCTCCGATCGGGCTGAAATTTGGTGTGTAGGGGTTTTGGGGGACGAGGAATCGAAATCCGTTGTCCATTTTGAGCTAACTCAATTTTTGACGTTTTTTTTCGAAAAATTTTTTGGTCTCCGATCGGGCTGAAATTTGGTGGGTAGGGGCTTTGGGGGATGAGGAATCCAAATTTGTGGTCCGTTTTGAGCTAGCTCAATTTTTTGGAGGCGACCCTAGGGGTTTTGGCCGAACCGAAAGAGCTATCGAACAACGGACGACGGATTCGTGATCAGCGACCCCCCTTTACCCCTGACACCGAGTTTCAGCCAAATCGGTGACATGAAAAAAATCGAAAAAAAGCATGGACTATAGTCCATGCTTTTTTTCGATTTTTTTCATCTCTTGGATTTGGCTGAAACTTGGTGTCAGGGGTAAAGGGGGGTCGCTGATCACGAATCCGTCGTCCGTTGTTCGGTAGCTCTTTCGGTTCGGCCAAAACCCCTAGGGTCGCCTCCAAAAAATTGAGCTAGCTCAAAACGGACCACAAATTTGGATTCCTCATCCCCCAAAGCCCCTACCCACCAAATTTCAGCCCGATCGGAGACCAAAAAATTTTTCGAAAAAAAACGTCAAAAATTGAGTTAGCTCAAAATGGACAACGGATTTCGATTCCTCGTCCCCCAAAACCCCTACACACCAAATTTCAGCCCGATCGGAGACCAAAAAATTTTTCGAAAAAAAGCAAAAAAAATTTTGAGCACCTCAAAAAATTGAGCTAGCTCAAAATGGATAACGGATTTCGATTTCTCGTCCCCCAAAACCCCTACACACAAAATTTCAGCCCGATCGGAGACAAAAATTTTTTTCGAAAAAATGCAAAAAAAATTTGAGCACCTCAAAAAATTGAGCTAGCTCAAAATGGACAACGGATTTCGATTCCTCGTCCCCCAAAACCCCTACACACAAAATTTCAGCCCGATCGGAGACAAAAATTTTTTTCGAAAAAATGCAAAAAAAATTTGAGCACCTCAAAAAATTGAGCTAGCTCAAAATGGACAACGGATTTCGATTCCTCGTCCCCCAAAACCCCTACACACAAAATTTCAGCCCGATCGGAGACAAACATTTTTTTCGAAAAAATGCAAAAAAAATTTGAGCACCTCAGAAAATTGAGCTAGCTCAAAATGGATAACGGATTTCGATTTCTCGTCCCCCAAAACCCCTACACACAAAATTTCAGCCCGATCGGAGACAAAAAATTTTTTCGAAAAAATGCAAAAAAAATTTGAGCACCTCAAAAAATTGAGCTAGCTCAAAATGGACAACGGATTTCGATTCCTCGTCCCCCAAAACCCCTACACACAAAATTTCAGCCCGATCGGAGACAAAAATTTTTTTCGAAAAAATGCAAAAAAAATTTGAGCACCTCAAAAAATTGAGCTAGCTCAAAATGGACAACGGATTTCGATTCCTCGTCCCCCAAAACCCCTACACACAAAATTTCAGCCCGATCGGAGACAAAAATTTTTTTCGAAAAAATGCAAAAAAAATTTGAGCACCTCAAAAAATTGAGCTAGCTCAAAATGGATAACGGATTTCGATTTCTCGTCCCCCAAAACCCCTACACACAAAATTTCAGCCCGATCGGAGACAAAAAATTTTTTCGAAAAAAAACGTCAAAAATTGAGCTAGCTCAAAATGGACAACGGATTTCGTTTCCTCGTCCCCCAAAACCCCTACACACCAAATTTCAGCCCGATCAGAGACAAAAAATTTTGTCGAAAAAACGCAAAAAAAATTTGAGCACCTCAAAAAATTGAGCTAGCTCAAAATGGACAACGGATTTGGATTTCTCGTCCCCCAAAAAAAAACGATCATTTTACAAGAAATTGCGATTTTATTGGGCTCGATATAACAAAAATGTGTGATAATTCTAATATCTAAAGGCATACAATTATTTTACACATTTTTTTTGTGTTGCTTATGTTTTATCGATATAAGCTAATTCTATATTATACTAAAATTATTTTTGTAATTTGGAATAATTTTAGATACCTTATGCATGAAATATCGATTGATTTTAATAAATTTAATTATCAAACAAGAATAATTTAAATAAAAGGTCATTATAAGGCACAGAGTAAAGCTCTAAAATATTTACATTTTCAAAAAAAAATCTATGATTTATTACATAGGGACAATGCTAGTTTGACTATAATGCTTACTGACATCGCAAGTATTTACGATTTATTTTGTTAACTAATACAATCCTTTGAATATGTACAAATATAGGAGAATAATCTATTAGTTGTCACCTTGGGCCGATGGTGGCGATAGTGATCATTTTTATGTAATATTGTAGCTTTTAGTTTAGATTCAAATTGAGAATTTCCCCACAAACATCCCAGACCAAAAAGCACGCACACATTTAAGAAGCAAAGCGGTGTTGATTCTTATGGTGTCATACGAGGAATGAACTGAACACGTACAGCACACAATGATAAACCGCGATCATTGCGATTACAAATTTCCCATTGTGCTTAAAGTTTTAGGGTATTTTAGTTAATACACATACCTAAGCTTTAAGTTTGGGGGATTTTTATTTAATACTTGAACCGCAGACACTTTCGCCACCATCGGCCCAAGGTGACAACTAATAGATTATTCTTCTATATTTGTACATATTCAAAGTACAATCCAAAGATATTTTTATTAATTAGAATTGTCACTACGAGATTTACACTTTCGATAGCTTGTCATAGAATATATATGTTGTTATATTAATGCTTTTATACTATTTACAATTAAAAAAGTATTTTATGGATAAGTTTAATCAATAAAAAAATCTAAAAATAAATTAAGGTTTTAGACGTGTATTTTGCTATTTCATCAGTTCATACAATTTTTGCTAGATTTCCCTAAAAATTATAGAAAAACTAGCAATAAAGTTACTTGAGAATTTATTTAACTTGTACCATATTTGTTACTTTAATAGATTTCACAGTCATACTTAACTCCGAGAAACATACATACATGTGCTTTAATGACTTTAAAAAAAATAAAGCGTGTAAGGCATAATATTAATACGAATGTAAATTCATCACAAATTGTCACGCTGCGGTTTAATTTTTATCTCTTTTAAACTAAAAAGGACTTTTTTTTTTACTTAAAACAATCAATTTCCTAAAAAAAATTTATTACAGAGAGCTATACAAATATTTAGTTTATAAAATAGATGCGTACTTGAATAGTTTGTCTATAAAAATATTTACTCCGAAAAAAAAGTGATAAAAATCTCAAGTAAATACTTATAGGTCCATTGAAGTTTTTTTACACTGGATATTTTAGCAATTTTCTTCATATGTTAATTTAAAAAAAAAATATAACAAAAAGTATCGGGATTGGTTTTATAAAATGAAAAATCTTTATCCTTCTAAATCTATTGCAATCCCCATACGATACAATGTCCCTATACCAACGTTTTTTTTCCAATTCTCAAAACAGTTCAAAAAGTCACTTTCTGGAATGACCTTCAAAGCTTGCAGCGATTCAGATTGTATATCTTCTACCATCTCGAAACGCTGTCCCCGAAGCGGTATTTTGAGTTTAGGGAATAGCCAGAAGTCACACGGTGGTAAACCAGGCGAATACGGTGGTTGCGATACGATATGGGTCGAATTTTTCACGTAATTGGTTCCAAAAACGATCGAAAAAACTGAGAGTTTTTAGAACCAATTGAGATTCGGCACGTCTGAGGCACAAAACATATTTTAAAATGGTTGATTTGAAATGCCAACCATATCAACAAGGTCTCTAGATGTTAATCCAAGATTTTTGAGCAAAAGTTCTTTTGATTGACGCTGTTCTCATTATTTTAAATTGATGGTCGTCCGGGCCGCTCATCGTCTTCTTCTAGGCTTTCATCTCTGTCTTCTTTGAACTGTTTATACCGAATAAAAACTCTTGCCATCGACCTACATTGATGGCATTTTCTAACATTTTATGCGTGTCTGTTGTCGAAATATCATTCCGCAAGTAAAATTTAATGCAAGTTTTTTGCTCAATAAAATCAAATTTCATGAACGTATCTGAATAAGTAACCAAGCTAATGCCATGAAATTTGACGTAAATGGCAATAACGGTGCTACCATCAACCTAATAAAAATGAAAAGGTTTACATGATTTCGTAATTCTTGACAACTTTAAATTAACCAATCCCGATACTTTTTGAATACGGTAGTATAAGAATGGAAGACCTAATTATTGAATTTTCCAAAAATTCTTACTCGCTAGCTTTGATTTGGCATAAATAATTCTCAATTATAGCCCTTTATAAAGGATTTTGAACTTAAATTTGAGTTAATCATTCGCTTTATTATTTTGCACTTGCAAACGTAAACTAAAAATATATCTTTTTTTCTTCAACACTTAAGAAGCGAAAGTATAAGAATATTAAAGAAATTAAATTAGGTATAACTCAGCATAGTTAATTAAATATAGGTACGTTTAACTTTTGTTAATGTGCCAGTTTTAGAATGAACCTCCTTTTCAAGATTCTCTGTTGAATTTTTACATTCATGGCTTCTATCCTTTTCACTCCCAAATTCATGCTCCAAATTATCTTTTTTATTATTACAGGGCATTGTTGGGAATGGATTTGTGTTCATAAGTAGATTTATGTCTTTACCATTATTGCGATTATGATGATGATGGAGATGTATAGCTCTGGATTTCCTTGAAAGAAAACAAAAATAAAAAAAATTGACAACATTACGGGGGAGGTACAAAAAGGTACAAAAAATTAACACTTACGAATTTAATTGATTACGGTGTTCTGAATGAAAAGGGGATGTTTGACAAAATCGTTTCGAAGCATAAAGGCCAACGAGAATTCCAATAACAAACACTAAAATTAAAATTACTCCAGCGAGACCCCAATAAAAATTACTGCTGGCTAGTTGTACACTGTCCAGAGAATTCGCACCTAGCTCTTCCTTAATTAATGGATCGACTATCGAAGAAAATTTAAAAATAAAGAATATATTATATTTATTCATTTATTCCATTAACAAGACAAATGTGATCTTACCAGTGGCGAAGCGCGACAAATTTGTTTGACTATTTTTAGTGGGTTTGGGTAAAATAAATGTTGAAAGGTTTGATTTGGATCCCCAAAAAAAAGAAAATGTTTTCCCGCAAAAATTGAGGAAAATGATAATCACGTTATCCTTGCAGGACCTTCCCTTATTCGTAGTGAAAATATTGCACTTTTATCGGACTTACGTATGTGTGCAAAATTTCAAGTCAATCGGATGAGTAGAAGTAGATCAAAATACGATTGCAAGATTTGACGCTGACGGACAGACAGACGGACACGATAGCAAGCTAAATAGAAGCTTTTAAAAAACCAGGCCTCTTGAGTATCTCTCTTGAAAGTGATCTATTCACGAAAAGCCTAGCCTAGACTAGACCACAGAACTATATAACATAGAACAACTGTCACCATACAAAGCTCTCCTGAAAAATGGTCCCAAAAGTATTTCCCTCTTTATCGTACTTGAACGCATCCACTGAAGGTCGCGAAATTCAAATTTAGTTTATCGCGAAATTCAAATTTCACAAGTTTGAGACTAACTTTAGGCGCCAACACCATTCCGAAAGTCTATTTTCCTTTGACAGTTTAAACGAGAGGACTATATTTATTCTCATACGGTTATCTCGCTCTTACTTGACTCGTTTTGATTCACTGAACTGAATTGAAATGGGACCATTTGAGACAGCAAATCGAGCGATCTAGTATATCTATGGACTAGACCAACTTAATAACAAATCCTCACTCTTCTTTGAATATGGACTGTTCCAATTTGTATATATCGTGAAGAATTTTTCATTTATATTTTTTTTAAACAATTTGCGTGATTACAATTTTTGCTAACACTCAAACAATAAGCAATATCGCATAAGCTTTTCAGTTTTGAAAACTACCTTTGCAGAGAAAAAACGTAATTTTTGCCTATCTTTAGTGAAACACATTAAACGCCTGAGGATAGGCAATAAATTTCATTGTATATTTTGTCACAATCTATTTAACACGGTCCTGGCATCGTGCACCACTGGTGGTACACGTACAGTTTTTTAAAACCGCGCGAGTAAATAGTGCGGTAGTTTTTTTGTGGAAGTAATATAAAAAAACACGCACCGTGTACCACCGATGGCGTACAACCGCCAGAAAACAAATCGCTAGTGTACCACCCGTGGTACACGATGTCCAAATGTAAAAAAAAAGTTGAAAAAGCAAATGTCACGAACGTGTTAATGTGCAAAAAATTTTTTGAATTAAAAAAAAAAGTATTTGTTGATAAAGATTTTACTGTATTGTTTAGCATATCCTATAACTGGATCAGATATGGCTACATTCGCTGCGCTGCGCAAAGAAAAACTGTCAATTTTGGCAGCCGCTGCAGACTTTCTGATAGTTTTCCTTCGTACAGTGCAGAAAGTAGTCATGTCTGAACCAAGCAGTAATGGGTTTGAAATTGACTAGACGGTGTCTATGCCGTAGCTTCGCCACTAGATCTTACATACCATTAATATTTGATGGATTTTTGAAATCAGTACCGTCCATCGTATTTAATGTTATGGTCTGCTCTGGATAATTATTTGAATGTGGAATTTTTCCAACCGATGAAACAGTACCTCTGGTCGCTGATATAACAATCGGTCTTAATTGTTGATCAATACGATTACCAAAATCGAGATGTTTCCGGCATAATTGATTAGCATTTTTCGGATTTTTCATTGCCTGTAAATAATTATCTGGAAAAGTCGATTTTGTCGCAGACGCGGTCGTTGTTGACGGTGAAATATTTGATGATAATGTCCGTAAATTTTTTATAGATTTACATTCATGATTATTAATGTCCCAAACGCAATACGGATCTTCAGCGCTAATACAATCGAAACATTTCACAATTTCAGAGCAATGATGTAATGGAACCGATACTATATGGCCATCACCAATAACAATTAAACTTTCTGTTTTATGTGATATTGTTAGTTCTCGTACAGCTGTTCCAATTGGGAGCCGTTGAAGTTCCGTTATAACAACGGTACGAAATTCATTTGAATCCTCTTTCAATGGTATATTAACAAATTTTATCACTTTACCGTCATCTATAAAGGTTTTGATATTTTTTTTAATAAAAATATTTTGTCAAAATCTACCAGTACCAAAGATTAGATAACTAAAGATAAGAAACACAACCGAATTTTTCATAAAACTTTTAAAAATGTATGGGAAATACTGTAGGGTTATGAATCTCAATTAAGTAACGCATGCAATTTATATATTTTTTGACTGTTAACACTCTAACTGCCACGCCAGTCAAAAAGACCTGACACCTAACTGTACACAACGGCCACAATGAAAATTATTAAAGTGTTCGCTGCAACCGCAACGATTTTTTGTAGTTGCACACATTTTATGGTAAAATAACATTTAGGTATAATATTGTTTCAATTTTTTTCTTCTCTTAGTGCCTTTTTGACTGACAACTAAATATTCGAAAAAGGCTTAAAACTGTCGTGGCAGTTAAAATATAAGGCAAAATAATTCTTTTGCACGGCATCCTAACGATTTTTTTGGACCACAAAATTTGTTCTAGGATTCCTATCTTTATTTACCTAATTTTTGCTAATAGACTTACCAGTTCCAGCAAAAATAACATCGTATGGATTATCGTCGATATCATAAATTTGTGAATCTATCACAATTGCTGATAGACGATATTGTAGACTAACTTTTGTGATTAAAGGCTTATAATATAGCGATGGAACAGCATTCTCCATTAATGTATGTGTTTTAACAAAATTCACGGATGTACTGGATAGAGTTCTAGAGTCATCCACACATTTCCCAGGCCTAGGTTCGGGAACATTTTCAGCGGGCAATGGGAGCCAATTTGATTTACTATCGCGTTGTGTTTTAAATCGACCTTGAAACGACTCCAAGATATCATCAATAGCGAACGCACATACAGCTGATCCGGGAATTGCATTAGTTGATGTTGTAAAAACGGCATAAATTATTGACGTACGATTGCCACGATATTTTCCATCAATAATTTTACTTGTTGATTCTATATAACAAAAAAAAATCAAATATTCGAAGCAAAAATTATTTATGAAATAATTAACCAATTAACGCACGTCGTACTCAAATGAGTACACCGGATATATCTGTGGTAATCAAGATTCAAGTAGCTTAAGTCGATTTTCAGGCGAAACCAAACTGATGTGTATTTGCATTTCAAACAGATCATTTTGGCTTCGCCGGAAAATCGACTTAAGCTAAGTTAGGTTAGGTTAAGAAGACCGCGTGCGTCCAGGCGCGGGCACAGCGCTACACTCGGAGGCCTACAGGCCCAACCGACTTAAGCTACTTTAATATTGATTACCACAGATATATGTAGAACATAATAAAAAAAATATCAGTTGTGGTCAACACAAAACTTTCTTCTACAAAATCTACGACCCTGCGCAATTTACGCTAGAGCCCTGTCGCGTTGTCAACCTAAGACGACCTCCCAATAAATTCTTGGTTTATTCAAAAATATCAAAAACGTACAAAATTTGAGATAACTTGAGAACTGTAAAAGATATCAATTTACGGTAAATGGCAAAAATGTAAAAAATGTTAACAACTTTAATTACTGATTTGTCGAAAAACCGTTAATTTGCAAATTATTCGCAAAAATATGATTTTTTACATATTAATCTAAATATCTCAATAACGGTAAAAGATAACGGATAACGGTAAAAAACAAAATTGTGCAGAATGCCATTCTGATTAATTCACTTCATACATTCAGTCAGCAAAAACCCGTTAGTTTTCGAGATAATCGCAAAAAACTGTTTTTTTGGAAATAACGGTTTATCTCGATAACAGGTGGAGATATCGAGTTATAGCTAAAGACAAAAGTGTGGGAAATTTTATTTTCTCCAAGTTTTGTCCTACTTAAGGCCACTAAAAAACGCGTAGTTTGGGAGTAAATCGAGAAAAACGAAATTGCGATTTTTGAAAAACCGCCATTTTGGATACTTCCGGTTAACGGATTTCCACCAAAAGTTGATAGGATCGTCCCATTTCAGGACCCAACATGCCTATAAAATTTTATGGCGCTAGTTCTATTAGTTTTTGAGAAATCTTGTACACAGACTGACAGACAGAAAGACATTTTTATAATAGAGCCCCAATCGACTCAGGAGTGATCGGGAAATGTTTTTTAGGCAAAATTAAGAGGTCGAAATTTTTCATGAATACAATACTTTATTATACTCCGTAGAAGAAAGTAAAAATTGGTTTTTGCGTTAAAAATATTCAGTGGTTTTTTGTATGGTTAATAGATACTTACGAATTTCATCAAAATAAAATGGATATTCGCCAGGTACTGAGCAATTGAGCCGAACTTTTAAATATGATGTCCATCGTTCCCAGAAACCGTATGGACCACCCTTATCATTCTTGCAAACTCGTCCAACACGTGAGTAAATCGCCTGAAACGGTAACCATTAAAAATTTGAATAATATATCTGTGGCAACATATCATAAGGACTTAAGTGGAATTACACGTTTCCAGGAAAACGTGTTTTAAGGGTTATTTGTTAAGCGCAAAAAAGCAAAACGACTTAAGTCGACATAGGCCCTTATGATATGTTGCCACAGATATGTATAATCTAGATATCACTTTACCTTTCCACAATTCATGTATTCCGTGGCGATTTCACGGAAAAAGAAAAACACATAGCCATTATGTTCAACAGCACTAACAAATGCTGGTTGATTAAGCTGTTTTAAATCATATTGTTCAGTTCGTTGTGGTTCTCGATAAATAAGCGGATCCGCACCGGAAAAATCAGCAACAGTGGCAGAAT
The DNA here is from genome assembly GCA_964034945.1 of Chrysopilus asiliformis. Taxonomy (NCBI): domain Eukaryota; kingdom Metazoa; phylum Arthropoda; class Insecta; order Diptera; family Rhagionidae; genus Chrysopilus; species Chrysopilus asiliformis. The sequence goes on from OZ035964.1 coordinate 5,839,250, forward strand.
ATAACTGGCCGTCTATATGAAATTTATAATACAAATGATTTTTTTTTTTCGTGTCTTTTTTTTCCAATTAAAATATCAGTTGGGATCAACATCAAATTTTCCGGAAAAATTGAGAACCGTTAGAGATATGTAAAAACCGTTAGAGCAGAAAGTGTAGAAAATTTTATTTCCCTTAAATTTTGTTATATTATTTTTTGCCGAAAAGCGCATAGTTTTCAAGAAATTTTCAAAAAAAAAACTGTTTTTTCAAAGAAAAGTTGTATGGGAGGTACCCGTTATAGCTACCGTTACTTTTCCAAAAGTTGACACGAAAATACGATTTTTATAAATCTTATTCACAGAAAAGAGCGATGCGAGATTTTGCCCGTCTAACCTAACTTTTGAACCCGTGTAGTTTTCACTTTGGTTGAGTACTTTTTGGAAATGGCACAGTCTCTAATTTCATCCATAGATGGCGTCAAGAGCCATCGAATTGCAGGGGAATGGTGAGGGGTTAACGAACTTTTTTGTGATTTTTCACAGAAATCATTGAAGAAATCACGAGAGAGTTCGTTAACCCCTCACCATCCCCCTGCAATTCGGTGGCTCTTGACGCCATCTATGGATGAAATTAGAGACTGTGCCCTTTCCAAAAAGTACTCAACCAAAGTGAAAACTACACGGGTTCAAAAATTAACCCAGGGGCACGAAAAACGATATTTCTTGCATGGTTCTTTCAACTCGCTCAGAGAAAATTTTTTTATTCGAAAAAAAACGTCAAAAAATGCAGTTCATGTTTTTTGGCGTTTTTTTAATATGGAAAACGGTTTGATTGATAGACTGACGGACAGACTGACTACACAAAAAGTAAAGATCAAAATTTTCTTTTGGATCAGGTAATCTCTCTTACCTGTAAAAACATATGTACTATTATGTGATGGACTGTAAGGACATCGTCCCTGTGCCTCAATTTCTTTGACAATTTGCATTGATCGGTAATGTCTACTTTGTTCCAAATTACTGCCACCAGTATCCTCAGTACCAACGCTACTATTCGTATATCCTATATTATAATAACGGCATCGTGGCTTGTATGAATTCGTACCACAAAACATTGTTTGGTTTTCATTAATTCGGGCGAATACGCGTATGTAATTTTGACAATCAGTTTCTTGTTTGCCTTTAAGAGCGCATAGTTCCCGATCGGCATCCGAAGAAGTCCATTCGATTCGTTCTTTCAAATTCTCCAATAGTCCATTTAAACTTAAATTATAAGCTGCATTCCTATATTTGAAAATTCAAATTTTTGAGTTAATTTTCATCGGATCATTGACCATCTTAAATATTAATTAGTTTACCTTGCACCGATTAAAATCGAATTATCATCTTGGTCCAGAAGCTTGAACTGATCACTATGGTTACCAAAAAATACGGGAAGTCGCTCCGAATCTGATGATATGAATATACATTTAAAAAAAAAAACGCCATTTAGAATTGATTTAGAATTTGTTTACAATTTGCTTACAATTTGTTTACAATTTGTTTACAATTTGTTTACAATTTGTTTACAATTTGTTTAGAATCGTGAGTTCCCCCGAAATACGTTTTTTTTAAATTCTATATGATATATCATATATTAGAACATAAAAATGAACTACACCAGGGCGTGTGGGATGACAAAAGATTTTGATTTCCGGTTGTCCGTCCGTCTGTCTGTCCGTGAACACAAGAACCTTCGAAAGGATTGAGCTAGAGACTTGAAATTTTGAACAGTTGCGTTTCTAGTAAATACCAAGGAAAATACAATTTTTCGTGAGACGCCTCCTCCCCCTGCTTCCCACAAACCATCAGTGAAATTGGAAAACGGATTCTTAATCCGGAAAACTTTTCTACGCCAAGATTCAGAGAAATCGGAGACATGTCGCAAAGTTGAAAAAATCCTAAGGACGAAAAATTAAAGTTCTCCGATCGAAAAATCGAAATTCAGAATTTAGAGGTTCTCGGGGACGGAGAATCGATATTCGGTGTCCATTTTGAGGTAGGTATTTTCAACAGTTGGGCCGTAAAATATCCTCGAAAAGTCGACTTTTTTCTACAAGACTCCGAAGTCTATAAAACTCCGAATTTCATAAAAATCCTTTGCGCCGTTTCCGAGATTAATGGATACAATTTTTAAGGATATAACAATAGAAAAACAGTTTCTCTCTCTCTTAATGTTTGGCCTATCGACTTACGGAAAACGATTTTTGATAGATTAAAAGATCCTCAAGTTTTCCAGAAACAGTGGAAATTTTTTTATGGTTATCCAGAAACAGTGGAACATTTTTTATGGTTATCCAGAAACAGTGGAACTTTGTTTTCAAAAAAGCTTTTCTCGAGATTTGAAATTTTCTTGAGATTTTTTTTTAAATTTCTAAAATTTACAAAATAAAATTCAAATTAAAAAATACGACAAAATGTTGGGAAATGGTCACAGAATACGAAATTTCGATCAATTTTGCCATTTCTACTAGCATAAATACACAAAATAATTTATTCAATTCGGGTTTTTCGATTGGAATCAGTAAAAAAAAGCACCGGAAGTAAATCAACCCACCCCCCCCCCTCTGTCCGTCCGTCCGTCTGTCTGTCTGTCTGTCTGTCTGTCTGTCTGTCTGTCCGTCCGTCTGCCCGTCCGTCTGTCCATCTGTCTGTCTGTCTGTCTGTCTGTCTGTCTGTCTGTCTGTCCGTCCGTCCTTCTATCTGTCCGTCTGTAGTGCGGATTGCAGGCGCGCGAATTGAGCTAGAGACTTGAAATTTTACGCAGATTCGTTTTTTGTAAAATGCAAGGCTAAGTTCGTTAATGAGCAAAAATGGACAATTAGGGGGGTGAGGCGGGGGGGGTATTGGCAATTATAGCTTTTGTTATGTTTGATTAATAATTTTGTTTATCTTTGACGATTGGTTCCTGGCAATTGTAGTTTTTTTTATGGTTTTTTTTCAGAAATGTATAAAAAAGTATTTTTTTTATTTACTTACCACTTCGAATTTTTAATTTAGGTTGGATATCAGGTGCCCAGGCATATAGACCAATATTTAGCATACTAATGAAACAGCTGACTGATGATATTATTAATAAACCGTTTGCTTTGAACATTTTTTATGATTTTCATATAATCTCCTTGAAAATCTTATATAAATCATTTATAATGGATTAGAGTTTTAATTTAATTTTTTTTTGCTGAATAAGTATAAATATTTATTACTTAAAATAAATTACGCGCTAGCTTTATGTATTATTGGGTATCTTATTAATCAATCTTAGTTATTAGATACTCAACGAATGTACTTTGAAAATTCTCTATTGCACTGAGTTGGCAGAAATTATTATAATTTTTCGCCATTACCTTTTGTTGTAATGACTTTCTCATTATTTACTTTTATGGATAATTAAGGCGATATAAATGTTATCAACCATAAAACGGCACAACTCAAAAATAAATAGATTCGTATTAATTAGCTGCATTAACGACAAGTGGACGATAAAAAAATTGCTTTTCAATGAATCAGTCTCGTTGTTTGTTGCGAGGATGCGGCACTTCCTTATTGTTGAGTTGCTAATAAAGGTGAACTTATTTTTTCCATGTGGACGAAATCTTGAAAAAAACAAAACAAAAAAATAAAAAGTATTTTATTAGCTTGCTAGATGTAAAAAAAATTCCAGAATATCTATCACAATATAATGTAAGTAAAATTTATACGAGTATTCGTCCCAGTAACTCGGAAGTGACATATTTTCATTCTTATGCCAGGCCAGGCAAACATTGTTATTCATCGCAATCGAGGAGATGATCATTTAGAATAATTTGCTAATAATACGATAAGTATGTATGATGGTGGTTATATTAGGTCTGATTTTTTCGCATAATTCAGACAAATATTGCGTTGGCGATTGTAACACAATAATTATCAAGAGAATCAACGTCATTCGAGATTTTTGTGACTTGAATTAATAATAATTGGAAACTAAGCGATCTTCACTTGCCCAAATAATAACAATTGTGAAAGCATTACAGTGAAAAAATCAAATTTGTTTTTGTTTTTTTTTTTTGACCATCTTATACCTGGTATAATAAAGTATTGTATTCATGAAAAATTTCGACCTCTGAATTTTGCCTAAAAAACATTTCCCGATCAACTCCTCAAGGTGCCGGTCCACATGAGAGTAAATTCCGGCGAGAACCTCTCGATAGCAGCTACTCGCAAATGGACACGTCTCTGAGAGTGGCTCGGAGAAACTCGCAAAAACTCACGAGCTAATTTCTACGAGCTGTCAAAAGTGATTCTACTCTCTAGCGGACACGCCTCCACTGAACTCACGGAGAGTAACTCGCCAGATACGAACGGCGTTTGAATTTTGCGAGTCGCTCTCGAGAACTCGCCAAAGCAAGATGTCAAAAAAAAATCAAGATATTGGTCACCGTAGGAGATTAATCGCCGAAATTAACTCTCAAATGGACAACCTCGTGCGAGTAACTCTCGAGAGTTTTTAAGAGTTACTCGCGTATTTACTCTCATGTGGAGCGGCACCTTTAGTCGATTGGAGTCACATTACAAAAATGTCTTTCTGTGTGTCAGTCTGTCAGTCTGTGTAGAAGATTTATGAAAAACTAATATAGCTAGAGCCATGAAATTTTTTTTACACCGTCGACCATCGCCATGCATTCAATTTGAAAAGTCGTCTTTGAATTTATGAAGATTTTTTTTCACATATTGTTTGCTTTCTGTTTGAAAAATTTCGCCTGCGGCGCACGTTAATTATTTTTTCTTGGTTTTAATCTAAATCATATTTTATTTTCTATATAAAATTTGTTGTTCATGTTTTATTTTCTGTATAACCTACCACCCCCCACCCCTTAGAACAATTCCTGCGGCAGCCCATGAATTGAAGAAAATGATATTTGCAACAATTTTATCTTCTATGCTGTATTTTACCGTTATTGAGATATTTTTATACCCGTATGGTGAAACCAAAGGGTATATTAACTTTGCCTTACCGTTTGTAACGCCGAGATCCCGTCATCACACACAAAAATGAATTACACCAGTGTGTTTAGAATGATAAAAATAATTAATTTTTGCATGTCCGTCCGTCTGTCCGTCCGTCTGTCCGTCTGTCTGTCTGTCTGTCTGTCTGTCTGTCTGTCCGTCTGTCCGTCTGTCCGTCTGTCCGTCTGTCCGTCTGTCCGTCTGTCTGTCTGTCCGTCTGTCTGTGGCGCGGATTGCGGGCGCACGGATTGAGCTAGGACTTGAAAGTTTGCACAGATCCGGTTTTCGTAAAATGTGAGGCTAAGTTCGTTAATGGGCAAAAATGGACCATTAGTGGGGGGGGGGGGGGTACCCCATACGAACGAAAACGGTCCAAGAACAAAAGTTATTTAGGATATGATTCTACATAAAACTCCCATACATCAAAATCCGATTGGAATAAATTTTAAAAAATCTTATTGGAAAGTTTGACTTCAAAGTGGTATTTTGGTATAACTGTTCGAATTTTGATACGAATATCACCATACGGGTCTCCAATGATTGCCAGATTGGCAATTATAGCTTTTGTTATGTTTTTTTATATAGTTGCAGCCGAGCTTAGGCACAGCTCAGGATGGTCGAAAGGACAAAAGGAGATGCCGATTTATGTTCTCCTTGAACTTCTGCCGGGGGGAACGCATCGGATGGTAAATCGTTCCAAAGTCTTGTTGTTCGCGGAATGAAGAAACCCCTAAACTTTATCTCTCTCTCTCTCTCTCTCGGCACTACAACCGGTTTTCGGTCTTGGCCTGCCGCAATGTCTCTCGCCCAAGGTCCCGGTCACGCGCCGATGTCCTCCAATTCTTTTCGCGTCATGGTCAATTCCGTCTTGCCACCTGGAGGTTCAGTCTTCCTCATCGCCTTGTAGTTAATAACCTACCGCAGAAGACTTTCTGAGCCGCGTCACTTTCACTCATTCGAGTGACATGACCACTACCAGCCCACCGCAGTAGGTTGAGTCTTATGAGCTTGACTACGGGCATGTCCTGATATCTCTCAAAGACCTCGTCATTGTCGAGTCTCCGGAATCGACCCCCCTCAAACTTTACTGTACGAAAACGGGTGGGGCTCAAGGAAAAAGTCGTGCGCACGTGTAGCTGCATGAGCGGGTCTAGGGGGAAAAAATACCGTGAAGGAATAAGTTGGGAAATTTCGGTGAAGCATTTCCCATGGAAATATCTATACAATATGCTGAGTATGCCCAACAGAGCGACGATGCTCGGGAGACGGTAATACAACTGTTGAAGACTTGTCTCCAATCAGTCGGATCGCACGTTTTTGAATTCGGTCCAGCAGTTGGAGGACAGTTTTTGGTGCTCCAGCCCAAATGTGCGAATTGTACTCAAGTCTCGGTCGAATGTAGGTCTTGTAGATGCTGAGCACGTTCGATTGGCGCGAAATAATTTTTGTAGCGTCCCAGAAATACAGTCAAAGTCCTCTAACTCGAATTGTCTGCTGCCATCAAAATCGCTTCGAGTTAGAGGAATTTCGACTTAGAGAGTTCTTTTTTTAAAGAAAAATTGAAGGGAGCGCAAAAAAACGTTAAAATATTCGAGTTAGAGGAAAATTCGAATTATAGGGATTTCGAGTTAGAGGACTTTGACTGTATTTCATTAAAATATTTCGAATTTCGTGCAAAAAAATCTTTTTTTTATTTCAACGAATATTTTATTCGTTTGATTTAAAATTGCGCAAGAACCTAGATTTTGTAGAAGGAAGTCATGTGCTGTTCACATCAGATGTATTGCAATTAATATGCAATTACGGGAAATATGGATGAAAATATATTTAACGAATTTTAGTAAAAATGTTACACTCAAAAAAAATTGTTACAAAAACCTCGTTCCTATTGACAAAATTTCTTTTGTTTAATCTCAACAATTTTTTTTTTGTTAACCCTCTGTCTACCGAAAAAAAAACCGGCTAGAACTACCATTGGGGTAAATTAGACCCCAATCGGTAATAAGTCAAATAGACCCCAACGGTAGTTCTCGATGGAAAATTTGTAGCAAAAAAAGTAGTCAACTATGTCAATAATTTCCAGCAAAATACAATGAAGAATTTTTAAAGAAACAATGTCAAGAAGTTACAAAGTCCAAAAACTATTACGACTAGAATTAGAGAAAAATTGTGTCGCTGTGGGGTCAAATTGACCCCAATGGTAGACGGAGGGTTAAATTGATAACGGAAATGGTTTGAAAAACAAAATTTTGTAAATATAACAATTTTTTGTCATTTTGACAAATTAGGCATTGTTAATTTCACAGTTGTTTTATCGATTTAACAACACATCATTAGTAGGTTTATTTTTCTTAAAACAACAATTTTTTGATGAACAAAGATTTCCCTCCAAAAATATTTGTTCCGATTGACCATTTTTTTTTGTGATTCTAACAACAATTTCATTGATTCGGAAATGATTTTATCCATATCACCAGTTTTTTCTCTGAGAGTACGTTGGCGATAGCACTTGGCTGCTGCAATTGTTGTTTTTTGTGAAAAAAAAACAACAACAACATATGTCGTAAAAGAGATAGGTGTAGGCTTCGGATGAAAGATTTAATTGACAGAACGATCTAATAAAAAAGTATTGTCTTGCAGAATTAGAAATATAGAACAAACGAGATCTTTTGAACGGACAAATCACTACAAATCTCTTTAAAATTCCTGAAAAAATTGCTATGATTTAGATTTTTCCGAGTATCTGCATGACTGTATAAAGTATGAATGTATCTTGCAAATGAGCAATAGCAATCGATTAACTTTACTACGATCAAAGTATTCAAATAATGTGAGAAATTCCACTCCAATTTTTACTCACATTTCTATTCACCTGGCCTTGGTGTAAAAAAAATCAGTTAATTACTCATTTAGTGATATTGTCGTTTTATTTTAAAATGAATGATATCGAAATGGATGGAAAGTACAAATATCGTAAAACATACCATGGACAAGGTATAGGAAAAAAAAAAGATTTTTTTTTATGTTGTGTAGGTTTACTAACCTTTTATGATAAGTGGTTTTACGATTTCACCTTGTTTGCATTTATTGTATTTGGAAAATTAAAAATCTCCGCGAAGGTTAATAAAATGACAAAATTTCGCACCGAAATTATTATCAAAAATATAATTTACATGAGCTAGGAATTGCGACAATTAAATTTTCTAAGATATTTTATGGGTAAATTTATATAAAATCCTCCTCTTATTAATTACAGCTCTTATACATTTTACTATCGAATCGCCCAACTTTGCGAAAAAAAAAATATATAAAATGTCCAAGTATTTATTATATAATCAAGCTATATTCTGGGGTATCTTACGATTTTCTTTTAATAATAATTGTAAGTTTCCCCACAATTTCTTTTTAATTATAAAAATTATGTGAAAATCATAACGATAGTAAAAACTGTGACTAGATTTTTCTATTTTGCATAATACGGTCCCTATCACATATATAATGATTTCCATAATGAAGATAGCATATAATTTACATTTGCGACGTTGCCAGAGTCTCTATTAGACATACAAAAGACATTATAATGCTCTTTGGATACCTATAGCAGATCGGCGATCACCAAATCATTTGCAATGCATGTCGACCACCTTACGAGTGTCGTAAAATTTAAAACTTGTAAAACTTGTTTTTTTTTCCTCTCAAAACAAGAGTTGTTGTAGAATAAAAAGAAAAGAAGTAACGAAAAAAAACTAACTTGCTAAGCTACCTTTTATTGAAAATATGTATGTATGCAGCATTATGTAAAGTAAAACAACATGATTGCTGAAAACCAGTTTTTATGTTTTACCTGTTCTTCGTATTATTTTTACCTTCTTATACGAAGTATAATAAAGTATTGTGTTCATTAAAAATTTCGACCTCTCGGTTTACGTTTATTTCATAAGCAGGGCAGTTTTGCAGGGCAGTTTTGCAGTGCAGGGCAGTTTTCCAGGGCAAGCATATGAAAAAGATTTGACAAAATCTGAACCTGACTTATTATGACGAGCTTCATTTCTTAAAAGGAAGGTCTCAGTTGACAGATAACTAGCTGCTAGTCTATTAGTAGAGGTGCGTGCTCTTTTTTGGTTATTAATTTTTCAACTGGGAGTTTCGATTTAAAAAATTAGGCTCGTTATAGTTTTACGACAATTCAAAAACTCAGAAAAATGTCCAGGTCAACTTTTTGTCAGGTTAACTCTGACCTTACAGAGGTGTCTGTAAGCCAGCTAGCGGTCAGAGTTAACCTATCTAAGGTCAACTCGTGCAGCTCCCAATGCCCTACTTCACCTGCTGGTGGCTTAATTTCAGAATTTCTCCGGCCACAGGTCAACTCAGTTTTACTTGCCCACATGCAGGCGAACGCGCGCCTGCCCGAGGCCAATTACGCCGTATGTAGGTCGTCGAGTTAGCCTCCATTTTTCTGAGTGTACTAATTTTAGAAATGGTAGGGCAACGAGTTTCTTATGTTTTCATCAAACCCTACTGTTTTGATTCAACTGCATGTAGCATGGCAAAATTTGCCCTGCGTATGGAATAGACGCTCTTAATTTTGCCTAAAAAAACATCTCCCGAGCGCTCCTGAGTCGATTGGAGCCATATTACAAAAATGTCTGTTAGCCTATCAGTCACACCGTGTCGTCAATTGGGATTTTTCATCGCAGAGATTTTTGATTGACCAATCAGAGCTCGAGTTGATGACGATATCGCCGTCAACTCGGGCTCTGATTGGTCAATCATAAAATCTCTGCGATGAAAAATCCCAAGTGAAGACACGGTGTCAGTCTGTCTATCAGTCAGTCTGTCTATCAGTCAGTCTGTCTATCAGTCAGTCTGTCTATCAGTCAGTCTGTCTATCAGTCAGTTTGTCTATCAGTTAGTCTGTCTATGATTCAGTCTGTCTATCAGTCAGTCTGTCTATCAATCAGTCTGTCAATCAGTCAGTCTGTCTATCAATCAGTCTGTCAATCAGTCAGTCTGTCTATCAGTCAGTCTGTCTGTCCGTCAGTCTGTCTATCAGTCAGTCTGTCCATCAGTCAGTCAGACTATGAACAATATTTCTCAAAAACTACTCGAGTTAGAGCCCTGAAATTTTACAGGTACACTCAGAAAAATGTCCAGGTCAACTTTTTGTCAGGTTAACTCTGACCGCTAGCTGGCTGACAGAGGTTTCCATTACATGACATTACATTCTCGAAATGCCTATCTAAGGTCAACTCGTGCAGCTCCCAAGACCCTACTTCATCTGCGGGTGGCTTAATTTCAGAATTTCTCCGGTCACAGGTCAACACAAGTTTTACATTCCCTCAAGCAGGCAAACGCGCGCCTGCCCGAGGCCAATTACGCCGTATGTAGGTCGTCGAGTTAGCCTCCATTTTTCTGAGTGTATGTTTGGCCCCGAAATGGGACGGTCCTATCGACTTCTGGTGAAAATTCATTGCCAAGAAATAACAAAAATGGTGGCTTTTTAAAATTCCCAATTTCGTTTTTAGCAATTTAGTCCGAAATTGAAGACAGTAAAATTATCTACATTTTTGTTTTTTACTGCAACTACATATCTCAAACCACAACCGAGATGTACCGTTATTTTTTAATAAAAAATGGACGCTTTTTTTTGAAAAATAATTTGGTACGACATAAATTGAATATTAATTGAATAATAATAGAATGATATTTGCAACAATTTTATATCTTACTGTAATTCACTATCTTTTACCGTTATCAAAATATTTTCATTTAGGTAAAAAAAAGGAATAGATTTTTGCGAATTGTGTACAAACGGTTTTTCGAGAAAAATAATCGTTAAGAGAAAAATTAATGTTAATAAAAATCTCTACATTTTTGCCTTTCACCGGAAAAAGATATCTTTTACCGTTATCAAGATTTTTTAGATTTTGTAAAAAATCAAATTTTTATAAAAGCTAATATTTTGCTTATCGGGTTATGGTGTGAATTGCGCAGGAACGTAGGTTTTTTTTTTATCAGAAAGTCATTTGCTGTTCACACCAGATTTTTCATCAAGAGTTTTATTTGAAAGCATAAGAAAATCAGGCTCTTTTTGTATTGGTGCTAATAAAAAGAAAGAAAAATTAACTAATGTCTGCCTGCATCAACAGTTTTTTTTTTTCAATGAATTTTAGATACTTTACAGTATCTTAACTGGAAACTTTTCTATTATACGATCTTAATAATGTTGCAAACCAAGAAACAAAAAAACAGATATATGATTTAATCGAAAATCTAGTATGACCAAAAATATTGTAAATTGCTATGGCAACAAACATATTTCTAAAATGAACTGTAAATTACTTTTTAAAGTATTTATTTTAGGAATTTAGATAAATGAATAATTGTTTTTTTGGGGTAAGTTAAGTCGAGATTTTTGTGAAAATTCTTTTAATGTTGCCAAATTATTCTCCCGAGTTTAAGATTGATTGTTTTTTCTTGACTTTTTGAAAATTTATGTTTTTTTTTCTAAAACAACAACTTATTATAAAAAGAAAAAACGGGGCGCTGTATTGTGTTATAATATCCCATGGGCAGTACGTACAAAACATGTTTGCTTGTTTAGTTATAGTTGCCTTGACGAAACATATATCATACAATTCCTCCTAATATACTATTAAAGAAAAAAAAGGCAGCATTTTTGTATTCGTATGTCAAATTATTAAAATTAAATTTAATATGAGTTGATCAATGGACAAAAAAGTTACCAATTTTACACTATTTACTGCCTCCATCCGGCTTTAGCATAATAAGAACATGGAACGGGATATGGAAATATTATGTACACTAATGGCGATCGACCTTTTTTTTTACTGTGTTGATCTTTTAGCTAGTAAATACTTTTTTATCACAAAATTCGTTAACAAATTCCACTTGGTCAAATCTATACTGATCACAACGAGTGTTTATTTATTTATAATTAAAATGAGCATATTTAAAAAAAAAACTGATTACGATATAAACAAATGATCACAAGAAATGTATTTTTGGATAAACATTTCATTTGCTCAATTTATTGTAAATGCTGCTGCGTTGCATTTTTTCTCCCCTTCATACCCATGTATTATTGGTTAAATTGCACACATTTTTGTTTTTTTTTTTTGTTTTTGGATTTTCTGTTTAGAGAAAATATATAAATAACGGAAATGAATTTAAAAATGCACTTTGCAAATATTTTAAAATGTTTTCAGGTACGCCACACGCTAACTATTCGTTGATTCTACCTTAAAACAACAACAACAACAAACAAAAAAAAACGAATTAAAAGAAAAACTAGATAAAACTAAATAAACGGGGACCAAATGATAACAACACAAGCGTCACAATGAAACGACTGATACGATATAGATCAAGCGTAATAATCATACTCTCTGCAACCAAGTAAAAACTTGAATAGGGTTTCTTAACCGTTGGGCCGCGTCATCCACACTTTTCAAGTAATGGCAACAGACAAATATCTAATGTGAACAGCACATGATTTTCTTAGAAAAAAAATCTACATTTGTGCACAATCCTATAATATAATACCAGGAATGTCTGTCTGTCAGTCTGCACAAAGGATCTCGAAAACCCACCTAACGATTTTCACGAAACTGGGGGGTTAGGGATTTTCGAGGACAAAGAATCGATCTAGATAGGCCTCACCTCGGAGAAAATTCCCCTCGATACCCCTTGCCTGACATCTTCGAATTGGATGGTCCGATCCTAATTAGGGGGCTAAGAGCTTTCGATTTTTCCACTACAAACCTGACTTTTCCCTCCCCTCGATACCCCTCGCCTGGTATCTTTGGATTGGGTGGTCCGACCGAAATGAAAGTTTACCGTATTACTAAGGGGGCTAAGGGCTTTCGATTTTTGCCACTACAAACCTCACTTCCCTCGATACCCCTCGCCTGGTATCTTCGAATTACGTGACGGTATCTTAATGAAAATTCGCAATATTGCTACACTCTGAAAAAATCCGGGGACGAATTAACTCCGCCTCAAAACATAGCTAAAAGTAAGCACCTGGCAGTGTTATTCAGAAAAAATGTAACACCGTAGCGCGGAGTTATTTTTACTGTTCATTTTAACACCGTTTTGACCTCAATTTTGAATTAACTCCGAAAAGGAGTCAAAAATTCACCACAACTCCTTTTGGGAGTTATTTTCATTGTAAAGGCTGTTCACGTTTAGAAGAGGCTTACCAATTGGCTTCAACAGCCCATTGGGAAGGCAAATGGTTTACAATTCAAGAGGTCCCATGTTCGAGTCCCGGCAGAGACATGCAAGAAAAGTTGTTAACAGTCAATATTAACTTTGGAAACACGGAAAAAAACTCAAAACATCTCAAATGCTTGCAAAAAAAAAAGAGAATTTGCGAGGTTTTTTTTGGGCCAGCTAATAAGTTGGTCTAACACCGAAAAATTGTTAAAAATTAACACCCATAAGGAATTGTTGTGAACTCCGTAGCCCGAAGTTCGATTTTCTCCGATAGGTGATGGACTCCCTCAAACTCCGTTTCAGTGCGTGATTGACTCTGTTTTTTCGACAGTGTAGGTACTAAAATTCTCTACATTTCTGCCTATTACCGTAAATGGATATATTTTACCGTTATCGAGATTTTGCAGATTTTGTAAAATTAAAATTCATTTCTATACATATGTAAAAAAGGCAACGTCTGTCTGTTTGTCTGTCTGTTTGTATGTCCTGAATTGGCTCGAAAACCACTGGACCGATTTGATGCGGTTTTTTCCTATATATTGCTTGCACCTCTGGTCAGGTTATAGGTTACACTTTTCTCCTGGTACTAACGGTATATCTCCAAACCAGTCTCACACATCGAGCTCTATTAAAACTTAAAAGTGTAGGAAATTTTACTGTCTTCAACTTTTGTCATAAGTAAGACTACTGAACAAAGCAAAAAATGAAATAGCGATTTTTCAAAAAAAAAAAAGCCGCCATAATAGTTACTTCCGATTAACGGATTTCCACCAAAAGTTGATAGGATCGTCCAATTTCGGGCAGAACCTGTAAATTTTCATGGCTCTAGCCCTGTTAGTTTTTTGAGAAATCTTGTACACAGACTGACAGGCAGAAAGATATTTTCGTAATATCGTACCTTGTGTACCAAACGTCGAAACGTAGTTTTGAGATCATCAACTTTTCAACTTTAAGGGAAAATTTCGGAAAAACTAATCGAAAAAGGGGGCGACTTTTTTTATTTTCTTGCAAAACTACAATATTTGTCTTGGAACTAATTCGCGGCAACAGATTTTCGTCGCAGCAATATTTTGAGAGTAACGAGATTTTCAAAAAAAAAACTCGTTCTCAAAACGTTTTTCGACGAAAAACGAAAATTGGATTTCTAGTAATAAAAACTAGATTTGGTTTTTTGCTCTTCACTCCGAAACTAAGCATTTTTCAAAAGGAAATTGAAAATATTTATATTTCCATATTTTTGCTTTTCACAACAACTCCATATTTCGCACCGTTATCGAGATTTACCGTGATCGAGATTTACCGTTATCGAGATTTACCGTTATCGAGATTTACCGTTATCGAAATTTACCGTTGTTTATAAAAAATGTGGTTTTTTGACCTTTCTATCGAAAACTAACGGTTTGTTTTGGTACTATGTGAGAAATAAATTTGAGGAAATAATAGTTCTAGTGAGAAGTAGTGACTTGTTTGTGACCGTCAATTTTTATCTTTATCCGTTTTCGAGATATTCTCATTAGTGTGAAAAAATTTATTTTAGCAATTTTACTTGCAAATTAACGATTCTTTCATGGCGTTTTTATCGGCTACCTAAAAGCGCTAGTCCATGGCGCGTTTGAATGAGATTGGACCAAAACCCAACCACCTTATCATTAGTTGAAAAAGTCAAAAATGACGTTTCGTATAAGATAAGAATCAAGGAACGATATGACTCTAATCGAATCGCGAGTCCTCGGGAAAAAGGTTTTTTAGGCAAAATTAAGAAATCGAAATATTTGATGAATACAATACTTTATTATACTTCGTATAAGAAATTAACGAAAAATGTTGACCATCACTGAGCTAGACGAAATTAATCTTAGCGTGGAAATTCTTTCGTCAATTTTATGTTAGCCTGGCTACACTAATTCTAAGAAATCACTTGTTATACCTACCAGTCAATACGTTTGAAAGTAATAGTCCAAGATGCTTTCAACAATACTAGAGCCATCCCATTTTCACATTCAGAAATGTCTTCTTAAAGCATTTCTCAAGCATTTATTTTATGCTTATGTTGCTTTTAGATTCATACAAATGTGTTGCCACGGGCTAAGAATGGAAATAACACATCCGAGCACTTTGTTCATCTTCGGAGTGATTAAAAAACCACGCGTTAGAAACATATGTTCAAAAGTAGTCGGCTAACCTTAAAAATTGGTGATTTTTGATTTAAGTTTAAAAATCAGTTTTGTTTACCAGAGTAAAAATAATTTTTATATGATTATTTTGTGTGTGTGGTCATAATTTTTGTAAAACTATAGCAGCAGTGACCAAAGTTGTAAGCAAATCAGAATAATCAAATTAGTAAAACAAAAAAGATTTAAAAAATTTCGTGAAATATTTCTAGAAATGAAAATGACGAATCATATGGATGCAATAAATTTACGAGATGGACTTTCTTGTCGGGAATTATTCTCATCTAGCGAAGGTTTAACGTACAAGTAAGTTTTTTATTTAACTCCCTTAAACGTAGTAAGATGATTATGTTATCGGGTAGTCCAAGACTAATCCCTCATGCACTTAAACCACGCTGTGGGTCCATTGTGCATTTAGGGTAGGTTGACTATACATACTACGTCAATCTTTTAGAACCGCAAATAAAGCTGGCTAAACGATTTAGTGGAATTTTTCCGATATCTTAATAGTTAAGGAAACAATTGCCAAGAGTATTTTCTCTACGGTTTTGGAAGTAAGGACAATTGCACAAAAAGTGTTCTGCTGTCTCTTCCTCCTCATCACATAAATTGCAAGATGGATCTTCAACTAAGCCAATCTTATGTAAATGGTAGTTTAGTTTACAGTGACCAGTGAGTACCCCTACTAATTGTTGTATAGAGTTCTTGCTCAGTCTGATGGTATTGGCGAATTTGACTAGATCAGATTTGCATCCAAATTTTTTGGCTTGTAGGCACGTTGCTTCAAGCATCCACCTAGTCTTGTGTAGTCTTTGAATAAGTCCTTTTACCGTTGAATTGGAAATAGACAGTGCCGGGATAAATACCAACGTAGTATAATAAAGTATTGTATTCATGAAAAAAATCGGCGAGCGACTCCTGCATCGATTAGAGCAATATTTCAAAAATTTCTTTCCGTCTGTCAGTCTCTCTGTTAGGCTGCAAGATTTATCAAAAACTAATAGTGCTAGAGCCATGAAATTTTACCGGCACGTTTAGTCCTGGAATGGGACGATCCTATCAAATCTTACTGGAAATACGTTAACCAAAAATAGCCAAAATGTCGGCTTTTTAAAATCACAATTTCGTTTTTTGTTATTAAAGCCTAAAATTAAATTAATTGCAATTAAATTTTCAATCAATTAACTTTTTTGCAATTAAATTTACGATTAAAAATTCAAAAACAAGGGCCTGTAAAAAAAATGTACATTGAATGTCAAATTTCAAAAAAAATTGAAAAAAACTAACAATTTTCAATTAAGAATAAAACTTTTTGTGATTATTTGTTTTAAACGCTGATTGCTGAAAAGTTAATTTGCCTCAAAACGACAGGAACGGGAAGGTGTTGGGTGGGGGAGGGGGATGGGGATGGGGGAGGGAGGGGCGGAGGGGGGAATGGGTAGGGGTAGGTCTCCTTCCCCCTCCCCTACCCACTCCCCCTCGCCCACCCCCTCCCCCTCCCTTCCCCCTTCCCCACCCCTCACCTTACCATCCCTTCCCTCCCACTCCCAACCCCTTCCCGATCCCGTCGTTTTGAGACAAATTAAATTTTCCCTCATTTCGATCGATTTCGATCATTTTTCCATATAAAAAAATGAGTTGACTAAATTGAATTACACGAAATATGGTGCACGATTCTTATAAATTATTACTCCTTTTAAGTTTTGCTTTTTCAGAACCGTTAATTAAAAGGTGTTAAAAATTCGGGATTTTGATTTTTTAAACTTCATAAGATTTAATTGTTAATTGTGTTAGTCATGATTGATCAAACAATTAACAATTTATTAATTGTTAATTGCAGAAATTTACAATTACAATTGATTAATTGTCAATTGCAGAAATTTGCAATTACAATTGATTAATTGTCAATTGCAGAAATTTACAATTACAATTGATTAATCGTTAATTGTTAATTGCTCTGACAATTACATTTTGCCCAACACTGCCAGGTACCCAGGTACGGTACCCAGGTTCGGTACCCAGGTTCCGTACCCAGGTTCGGTACCCAGGTACCCAGGTCCGGTACCCAGGTTCGGTACCCAGGTTCCGTACCCAGGTTCGGTACCCAGGTCCGGTACCCAGGTCCGGTACCCAGGTTCGGTACCCAGGTCCGGTACCCAGGTTCGGTACCCAGGTACCCAGGTACGGTACCCAGGTTCGGTACCCAGGTTCCGTACCCAGGTACCCAGGTACGGTACCCAGGTTCGGTACCCAGGTTCCGTACCCAGGTTCGGTACCCAGGTACCCAGGTTCGGTACCCAGGTACGGTACCCAGGTACCCAGGTTCGGTACCCACGTTCGGTACCCAGGTTCGGTACCCAGGTACGGTACCAGGTACGGTACCCAGGTTCGGTACCCAGGTTCGGTACCCAGGTTCGGTACCCAGGTACCCAGGTTCGGTATTAGGTACGGTACCCAGGTACCCAGGTACGGTACCCAGGTACCCAGGTTCGGTACCCAGGTTCGGTACCCAGGTACCCAGGTTCGGTACCCAGGTACGGTACCCAGGTTCGGTACCCAGGTACGGTACCCAGGTTCGGTACCCAGGTTCGGTACCCAGGTACCCAAGTACCCAGGTACGGTACCCAGGTTCGGTACCCAGGTCCGGTATCCAGGTTCGGTACCCAGGTTCGGTACCCAGATTCGGTACCCAGATTCGGTACCCAGGTTCGGTACCCAGGTTCGGTACCCAGGTCCGGTACCCAGGTACCCAGGTATCCAGGTACCCAGGTACCCAGGTTCGGTACCCAGGTATCCAGGTACCCAGGTTCGGTACCCAGGTTCGGTACCCAGGTACCCAGGTACGGTACCCAGGTTCGGTACCCAGGTTCGGTACCCAGGTTCGGTACCCAGGTTCGGTACCCAGGTACGGTACCCAGGTTCGGTACCCAGGTTCGGTACCCAGGTTCGGTACCCAGGTTCGGTACCCAGGTTCGGTACCCAGGTCCGGTACCCAGGTACCCAGGTATCCAGGTACCCAGGTTCGGTACCCAGGTTCGGTACCCAGGTTCGGTACCCAGGTTCGGTACCCAGGTTCGGTACCCAGGTTCGGTACCCAGGTTCGGTACCCAGGTTCCGTACCCAGGTACCCAGGTTCGGTACCCAGGTACCCAGGTTCGGTACCCAGGTACCCAGGTACGGTACCCAGGTACCCAGGTACGGTACCCAGGTTCGGTACCCAGGTACCCAGGTACGGTACCCAGGTACGGTACCCAGGTTCGGTACCCAGGTTCGGTACCCAGGTTCGGTACCCAGGTACGGTACCCAGGTTCGGTACCCAGGTTCGGTACCCAGGTTCGGTACCCAGGTTCGGTACCCAGGTTCGGTACCCAGGTCCGGTACCCAGGTACCCAGGTATCCAGGTACCCAGGTTCGGTACCCAGGTTCGGTACCCAGGTTCGGTACCCAGGTTCGGTACCCAGGTTCGGTACCCAGGTTCGGTACCCAGGTCCGGTACCCAGGTTCGGTACCCAGATTCGGTACCCAGGTTCGGTACCCAGGTTCGGTACCCAGGTCCGGTACCCAGGTATCCAGGTACCCAGGTATCCAGGTACCCAGGTTCGGTACCCAGGTTCGGTACCCAGGTTCGGTACCCAGGTTCGGTACCCAGGTTCGGTACCCAGGTTCCGTACCCAGGTACCCAGGTTCGGTACCCAGGTACCCAGGTTCGGTACCCAGGTACCCAGGTACCCAGGTACGGTACCCAGGTACCCAGGTTCGGTACCCAGGTTCGGTACCCAGGTACCCAGGTACGGTACCCAGGTTCGGTACCCAGGTACGGTACCCAGGTTCGGTACCCAGATTCGGTACCCAGGTTCGGTACCCAGGTTCGGTACCCAGGTCCGGTACCCAGGTATCCAGGTACCCAGGTTCGGTACCTAGGTACCCAGGTTCGGTACCCAGGTTCGGTACCCAGGTTCGGTACCCAGGTTCGGTACCCAGGTTCCGTACCCAGGTACCCAGGTTCGGTACCCAGGTACCCAGGTTCGGTACCCAGGTACCCAGGTACGGTACCCAGGTACCCAGGTACGGTACCCAGGTACCCAGGTTCGGTACCCAGGTACCCAGGTACGGTACCCAGGTTCGGTACCCAGGTACGGTACCCAGGTTCGGTACCCAGGTACGGTACCCAGGTTCGGTACCCAGGTTCGGTACCCAGGTTCGGTACCCAGGTACCCAGGTTCGGTACCCAGGTACCCAGGTACGGTACCCAGGTTCGGTACCCAGGTACGGTACCCAGGTTCGGTACCCAGGTTCGGTACCCAGGTACCCAAGTACCCAGGTACGGTACCCAGGTTCGGTACCCAGGTCCGGTATCCAGGTTCGGTACCCAGGTTCGGTACCCAGATTCGGTACCCAGGTTCGGTACCCAGGTTCGGTACCCAGGTTCGGTACCCAGGTTCGGTACCCAGGTTCGGTACCCAGGTTCGGTACCCAGGTCCGGTACCCAGGTTCGGTACCCAGATTCGGTACCCAGGTTCGGTACCCAGGTTCGGTACCCAGGTCCGGTACCCAGGTATCCAGGTACCCAGGTTCGGTACCTAGGTACCCAGGTTCGGTACCCAGGTTCGGTACCCAGGTTCGGTACCCAGGTTCCGTACCCAGGTACCCAGGTTCGGTACCCAGGTACCCAGGTTCGGTACCCAGGTACCCAGGTACGGTACCCAGGTACCCAGGTACGGTACCCAGGTACCCAGGTTCGGTACCCAGGTTCGGTACCCAGGTACCCAGGTACGGTACCCAGGTTCGGTACCCAGGTACGGTACCCAGGTTCGGTACCCAGGTACGGTACCCAGGTTCGGTACCCAGGTTCGGTACCCAGGTTCGGTACCCAGGTACCCAGGTTCGGTACCCAGGTACCCAGGTACGGTACCCAGGTTCGGTACCCAGGTACGGTACCCAGGTTCGGTACCCAGGTTCGGTACCCAGATTCGGTACCCAGGTTCGGTACCCAGGTTCGGTACCCAGGTCCGGTACCCAGGTACCCAGGTATCCAGGTACCCAGGTACCCAGGTTCGGTACCCAGGTACCCAGGTATCCAGGTACCCAGGTACCCAGGTTCGGTACCCAGGTACCCAGGTATCCAGGTACCCAGGTTCGGTACCCAGGTTCGGTACCCAGGTTCGGTACCCAGGTACGGTACCCAGGTTCGGTACCCAGGTTCGGTACCCAGGTTCGGTACCCAGGTTCGGTACCCAGGTTCGGTACCCAGGTCCGGTACCCAGGTACCCAGGTATCCAGGTACCCAGGTTCGGTACCCAGGTTCGGTACCCAGGTTCGGTACCCAGGTTCGGTACCCAGGTTCGGTACCCAGGTCCGGTACCCAGGTTCGGTACCCAGATTCGGTACCCAGGTACCCAGGTATCCAGGTACCCAGGTACCCAGGTTCGGTACCCAGGTACCCAGGTATCCAGGTACCCAGGTTCGGTACCCAGGTACCCAGGTTCGGTACCCAGGTTCGGTACCCAGGTTCGGTACCCAGGTACGGTACCCAGGTTCGGTACCCAGGTTCGGTACCCAGGTTCGGTACCCAGGTTCGGTACCCAGGTTCGGTACCCAGGTCCGGTACCCAGGTACCCAGGTATCCAGGTACCCAGGTTCGGTACCCAGGTTCGGTACCCAGGTTCGGTACCCAGGTTCGGTACCCAGGTTCGGTACCCAGGTACGGTACCCAGGTTCGGTACCCAGGTCCGGTATCCAGGTTCGGTACCCAGGTTCGGTACCCAGATTCGGTACCCAGGTTCGGTACCCAGGTTCGGTACCCAGGTCCGGTACCCAGGTACCCAGGTATCCAGGTACCCAGGTACCCAGGTTCGGTACCCAGGTACCCAGGTATCCAGGTACCCAGGTTCGGTACCCAGGTACCCAGGTTCGGTACCCAGGTTCGGTACCCAGGTTCGGTACCCAGGTACGGTACCCAGGTTCGGTACCCAGGTTCGGTACCCAGGTTCGGTACCCAGGTTCGGTACCCAGGTTCGGTACCCAGGTCCGGTACCCAGGTACCCAGGTATCCAGGTACCCAGGTTCGGTACCCAGGTTCGGTACCCAGGTTCGGTACCCAGGTTCGGTACCCAGGTTCGGTACCCAGGTCCGGTACCCAGGTTCGGTACCCAGATTCGGTACCCAGGTTCGGTACCCAGGTTCGGTACCCAGGTCCGGTACCCAGGTATCCAGGTACCCAGGTTCGGTACCTAGGTACCCAGGTTCGGTACCCAGGTTCGGTACCCAGGTTCGGTACCCAGGTTCCGTACCCAGGTTCGGTACCCAGGTACCCAGGTTCGGTACCCAGGTACCCAGGTACCCAGGTACGGTACCCAGGTTCGGTACCCAGGTACGGTACCCAGGTTCGGTACCCAGGTTCGGTACCCAGGTTCGGTACCCAGGTACCCAGGTTCGGTACCCAGGTACCCAGGTACGGTACCCAGGTACCCAGGTACGGTACCCAGGTTCGGTACCCAGGTTCGGTACCCAGGTACCCAGGTTCGGTATTAGGTACGGTACCCAGGTACCCAGGTACGGTACCCAGGTACCCAGGTTCGGTACCCAGGTACCCAGGTTCGGTACCCAGGTACCCAGGTACGGTACCCAGGTTCGGTACCCAGGTACGGTACCCAGGTTCGGTACCCAGGTTCGGTACCCAGGTACCCAAGTACCCAGGTACGGTACCCAGGTTCGGTACCCAGGTCCGGTACCCAGGTTCGGTACCCAGGTTCGGTACCCAGATTCGGTACCCAGATTCGGTACCCAGGTTCGGTACCCAGGTTCGGTACCCAGGTCCGGTACCCAGGTACCCAGGTATCTAGGTACCCAGGTACCCAGGTTCGGTACCCAGGTTCGGTACCCAGGTTCGGTACCCAGGTACGGTACCCAGGTACGGTACCCAGGTACCCAGGTACGGTACCCAGGTACCCAGGTTCGGTACCCAGGTTCGGTACCCAGGTACGGTACCCAGGTTCGGTACCCAGGTTCGGTACCCAGGTACCCAGGTTCGGTACCCAGGTTCGGTACCCAGGTACGGTACCCAGGTTCGGTACCCAGGTACCCAGGTTCGGTACCCAGGTACCCAGGTTCGGTACCCAGGTACGGTACCCAGGTTCGGTACCCAGGTACCCAGGTACCCAGGTACGGTACCCAGGTTCGGTACCCAGGTTCGGTACCCAGGTACCCAAGTACCCAGGTACGGTACCCAGGTTCGGTACCCAGGTACGGTACCCAGGTACGGTACCCAGGTTCGGTACCCAGGTTCGGTACCCAGGTTCGGTACCCAGGTTCGGTACCCAGGTACCCAGGTTCGGTACCCAGGTTCGGTACCCAGGTTCGGTACCCAGGTACGGTACCCAGGTTCGGTACCCAGGTACCCAGGTTCGGTACCCAGGTACGGTACCCAGGTACCCAGGTACGGTACCCAGGTACCCAGGTACCCAGGTTCGGTACCCAGGTACGGTACCCAGGTACGGTACCCAGGTTCGGTACCCAGGTTCGGTACCCAGGTTCGGTACCCAGGTACCCAGGTTCGGTACCCAGGTTCGGTACCCAGGTACGGTACCCAGGTTCGGTACCCAGGTACCCAGGTTCGGTATTAGGTACGGTACCCAGGTACCCAGGTACGGTACCCAGGTACCCAGGTTCGGTACCCAGGTACCCAGGTACGGTACCCAGGTTCGGTACCCAGGTACGGTACCCAGGTTCGGTACCCAGGTTCGGTACCCAGGTACCCAAGTACCCAGGTACGGTACCCAGGTTCGGTACCCAGGTACCCAAGTACCCAGGTACGGTACCCAGGTTCGGTACCCAGGTCCGGTACCCAGGTTCGGTACCCAGGTTCGGTACCCAGGTCCGGTACCCAGGTATCCAGGTACCCAGGTTCGGTACCCAGGTACCCAGGTTCGGTACCCAGGTTCGGTACCCAGGTACGGTACCCAGGTTCGGTACCCAGGTACCCAGGTACCCAGGTTCGGTACCCAGGTTCGGTACCCAGGTACCCAGGTACGGTACCCAGGTACCCAGGTACGGTACCCAGGTTCGGTACCCAGGTACCCAGGTACGGTACCCAGGTACCCAGGTACGGTACCCAGGTTCGGTACCCAGGTACGGTACCCAGGTTCGGTACCCAGGTTCGGTACCCAGGTACCCAGGTTCGGTACCCAGGTTCGGTACCCAGGTACGGTACCCAGGTTCGGTACCCAGGTACCCAGGTACCCAGGTTCGGTACCCAGGTTCGGTACCCAGGTACCCAGGTACGGTACCCAGGTACCCAGGTACGGTACCCAGGTTCGGTACCCAGGTACCCAGGTACGGTACCCAGGTACCCAGGTACGGTACCCAGGTTCGGTACCCAGGTACGGTACCCAGGTTCGGTACCCAGGTTCGGTACCCAGGTACCCAGGTTCGGTACCCAGGTTCGGTACCCAGGTACGGTACCCAGGTTCGGTACCCAGGTACCCAGGTTCGGTACCCAGGTACGGTACCCAGGTACCCAGGTACGGTACCCAGGTTCGGTACCCAGGTTCGGTACCCAGGTTCGGTACCCAGGTACGGTACCCAGGTCCGGTACCAAGGTTCGGTACCCAGGTACGGTACCCAGGTACCCGGGGGGGAGGTACCGTCCATACGAACGAAAACGTTTTTTGCGAATATCTCAAAAACGGTGCATCTTATCAAAAAAATGCAAGAACTGTTCACCGTTCACTTAAATCACCATACGGGTTTCCAATAGTTGCCAGATTGGCAATTATAGCTTTTGTTATGTTTTTCTTCTATACTTGGATAAAAAAAACGTCAATATGCATTTTTTTTCAGTGATTTTTTAATACTTCCGGGATACATTGATTTTGCTGCTGAACAAGTTGATTTATCATCACCGCTAACAAAAAAAATCATATTAAAGGCACCGTTAGTATCATCCCCAATGGATACGGTGACCGAGGCCGACATGGCAATTGCAATGGCGGTATGTACTTGACATTGTGTTGAAATTTATTTATATAAAAAAAAAACACACACATACAATTTATGCAGCTTTGCGGTGGTATTGGTATAATACATAGTAATTGCTCACCGGAATATCAAGCAAATGAAGTGCATAAGGTTAAGAAGTATAAGCATGGATTTATCCGCGATCCATCGGTTATGTCACCGGAAAATACCGTTGCTGATGTCCTAGAAGCGAAACGTATAAATGGTTTTACCGGATATCCAATAACGGAAAATGGAAAGCTCGGCGAACGATTACTTGGGATAATAACATCGCGTGATATTGATTTCCGTGAAAATCAATTAAATGTTAAATTGGGCGATATTATGACTAAAGTGGAGGACATGATAACGGCACCAAGCCGTGTAACATTGCAAGAGGCTAATCATATATTAGAGAAGAGTAAAAAGGGTAAATTGCCAATCGTCAATGAGAGTGGTGAATTGGTGGCATTGATTGCGAGAACCGATTTAAAGAAAGCGCGTAGCTATCCAAATGCATCAAAGGATAGCAATAAACAGTTACTGGTTGGTGCGGCAATTGGAACTAGGCCAGAGGATCAAGAACGTTTAAAACTGTTAGTTACAAATGGCGTCGATGTTGTCATATTGGACTCATCGCAGGGGAATTCAATTTATCAAGTCAATATGATCAAATTCATTAAAACTACATATCCTGATTTGCAAGTCATCGGAGGAAATGGTAAGCATTCGTTATTTACAAAAAAAATGATTATTTTGTGATTAATTATTGTAGTTGTGACGAGAGCACAGGCGAAAAACTTAATAGAAGCCGGCGTCGATGGATTACGCGTTGGTATGGGAAGTGGATCAATATGTATTACACAGGAAGTGATGGCATGCGGATGTCCACAGGCAACGGCTGTTTATAATGTTAGCGGATATTCCCGTGCATTTGGGGTACCGGTAATCGCCGATGGCGGAATTCAATCAATCGGCCATATTGTTAAGGCGCTGGCATTGGGCGCGTCAGCGGTTATGATGGGCTCCTTACTCGCAGGTACATCGGAGGCCCCAGGAGAATATTTCTTTTCCGATGGCGTACGCCTTAAAAAGTACAGAGGCATGGGTAGTTTAGAAGCCATGGAACGTAAAGATGCGAAAGGTGCAGCAATGAGTCGCTACTATCACAATGAAATCGACAAACTCCGGGTAGCACAGGGTGTTAGCGGTAGTATCGTTGATAAAGGATCCTCATTAAGATTTCTACCATATCTAGAATGTGGCTTGCAACATAGCTGCCAGGACATTGGTGCTAGATCTGTTTCCGAATTAAGGTAATACATTTTTTACATATTTCACTTTCCTAAGAAAATCTACAATTGCCAGATGCCAAAAAAAGCTAAGAAAATCTACAATTGCCAGATGCCAATCGTCAAAGACTATATTTTTATGAAAAAAAAAATACATTTGTATGGGAGAGTCGGGAAGCATTGAGCCGATTGGATTTTTGATGTATGGAAAGGTTATGTGAAAATCATATTCTAGGTTAGGTTAGGTTGGAGTGGCTGCCAAAAAGGCACACTTAGGCCAGAATTGACCCATTGTAATACCACGCGAATCTTGACGATCCATTTCCCTATACCTCGAATCATTTGCAGCTTCTGATGAAGCGGAGTAGATCTGCAACGCTTGTGGCGCTTAGGTCTTCCAGATCGTTTAGGAAGAAACTGCCCAGATGAGTTCTTCTGCGTTGAACTAGTGCTGGGCAATGACAGAGAAGATGAGTTGTGGACTCCTCTTCGTCCATATCCCCACAGCTTCTAGAGAGCCAGATATCCTAACCACAAATCATATTCTAAATACATTCGAAATTTTTCACAAAAAGTATACCGAATTAGGCTCTCCTTTTTCTTTTTCAGAAGAATCCTTACAGGATTATTTACTTCCAGTGTATTTGTTATACCGATTTCATTTCACAACCAATGGAAAAACCAAAATGGAATAAATAATTTTATGTAGAAATGGCAAAATCAATTGGTATTTTGTATTTTATGACAATTTCCCAACATTTTGTAGTAATTTTGTTTATCAAATTTAATTTTGTAAATTATTGAAATTTTCAAAAAAAAAATCTCAAAAAATTTTCAAGTTTCGAGAAAAAAATTCCCTGTTAAAAAAGTTTTATATTTTTGGCAAAAACCAAAAACACACATCCTTTGGCATCCTTTTATCTATCAAAAACCGTTTTCCGCAAGTCGATAGGCCAGAAATTACGAGTGTGGCAAAGGATTATTCAAATGTTAAATCCCTAAAAATTGAATCCTTTTATCTCGGAAACGGCTGAAATGATTTTTATAAAATTTGGAATCTTGTGGTTTTCGGGGACGAGGAATCGATATCCGGTGTCCTTTTTGGGGAAAAAAGGAGTTCTCAAGGACCTCATCCTTGCACCGCCCAAACCCTCCCGCCACCCTCAAAAAGGACACCGGATATCGACTCTCCGTCCCCGATAACATCTAAATTCTGAATTTCAGCCCGATCGGAGGACTTGAATTTTTCGTCCTTAAAAAAAGTGAAGGGGTCCCCCTTGCGAATTTTTCAAATTTTTGACACGTCTCGGATTTTGCTGAAATTTGGTATAGGGGGGTTTTTATGGCCTCTGATTAAGAATCCGTTGTCCGTTTTCCGATATCACTAATAGTTTGGGCGGTGCAGGGAGAGGGGGTGCCCTTGCGATTTTTTCAAATTTTTGACACGTCTCGGATTTTGCTGAAATTCGACGTAGGGGGGTTTTTCGGACCTCTGATTAAGAATCCGTTGTCGGTTTTCCGATATCACTAATGGTTTGTGCTGGGAAGGGGGAGGGGTGCCTCACACTCTTTACTAGAAACGCAACTGTACACAATTTCAAGTCTCTAGCCAAATCCTTTTGAAAGTTACGGTGTTTACAGACAGACAGACGGACAGACAGACGAGTAACGGACAGACGGACAGACAGACGGACAGACAGACGGACAGACAGACAGACAGACAAGCGAAAATCAAAATCTTTTGTCATCCCAAACATACTGGTTTAGTTCAATTTTGCGTCCGACGATTGGTTCGATGCGTTTCAAACGGTATACTAAGTCTAATATTATCCTATATAGTATATCATATATAGTATAAAAATATAATTCAAATAATCTATTTCATTAACAGAGAGATGATTTATTCAGATGAGTTACGATTTATGAAACGCACACATTCGGCTCAAGTTGAAGGAAACGTTCATAGCCTGTTCTCATATGAGAAAAGGCTTTTCTAACTAAAAAAGGGCGTATTAAATATATGTAGTGCTTCAGCTAAAAATTCTCGAATTCCTGCATAACTCGGATTTTTTCTAACGTCTTC
Source organism: Chrysopilus asiliformis (assembly GCA_964034945.1). NCBI lineage: Eukaryota > Metazoa > Arthropoda > Insecta > Diptera > Rhagionidae > Chrysopilus > Chrysopilus asiliformis. The sequence goes on from OZ035964.1 coordinate 5,867,038, forward strand.
GAATTCGACTTACCAAAGGTACGACTGAGAAAATATAATGCCGAACAAAAATAAAATAGAATATCAGCAAATCCGTAAAAAAAACACTTGATTGAAGATGGAATTCAATATGGAATGCATTTATTGTAATATTCAGGAAACTCACTATACGTAAGTGAAGATAGGATGTAAAAAAATTGTATTATATACGTTCAAAATTAAAATAAAGCTAGAAAAAATTGTAATAAATGATTAAAAATTATTGCTTCGGATGATTGTGTTTTATTATTAGGTATAAAAGCACTTTTTCGAAAGAAAAACGCAAGAAATGTCAGAAAATAACGGACAAAACAGGACAAACAAAATCGAACAAACGATGGGATGGAAAAAGGAATAAAAAACAGTTTTTTGCGATTATCTCGAAAAATAATGGGTTTTTGGTAGTCCAATAATATTTTCCACAATATTGTCTTTTACTATTATCCGCTATCTTTTACCGTTATTGAGATATTTTCATTAAAATGTGAAAAAAACTTTTTTTGTGCGAATTGCTTGCAAACAAACGATTTGTCGAAAATAAAACTAGTAGGAAAAAACAATTAAAGATACTAAAATTCTCTTCACTTTTGCCTTTCACTCTAACTGGATATTTTTTTACAAAAAACCATATTTTTACAGATATTAACTAATATTTTATTCGTCGAGTTATCGTGTAAATTGCACAGAAACGTAGATATTGTATAAGAAAGTCATGTGCTGTTCACATTAGATATTTTTTCCATGAGTTTAATACAGGAGTGATATTCCGTAACTTGTTTCAAGCGTTTGTTTCGAGTTAGAAGAACAAGAAGTATTCGCTGTCTCTGTTTTGACCGAAATAAATGGCAGAGAGAAACCGAGATAGTAAATACCACTTTTTCTTCTAACTCGAAACAAACGCTTGAATCAAGTTGCGGAATCCCACTCCAGTTCTATGCATCCGGTACCTTACCGCGTTGCTTATACAATATTAAAGTGAAGTGATGTGAGACCATATGTGTCGCACACGGCCTGAGGAGCCTATCATAATGTGAGGCCACGTCCGTCTCACATGGCAGTCAACGTGTTAAATGAAGAAAAAAAAAACTCACAAGTATATCAAGATACAATTTTTATCAACTTAACGGTATGGCGAATCTCATATTGATGATGCCTATGTAACTTTCTTTATCATACAGGGTGATTGAACTGCAACTTTGCAAAATAAAACCTTTCAATATTTTTATCTAGTTTTTTTTTATGAAATGCCAAAAGTTTCACAAATTTTCAGAAAATATATTAGTTTTCGATGTGTCCATTCCATTTGTGTCCATTCCAGTGTCCATTTCGATGTGTCCAGATAAGATTACTTGATTTAAATGGGATGAAATAGATTCACACGCTGCCCGTGGAATTTTAACGCATTCCCTTAAAAGGGATTTCTTCAGCTTCTTTTTAGTGTTGATCTTGCTTATCAAAATGCTTCATACGGAGAAATCTATGGGATTTAAATCAGGCGAGCAGGGCGGCCAAAGTGAAGATGATTTAAAGGCTGGAACGTATGCGGAGGCGCTGAGTCCTGTTGGAAAATCTAACGGCTGTTTTTAAAATGTTTAGTGGCCCATGATTTCACAGAACCCTCTAAAACAAGCATCATCAGCTAGTGACTCGGCTGGCTCATCACACAGATTGGCTTTAATCGACCTTTTATTGTGTGCTGTAACAACCGTGCTTTGGAGTTGGAATCGGTTTCAACCGTGCTTTGGAGTTGGAATCGATGCTGTATTTTAATGTGTAGTGGTTACAAATTTTGATTGTAAAGGGAGCGACAGTTACTTTGATGACCCCTGCTCTAAAACCAAATCCTGATAGGTGAGTCGATTGATTTTAACACCTAGAGGTATAAAAATTCTTGGAGTGCGTCCTGTGGCAGTTATTCCGGCCCAAACCATTACTGATGTTGGATTTTGATTACGTAATGCCCGTAAGTGGTCCAAATTGACTCAAGAATGATCCCGTAAGTAAACACGATCGTTCTATTCATTAACAAACTGTTGTACGGTAAGAATCTTTTCGTTGGGAAAGATGTTATTCTTCAACTCACCACGCACGGCCATCGATTTCAAAAGCTTCGCTCTTTCTTAGCGTTTTTTTTTCTGTGCAACCGTTAAATACTGTATTTTTTGGATTTTCTAGGCTTTCACATATCGTTTATTTTTCAAAACGCATCGGACGCTTCGTTGCGAAATACAGTAATCCCTCCAACTGCGCGGTTTCTAACTGCGCGGTTTCGCAGCTGCGCGGTTTTTTATAATTTTCGTTCAAAAAAACATGTTCCTAACCCCAAAATTTCATACAAAGTAGAGTTCACAGTGTGCGGTTTCGGTTTGCGCGCTCTTTTTGTGGAACGTATCTACCGCGTAGTTGGAGGGATTACTGTACCCAAATCACGAGCCAATTTTCTACCATTTTGCCGCGGATTTCGGTGCAACTGCTTCTTAATCTTTCGTGCATTCTCCGGCATTGTTATTGTTGGTTGACAGCCACCACCATATCGTTTATTTGCTGATCCTGTCTCCTTGTATCTTTTGGTAGTACGGGACACAAAATTTTTATTCACATTTTGAACACGAAGGACAGTAACAATTTCTTTATTTGTTTTTCCACTTAAAAAGAGAGTAACCAGAGCCTGTCTTTTTGCGTTAATGACCATTGCGAATTATTTAAGGAATTCAAGATACTGCCCGAGTGGGATTCCACACAAAACTGAATAACAAAAGATGTGTGAAATTAATAGTTTAGACAACATCGCTTTATGTAGTCACCCTGTAAGTGGTAGAAAATTGAATTATCATCCCTGTCACCATCGTCAGATCAGATGAACCAATTCTTGATACCAGCTATTCATTTATCGCTCAATTGAAGAGGACCCATCATTTGTCATTTTTTTGTCGTTTTTTTCATTTCTTTTCAGCTGTTGTCAAGCTGTTGCCATTGGAAAGGCCAGGCCAGAGGGGGTTATAGCTTATTAAAACGACCTCTCCGGACACAGATCACAACAAAACAGATTCACAAACGCAGGGTTGATTGTTTTCGGTTCGCAATTCGCCTTCGCTCTGATTTAGACTGGGATTTGGGAATTATCCAAATTTCGATTGTCAAAGACTCGTCGTCGTCGGTTTCCGAGTTGATTTGCCGACACCATAAAGAAATCTGCGATTTCCATCTTCTAAAGTAGGAAAATCCGCAGCTTTTTAATTCAAACGAATCGAACAGAAGAGCCGATGATGTTATTGGCAAGTGTTTGGAAATCCAGTTGCGGTATTGCAGCCACTTCGGCCACTATGGGGACGCCGCAGGTGCTCCGGATGGCGTTACGAAATTCGAATGGCAATTATCCGCCACTTCCATATGTCATGCCGAAATCTAATTTCACGATTTCGATAGCCGGACACGCTGCTACCATGACGACCTTCAGTGCCCGCACCGGTTCAAATTGGCGGCACTACAGTATACTCAACCATTGGTGCAGGCTTCCCAACATAAATGGGGCCCATCATGATGGAGGCAACAACCGCACTTTGCCGATTAGCCAGTCCAGACGCTGCAAGAGTCGAATGACATTCGACGATTATCAGGAAATCTATCGGCTAACTGAGGAGAAATTTCGTTGTGAGTCTTTATTTTGTTAAGAGTGTGAAATGTTCCTGGGGAATCAACCATACTTTGCACTATTTGAAAACGACAATAAGAAATGTTCATACTAGACCAAAATCCCTCCTTAAATCTTATCCTAATCTTTAATCCTGTGCTGGAGGTGATTTTTGAGATGGACAAGTAAATACGATTTAGTTTTTGTATTGATTTGCTGCAACGTTATGCTTTTATGTATTCAGGAATTTAAACAATATTGTATTCCCATTCTTATATATATCAATATTTTTAGCAAAGAAATTGCCAAAGGATGTAAATCCCCGAGGAGTCTTCGCATGCAATGAACTGGACCTAAAAGAGGTTACCGTCTACGGTTTCGATTATGATTATACGCTGGCATGCTATAAGCCGTCCCTAAATTATTTGCTATACAACTTAGGCAGAGATATGCTCGTTAAACGATATAAGGTAAGGAAAGACAATTCATTATTTTCTTAAGAAAAACAATGGAAAATTAAAAAAAAAAACATAAATTGATTTTCTAGTATCCACAAGAAATTTCGCAGCTCGAATACATTCCAGGATTTGCAGTACGTGGCCTACATTACGATATTGAAAAGGGACTATTGCTCAAACTTGATTCATTTCTGCAAATTCAACTCGGTTCAGTTTATCGAGGATTAACAAAAGTTCCCGACGCTGAAGTCTTGAAGATTTACAAAAATCGAATTATACCGATAGCATATGTCGAAGGACATTCACGTTATTATACGGTAAGTACTCGGGGACTTTTAACACGTTGACTGCCATGTAAGACGGGCGTGGTCTCACATTAAAATGGGCTCCACGGGACGTCTCACAGCACTTTATTTTAGTATAAGCTGCTGCGTGGTAAAGCATTGGATGCACAGAACTGTATAAAACTTATGGGGAAATATCTAATGTGAACTAACTGCACATGACTTTCTTATACAAAATCTACATTTCTGCACAATTTACCTAACGAATAAAATATTACATAATAATAATAGTAAAGGGTGATCCAATTGGAGGTACTTTTTCCAATAGGGTTGTTTTGACAGTTCTTATGTGTCAACTGGCTTGTCTATATGACGTTTGTGTTTAGTATCATCATGAATACAGTTACATGTGAACAACGTTTAATAATTGTGGAAACTTATTTCCAAAATCAGTGCTCAGTTAGGAATTGTTATAGAGCTCTTCGTCCACATTTTGGCCGTTATAATCGTCCCACTGAACGCACTATTCGTGAAACCATCACCAAATTTCGAACTAATTTTACACTATTAGGCCTATGTTACACACGGCAACTTTAAGCGGCGACTTTTCTTAAGTATAGGCGAGAGAAGTGTGGGAAGCGGTGGCCCCTCACTTCTCTCGCATATACTTTAGAAAAGTCGCCGCTTAAAGTTGCCGTGTGTAACATAGGCCATAGGCATTCATCCATCAACCATAGTGCGTACAGCCCGTAGTAATGAGAATATCGCTGCAGTAGCAGAGAGTGTTCGTGAAGACCGTTCTCAAGGTTTAGGCATCTCTTATGGAACGTTGTGGCGTATTTTGAAGCATGATCTTAGTTTAAAAGCGTATAAAACACAGCTCGTTCAAGAATTAAAGCCGGGTGACCTTGGTTTACGTTTTAATTTCGGTTTATGGGCCTTTATCGAAAAATTGTGTTTAGTGACGAAGCTCATTTTTGGTTAAACGGCTACGTTAACAAGCCAAATTGCCGTGTTTGGACCGATGAACAGCCAGAAGCAATCCAAGAGCTACCAATGCAACCCAAAAAATGCATTGTTTGGTGCGGTTTATGGGCAGGCGGCATAATCGGACCGTATTTCTTTAAAAATGCGGAAGGAGTGGATGTTACTGATGTCAATGGAGCTCGCTACAGAACAATGATCAATGAATTTTTGTTGCTAAAATTTCAAGATATTGTTGTAGGTGCCTTGTAGTTTCAACAGGATGGCGCTACATGCCATATAGCTAACGATACAATCGCTTTATTGAGGGGCACGTTCGATGAAGACATCATCTCAAGAAATGGTCCTGTTAATTGGCCACCGAGATCTTGTGATCTGACACCATTGGATTCTTTTCTGTGGGGATATGTGAAATCTCTTGTTTACGTGGATAAACCCGGAACGATTACAGCTTTGGAAGCAAATATAACAAGTGCTATTCGCGGAATACCGACCGATATGCTTGAAAGAATGGTGGAAAATTGAACCCACAGAATGGACCATTTTAAGAGTTAGTCGTGGGCAACATTTGAAGGAAATTATCTTTAAACATTAAATGGCATGAACCAAACTAACAACTTAAACAAAGACTTTCTTCAATCTATTAATTATTATGTGTTTTATTTAAAAAAAACAGGAAGCTCTTATTGGATCACCCTTTATAATAAATAACAGTATATTTCGATAACGGTTTAAAATACAAAATTCTAGTAAAAGACAAAATTTTATTGTTTCTAAGTTTTGTTTTACATCAGACTTTTGAAAAACGCGTACTTTCAGAGTAAATAACAAAAAAAAAAAAAAACGAAATTGCGATTTTTAAATTGCCGCCATTTTGATACTACGTATAAGAAAGTAAAAATGTCTACTGACCTCTGGGATCCGATTTTTTTCGCTTTCATGGTGGCAGTCAACGTGTTTGAGCCGGGGCGAAAATTTTTAAATTGGGCAAAAGTTATTACTGAAATTTTTCCGTATGTATTCTAGGAGGCTCGATCAAAAATGGTTCAATTGGCGGATTTATTTTCTGTACCAGAAATGTGCCTACTATGTAATGTTGCTGAATATTTTGAGCGGCATTATATCGATTATCATCCAGAGATTTTATTTCGTGATGTTAAAAGTTCAGTTCGTGTTTGCCATCCAATAATGCATGAAATCGTATCCGATAATGTCGAGGAATATATCGAAACGAATTCTGATCTAATTAAATACTTTCAGCGATTAAAAGAAGCTGGAAAGAAACTTTTTCTAGTCACCAATAGCCCCTATCATTTTGTGTAATTTAAAGTTTTTCAAATTTTTTAACAAAAAAATAATTTTGAAATTTTGTCCCATTTTATATCATTAATTAATTTAAAATCTTTAAACTTTTTTTTTGCAGTAATAAAGGTATGACATTATTGGCGGGTGAATATTGGCGTGAATATTTTGATATTATTA
>OZ035964.1:5888894-5941394 GCA_964034945.1 Chrysopilus asiliformis
TGCGTAAAATAAAGTTTTTTTGTGTTTTCTTTAATAGTGGTTGATTTATATATGCATCGTTATGCACTATAGAGTTAATAATCCAAAACATCTTTGCATGCGAAAAATCAGATTTTTTTTTTACTAAACTGCGCATATTCTAGGACAGATTAAAGAGAGAGAGAGAGCGTACATCCTTCAATATATCTTTTAAGCAAGCAGACACTAAGATTTGTCCTTGTCAGCCAGGTTTTTCATATTTCCATGCAATGAAGGACAACATTTCAGGATTGGAATGTCACTCCATGGTATTGAACTTGAATGTGTGTTTCATGGAGACGTGAAGGCAAAAGCGAAAAGAGAATGGAAGTATATTGAAAGTTGATTGGCCTGGGACGGTTTTTTTTTCATAAGGAAAACAGAATCTTCCTTTGCCGTTTTACTCAATGGCGTAGGTCCTGCCGGTTAAACTTTTTGTTGAATAAAACAATAATTTGGAAATTCTATTGCAAATTCGGTTTTTTAACAATTTCCCATTAATCTGAACGTGTATATTTATTGCTAGGAATAAAAATTGTGCAATATTTTATTATCCTTGCCCAGATTTTGTCATAAAAATTGATAGCAAGAGATTTTTACGGATCCCAAAATTGATTTTAAAAAATCTAATTATATGATTTTGCTTATTATCTTCCGTGGATAATATCTTTGTTAAAAAAGACGAAATTAGTCAGAAAACGCTTTGCCGTTAAAATTTCTATCGGAGCAGAAGTTGATAATAATTAACTCTGGGTGGTGTCGTATAGAAAAGTGGCAAAATAAGACTTCAACTAAATTGAATTCTTATCATCGTTTCTTTGTTTTTTTTTTTAAACTGAAATAACTGATATCAGCGAGTTCCAAATAAATAAGTGAGAGAGGGCTTCGCAGCACGAGGAATGTTAGGCCGTCAGGTAAATCAATCTCACAGCATTTTATAACGAATGAATCCATAATAAAAGTTATGTGCTTAGATTAGTCATTCATGAAATACCTGGTGTAGATAAACGAAATTAGTCATCTTCATTTCACAAATACCTGTACAACGATATTGCAACGATTTAACGACGTCTCATCATTGGAATAAAGGGCAAGAAAGGTCAGATCGAGGTGCAAGAAGATAGGGAAAGCTAGTTTTATTCCGACCAGATCAGGCCATACCAGATTACAACCACAGGCGAGACGCCAGAGGATAGTTTCGGTTGGAAAACGTTTCCAGACCACATTCGAAGTGGAATTTAAGTGACAGCGGAAAAATTTTTGCTGAATTTAAGAAAAACCACCATTAACCGGTACTGACGATTCACCTGAACAGCGTACTTAAAATTCAAGGTGGGATATCGCCTCGCAGTAACCACAGAGATTCAATAATTTCCTCGTAGAATCCATCAATATTGAGGCTTTCTGGGGCCTAAAGTTCTTCTAGTGACTAGAGAGTGGTGTCGGAAAATTTGTAAACGTTCCAACGAAAAAAAAACAATTCTCCGTCGAATTTTTCATCTAATTGGCTGTGAACAATGGATACTTTGGACGAGCAATTGGCACAACTAAAATTAATTAATAGCCGTACTTTATCACCGAAAAACGCTACTTCAGCAATTGGGAGTGATGGAGAAGGAGTGACTGGTGTTGCTTCAGCACAAATACCCGGAAATGCGGCTGTCGGAGGACTTAATCTGAAAAAGGTTGGACCCGCCGTACCGCCAAAACCTTTCAAAAAAAATTTACCACAGGTTTTTGTTTCTTTATTTTTTTTTTTAGCTCATTTACACTTGTATCGTTTCATTTTAGTTTCCATTTATATTTAATTCTTCAAGATATTCTCGGTTAGTCATCCGAATTGGTGTGCATCAGCGTAATTTTTATACCTTCTTTTAATATACAGTTATTTAGTTATTAAGACCAGAGTACAAAAAATATCAATTATTTGTTTCAAATTCAAATCTCGGGTAAAAAAAATATTTTTTTTTTTCAAAAAAAAAGTTTGACTCCTATCAATTTTATTGTAAATCTAGCCCAAGACAATGGAATTCTTAACCCTTTGTTGGTGTGGTGGAATATGACATAATCCATCACATAACGAAGGTGTAAATTTCTCAAAAATTACAGTAATAAATTTACACACACATATTTGGTCAACCCTGTTCATTTTTAGTGAAATTCCGTTGACCAGAAGTGTCCAAAATGGCGGCTTTTTAATCCTTCATTTCTGTGATGGGGTTTCTCATATCCCACCACACCAATGAGGGGTTAAAATTAAAATTGCTAGTAGAGCCTTTTTGAAAACGATAATTTCGTCTAAAAAAATCATTTTAATTCACCATTTTATTTTGATTTTCTCTGTTTATTTATTGCTAATTACTGACTTTTATGTTTTATTTTTTTTTTCATTTTCGTTCGACCAAAATCAACATAAAAAAAATATATCACAGGTGCCACAAAGTAGTGCCGTTAAACAATTAGGCGAACCGTTGTATTCAACTCGTTTACAGGCCGGACTTGCAACAAATGCCACCGCACTGGATACAGGAAGTAGTGGTGTTGCCGCCTATGAGGCAACAATTCCATCACTTTCCCGAAAAACGAATTACGGTACAGTCGAAGCGGCGACGACGACGTCACATCATCATCAGCAACCGATTTATTCCAATATGAAGATGACTCTTGATAATGCCGCCATCCTTGAACAACAGCTGGAAGTGTTGGAGCATCACAAAAGGCAATTGGAAAAGAAGGGTATGCTGCCCAATCAACAAAAGTCCCGAAATTTGAATGGGATCGGTTCGGAATCGATATCTTATGAGCAATTCTCCAGAACACCACATTTGTACAGTAATGTTCAGCGTAATCCAGCTGATTTGAATGTTACAAACGATCCACAATCGGGGTATTGTAATTTAATACAGACATCAAATTCCCAACAGCAGCAGCAGCAGAAACAGGATCTTGATTTGGTCTACAGTAATGTAAACTTTGGCGGGAATTCAGGTATGATGGATTTAAATTTCTTTTTTGTTTTCTTTTTTGATCCGTTAAGTAAAGTGTTTTTTTTTTTGTTTTTCTTTTTAAGATGAACTTCCACCACCCCCGCCACTTGATACCTCAGCGGCTACATTTGAATTAGCAGAATCATCGTTCAACTATCATCATCAAGCAAGTGAAGAGGATGATTTACCACCGCCACCAAGTCCCGTTAGCTCATCATACAGTGAATTACGGCGTGCCACAGAAAATTTCCCGCAAATGCCAAAATATCCAATGCAGGCCGTACAGAATCCATCATCCGGTGCCATTTCCGGTGTCGATTTAGGTAGCGATATGATTCTTGTTGGTGGCAATAATGGTCAAATAGGTAATAGTGCCACAGGTCAAAGTATTACAAATAATGTACCAAATAGTCAACGAACGTATGCTAATACCATCTATCATACAAATGATTATAGTACTTACGTACCTAGTTCACAGGTAATTAATTTGATTATCGCTTTTAGAAATATTGTAAACGATGAATTTTGTACGTCGATTTCATACTGCAGGGCAAACACATGATAGATTTAATGTAATCTGAATCGGGGTGCATTTCTTAAAAGGAATGTCTCTGTTGAAAGATAACTACCCGCTAGTCTATTAGTAGATGTCATTAACTTTTCAACGAGGATGTTCCATTTAAAAAATGCGGCTCATTATACCCGTATGGTGAAACCAAAGGGTATATAAAATTTGCCTAACCGTTTGTAACGTCAAGATCCCGTCATCACACACAAAAATGAATTACACCAGTGTGTTTAGAATGACTAAAAAAACTGATTTTTGCATGTCCGTCCGTCCGACCGTCCGTCCGTCTGTCTGTCTGTCTGTCTGTCTGTCTGTCTGTCTGTCCATCCGTCCATCTGTCTGTCTGTCGGTCCGTCCGTCCGTCCGTCCGTCCCTGTGTCCGTCCGTCCCGCAATGAAAACGTTTTTTGCGAATATCTCAAAAAGGGTGCATCTTATCAAAAAAGTGCATCTTATCAAAAAAGTGCAAGAACAAAAGTTATTTAGGATATGATTCTACCTAAAACTAAAAAGTCAAGAGTCAAAAGCTGCGTCGAAGTCGAAAGACAGAGACGCGTCGAGATACAGGAGTGATATTCCGTAACTTGTTTCAAGCGTTTGTTTCGAGTTAGAAGAACAAGAAGTATTCGCTGTCTCTGTTTTGACCGAAATAAATGACAGAGAGAAACCGAGATAGCAAATACAACTTTTTCTTCTAACTCGAAACAAACGCTCGAATCAAGTTACGGAATACTACTCCTGGATTCCAGCCCAGGCTTTAGTTTTACGATAATTAAAAACTATTAATTTTAGAAATGGCAGGGCAACGGGTTTCTTATTTTTTTCATCCAGACCCACTGTTTTTGATTGACCGGCAAAAATTGCCTTGCATATGAAATCGACGCGATTTTATTATTAATATACTGGCCTAAGCTTTAATCGTAAAAACTGCCCTAAGCTTTAATCGTAAAAACTGCTTAAACTCAATCTTTTTCTAAATCTGGTAATTTAAGATTAAAATTTCGTATGCTTTTCATCTGCTAGTTTAATTTGTGAATTAACATTTTAATATTAACTTGGTGTTCTTATTAATCAGAGTATCAGCCAGAATTCTTCCGATTATTATGGTTATGGATCACTATCTCAGGTATCTATGGTATTTTTAAAATATCCCCCTTATCTCCTTGTCTGATGTTTATTTTATTTATAAATTATTATATGTTGTCCATGAATTGATTTAAATGTTTTTTTTTTCAATAAAATTTACTAAGGAATTCCATCATTTTTTTAAATGTTAAATAGAGTTCTTCAGCATATGAATCCATCTATGAGCCAATAAATCCTAGGCCGCCAAGTCAACTTTCGTCAAGGTCAAATTATTCCATTTATACCTCATATGTGAATGGCCCTCAAAGCGGTTCAAATACACCGATTTCGAATAATTCAGTCAACCAAATGCTTGGAAATAATGCTAAGAATATAAATAGTGGAACACTATCAAGTCATAAAGAAGCTGAGGTCGAAGTATTAACCGATTTACTTGTGAAATCCATGGATAACGGCCAAGATGTCGATAGCTATGGTAAAATATCTTGATTTTAAATCATTCGCGCGTATTGATAGCCATTTTTAAACAGAGCTTTTGTTAAACATAAGTTTAGCAATTGTTTTTCTGTCGGTTTAAAGTCATGTTTAACACGTTCGTGACATCGTGTACCACTGGTGGTACATGTACAGTTTTTTAAAACCGCGCGAGTAAATAGTGCGGTAGTTTTTTTGTGGACGGAAATTTTTATTTCTAAATTATCAAGAAGTATATCAGTGCGAAGTCCAAAATCACCCACCCACCAGTCCACCCACCAGTCCACCCGTGGTACACGATGTCCAAATGTAAAAAAAGTTGAAAAAGCAAATGTCACGAACGTGTTAAAAACGACTATGAATAAGTTTTTTTTTTATTTCATTCTTATTTCATCCACATTTTTCCAGGAATATGCGTAAAATGCTGTGAACGTGTGGTAGGGGAGAATTCTGGATGTACAGCAATGGAGCAAATCTACCACATATCATGCTTCACGTGCTCTCAGTGCCAGATAAATTTGCAGGGTAAGCCATTTTATGCACTTGAAGGGAAGCCATACTGTGAAGATGATTATCTGAATACCCTGGAGAAGTGCTCGGTGTGTATGAAACCAATCCTGGAGCGGATTCTCCGGGCAACTGGAAAACCCTACCATCCAGCGTGTTTCTGTTGTGTAGTATGTGGCAATAGTTTAGATGGAATTCCATTTACAGTTGATGCCACAAATCAAAATTACTGCATTGAGGATTTCCATAAGTAATTCCTGAACATATTTGTTTTTTTTTTATTTTTAACCATCACTGGTGAATTTTAGGAAATTCGCACCCAGATGCTGTGTTTGCCACCAACCAATAATGCCCGAGCCTGGACAAGAAGAAACCGTTCGGGTTGTCGCACTGGACAGAAGTTTCCATTTCGAGTGCTATAAATGCGAAGACTGTGGACTTTTGTTATCGTCCGAAGCAGAGGGACGCGGCTGTTATCCTTTAGATGATCATGTCCTCTGTAAAAGCTGTAATGCTAAGCGTGTACAAGCACTCACCAGTCGCATGACCACAGAATTATAAAAATATCAAATTAATACCACGCAAAATAGAAAACTATTCCCACATTTTACATTCCAAAAATAAAGACAATTTCGAAAAAAACAAAAATCTAATCAAAATAAATATTTAGTGTAATTAAATATAACAATTTCCTTTCGCCATGGGAGTCCGCATGTTTTTTTTTAAATAGTTTTTACTTGATTGATAAACTTTTTTTTTACTTTTTTACAAAAATTTGTAAAAAAAACGAAATGTGATAAAAACTACTCGGAAATGTCTTGCAAATGGCGTAGAAATTTGGAATGGATATTTTATAAAAAAAAAAACAATAAGAGGCTAAAAATCCGAACGTAATAGTATTGTAATGATAGGAAAATTCTGTGGGCCTGAAACAAATTTTTAAAATTCAATTCTGAATAAAATTGATTTATTTAGGAATCTGAATAGAATTTATTGTTGAATTTTTTATTCTTTTCGGTTTAGCTGTTTGTTATTTCCTTCGCCTTTGAAGATTTCATTCATCTCCACAAGCAACCAGGAAAATAATTGCCATCGGCGAATGTAAGTATAAACATAACAAAAGCTATAATTGCTTATCTGGCAATTATTGGAAACCCGTATGGTGATATGGCATTGTTCGAAGTTTAAGTGAACGGCGAACAGTTGTATCAAAATTCCACTTTGATATCAAACTTTCCAATAATATTTTTTTTAAATTTATTCCAATAGTATTTTGATGTATGGAAGTTTTATGTAGAATCATATCCTAAAGAACTTTTGTTCTTGCATTTTTTTTATCAGATTCACCGTTTTCGAGATATTCGCAAAAAACATTTTCGTTCGTGTTCGTATGCCCCCCCCCCCCCCCCCCCCCCCTAATGGTCCATTTTAGCCCATTAACGAACTTAGCCTTGCATTTTACGAAAAACGAATCTGCGTAAAATTTCAAGTCTCTAGCTCAATCCGTGCGCCCGCAATCCGCGCCACAGACGGACGGACAGACGGTCGGACGGACGGACATGCAAAATACAATTTGCTTCTAAACACACTGGTGTAATTCATTTTTGTGTATGACGTTACAAACGGTGAGGAAAATTTATTATACCCTTTGGTTTCACCATACGGGTATAAAAAGTACATCACTGAAGTATAAAATAAAACTGGAAAGTCGTTTTAATAAATTGATAAAATGTTTACTCAAAACTAATCAAGAAACATTTTCTTTGAGTTACGGTTTAATATTCAGTGTTCAAAACTTTAATTGGTTATTTCGTTCTTTTCGCTCTTAAAAGTTTCGCTCCCGACGACAAGAACGTTTGCTGCAGTTCCCGACTCTCGTTCTCGGGAACGAAAATGATTTACAAGCGCAATCGTTCTCTAAAGAGAGAAATTTTGAGGGCCACGGTACTGTTCGTAGGAGTCGGAATGATCGATGCACATTTTTCGTTCTTGCTCTCAAGTTAAGACCGAAATGGTTTCTATTTAAGTTTTCGCTCCTTGTTCAAACCGGTTTGTGGGTCTCGCATAAAAATGAATTAAAGCCTCAGGGAAGGATAGTTACTATATAAAAATAGAGTGTGGCAATCGAAAGACCGTTTTCGAAATAAGAGATTCGAACCGTCTTATTTCGAAAAATTTGTTTAAAAAAGCAACTTTGTTTCCAGCTTTTTTTAATTTATTGTATTTAAAACTTTTTAAGACCTTCATCCAGGAAAACTGACTTAGATGAATCGATTGTTTTACAGAAACGCCTTTAAGTGAGCACAGTGAACGGATTGAACGCAATTATCGAAGCAAAAGTTGGCAAACTTTGTACTTTAACGCAGCAAGTCTGCGTTGACTGTTGATACGGTGCCAATCAAAATGTCGTTCGAGAAATAATTGAAGAAGTGCGGAAAAATCCAATTTTATACACGAAATGCAGTCGCGGATACAAAAATGTATCTTTAAAATGAAAATGTGGGAAAAGATTACTGTGGAGGTGTGCGTGTCTCAGCTTGCGTATTTGATTTCATTGGGCGGATTCACGGTACTCAACGGTTGAGTAAATTTCGATGAGTTCTCGTGAATGCCGCGATACATTAAACGTCAAAATTCTACACTCATCGGTTGAGCAGAAAAGTATCGCAGTAATTTTTCGATACAAAAAATGGCGTCCGGTCAGTGGTTATGATGAGTAATCTCTCAACTGTTGAATACCTTGAATGCGCCCATTGATGTATGAATTTAAGTATTATTTCCATCGCATTAGACCATGTTCGGATTGGTTGAAATGGTCCGCCTAAATAGGACGGATGAAATATTGCTCGTGTTCAGATTGAGACTATTTGAACCAGTAGCTGTGAGCAATCAGACTGGCGTGGAACATTTGGGAAACGGAACCTTTCTAAACTATTACAAATAATACGTGGCTGCCTTTTGCTCTGCGACGTGCTGCATCGAAGACGATCGAAACAATAATGACAATGGAACACATTCAGTGTGTCAGCCACCAATCAGAACACGACAGGCGGAACTCTGAGATCGGAGATTTTAGTTTTGAGGATGATTCTCCTATCAGCAGTTCCACTTCCTCACCTTGCCCTAATGTTGCCAGTTTCTGTCCCAATAGGCGGACTATTTCAACCAATGTGAACAGGCTCTTAGACCGTATTTAGATTAAGTTGATCCTGGCGCCTGACCATGAACGAAAAATATTGCCCGTGTTCACATTGAGATTGGAACTGAAAGCTGAACGCCAAACTTTCAATTTCAATGTGAAACGTGGAAACGGAACAAATGGGCAATCGGTATAAAATACATATAAATAATTGAATTAGAGTGAAATAAATTTTAAATATCTCATACCCCATTCTTTTGATTTCACACAATATTCTATATTAATTTGCGATTTACTGTTTTCTTTGAACTTTCCCGCAATATTGTTGCTTTCACAATTCCAATACAAATAACGGTGGAACACAAGTAATTTGACAGCTAGCCAATCAGAGCACAACAGGCGGAACACTGAAAATGGAGATTTTAGTTTTGTGGTGCAATTTCCTATCGACACCCCCACTTCCTCGTCTTGCCTGTATTTTGACAGTTTCGTGCAATGCCTGGCGCCTGGATCGGCTAATCTAAACAGCATCTTAGAGTTATTATCATCCTAGAAGGTTTTCCTATTCTAGCTATAGTTATGGCATGGGTTTTGCGATTTTAAAAGTTATTGCCACAACATACAGTAGCCCAAAAACCAATTCGTGAAATCGCAATAAATTTGATTTGCTGTCAAATCCGTAACAGATTGACCGGCAGTAGCAGTGGCAGCAAAATGTTCTGATTGGCTGAAATCCGACTGCTACTGCCGGTCAATCTGTTCCGGGCTTCATTTGATTTCAATTGCTGTCATTTGATTTGATTTGATTTGAAACGTACCAAACTTTCTTCTGTCACCTTAAATTTATTTAGGAGAAAATAAACATTCGCACAGGAAGACAGGGAATTTTGGCTAATCGTTAATTTCTTCGACAAGAATTACCCATCCGTAAGAATGGGTGAACCACAGTCGCCAGGGCCAATAGTTGAATTTGATAGCGAAGCTGATCTCATGGCCGAGTTTTACGAGTACGTGAGCGACTCTTCGAATGTCGAGACTGCCACAAATTATCTGTATCAGAGCCTACTTGACGAGACTATTTTGGGTGTTGTTTTCGAAGTACATCATGCCTACAAGACTGGAACTTCCGATGCGATCGTAAGAATAGATTTTCATTGAATTTTTCGATGTCAATTTCAATTAAATCCAAACAGGAAGGAGAACCGGAAGATAGCAAACCGTTTAGCATAGTGGATTCCCCAGACCTAGACGTCTTCGGCTCCAGCATGGCCAAGAAGGCAATGGATTGCACCTGTCCTAATTGTGACCGGCTGGTGGCGGCGTCCCGATTCGCCCCACATCTAGAAAAATGCATGGGTATGTCGGTGAATCGTCATGGAAGTCGCTCTTTTCGATTTATAGAATTCGCACTGATTTTTTGCAGGTATGGGCAGAAATTCATCGCGTATAGCTAGTAGACGTATCGCTAATGCGAGGGAAGGAAGCGGTAACTATTTTGGAACAAATATCAGTGATGATGAAGACGATGCAGATTGGTCTGGCGAGAAACGACGAAAGAAGTTGCAAGCCGTGCGGACAAATGGCAGCAAGAAGAATGGAAAATCTTCCTGAAAATAGGAGTTTCGTTTCAGTTCCGCTCGCCATCTCATTAATATTCAAATAAATAAATTATAAATGTAATGTCAAATATTCGCAATAAAAAATAAACATTTTATTTCATTTACAAAAACTGTTTCTCTTCATGATTTTCTGGATGAATCTAACGCCAAATTATCGCCCCTAAGTGAAATCCCCAGAGATATAATTAGAATTTTGTAGAGAAAATATGTTACATAGCCCAAAAAGTTGGACAAGACGAACTACTCCCCCTGTCCGCTGAAAATTTGGGTTTTTGGCGATTTTCTTTTTGCACAATTTCACCATTTTCATTTGAGAAAAAAAATTCATCTGGGATTTTACAGCGCCATCTAGTTCTGTTTATAATTTTTTTTACGTATTGACTTGTAATTTCTATATGAAAATCATGTAAAACGAAAAACCTTGTGAAAAGAAAATTGGTTGCAGAACGTTTTCTAACTTAACGAAGAAAAAAGGTGTTAACATTTTTCAAGCATAGTTCTCATGCTTCCACTAAATGGCATCATGGTATTGATGGCTACGAAAATTCCAGCAGACTTCAATCCATTGATCCATTCCTCCATTCCATTGATCCATTCTGCAATTCAATCCATTCCTCCAGGAAAGTGCTTAGTCGTTTCTATGCTGCAGATATTTTTATGTAAAACTGGGGAAAAATCTGTGAAGGAAACGACTGGGAACGACGAAAATCTTAAAACAGTCAATGATGGAGAAGTCAGTTTTTAATTTTCCTGTTTTCTTTCCATTTATTATATATAGTACCAGGAAGACCGAGCCATACCTCAAAACCCTTCTTTTGCTGATTTTCTTTTGGAGAAAAAAGTATATTCACGTTATCTTTATAGTAAATTTCCTGAGATTGGAAATTCCCGATCCAAAAACCCCCTCTGCTAATTTCCTCTAGAAAAAAATGAAAGAAAGGGCACTTTTATTATCACCACAGGACCTTCCGTTTCGAATTTTCAAATTCTATCATCAGATACAGGATTAGCGACATAGAAGATCTCTTTGATATTAATTCACTCAAAAACAGGATATTTGCGTCATCCTTGTAGGACCTTTAATCCCCTAAAAACCCCCTAATGCCAATTTTTTCCCGAGAAAAAAATGGGGAAAAGGATACTCACGTTATCCTTACATTCGCCAGAACAGTCCCGGATTTAGGCATTATTCGATTTAGTCCTGAAACCAAAAATTTTTGTCTGTGGCGGAGTTTCACCATAAGTTTCTACTTTCATCGTAATTTCCTTCATTTTTTTCCAAAAAAATCACTTCTTCTTTGGCCTGCGGCGCAACGAAAAAAATACCATAAAAAATTATTGAAAATTCACTTATTTTAGAAAATACCAGGCGAGTGGTATCGAGGGGAGGGAAAAGTCAGTTGCGGATCTCGAACAAACGCTAGTACGATTGAGAAACCATAAATTGGTATTGCCTATCTCGATTTTGTGCTCGACATTGCATACCAATTTCTCGAAATTTAAGAGTAGTCGAAACAACATTTTTTTGCATAAATAACGCAAAATTCGCATTTCCAAAGAAAAAAAGTGGGGGCTGGCTTTTAAAAAAATTAAAAAAAAAAATTTTAAAAAAAGCTTCTATTAAAAAAGAATGCACTAAAAAGAAAAAAATAATTTTCTGGACGCTGTGTATCACAAATATAAAAGCTTTTTATTTTATTGTTTTATGCTTTATCTCGCTTTTTAAAAGCTTTTATATTTATGATACACAGCGTCCAGAAAATTATTTTTTTCTTTTTAGTGCATTCTTTTTTAATAAAAGCTTTTTTTAAACAAATTTATTTTTTATTTTTTTTATTTTGTTCTTTTTAGTCTTCGAATATATATCCTTACATTTGAGATGTCCTTACAGGCTTTTTAACTTGAGATTCGGATTCAGCGACCCCAAAAACCCCCAGAATAGATTTTTTTCCGGAAAATTTGGAGAAAAGGATAATTACGTTATCCTTACAGGACCTTCCGTTATCCTTACTGACTTTTTAATGACAGATTCGGATTCAGCGACCCCAAAAACCCCCAGAATAGATTTTTTTCCGGAAAATTTGGAGAAAAGGATAATCACGTTATCCTTACAGGACCTTCCGTTATCCTTACTGACTTTTTAATGACAGATTCGGATTCAGCGACCCCAAAAACCCCCAGAATAGATTTTTTTCCGGAAAATTTGGAGAAAAGGATAATCACGTTATCCTTACAGGACCTTTCGTTATCCTTACTGACTTTTTAATGACAGATTCGGATTCAGCGACCCCAAAAACCCCCAGAATAGATTTTTTTCCGGAAAATTTGGAGAAAAGGATAATCACGTTATCCTTACAGGACCTTCCGTTATCCTTACTGACTTTTTAATGACAGATTCGGATTCAGCGACCTCAAAAACCCCCAGAATGGATTTTTTTCCGGAAAATTTAGAGAAAAGGATAATCACGTTATCCTTACAGGACCTTCCGTTATCCTTACTGACTTTCTAATGACAGATTCGGATTCAGCGACCCCAAAAACCCCCAGAATAGATTTTTTTCCGGAAAATTTGGAGAAAAGGATAATCACGTTATCCTTACAGGACCTTCCGTTATCCTTACTGACTTTTTAATGACAGATTCGGATTCAGCGACCCCAAAAACCCCCAGAATAGATTTTTTTCCGGAAAATTTGGAGAAAAGGATAATCACGTTATCCTTAAAGGACCTTCCGTTATCCTTACAAGGACGAAGTAGTGAAAATATTGTATTGTCATCGGACTTATATAAGTGTGCAAAATTTCAAGTTAATCGGACAAGTGGAAGTGGGTCAAAATTTGATTGCAAGATTTGACCCCGACAAACAAACAAACAAACAGACAAACAAACAGACAAGATAGCGAGCTAAATAAAAGCTTTTAATAAAAATACCTAAAAACGACAAAAAACAATGTTGTTTCGAAAGTAATAATTTTTTACTGAACGCACCGAGAATAATACAAAATTCTGTTATTAATGGTTTTTTATAAAACCCAAATAAATATTTAAAGGATTTTGTAGCATACCACTTGAAAGAATTTATCCGCATAAAGCAAAAAAATGCGAAAAACTTAAAAATATAAAATGCATTTGAAATTTCCTAAAAATTTCCCTTGGGCTCGTTCGTTTTCTCGAATTTAATGCCTGATTGCTTATCTCGAAAATCGAGGGTTTCTGACATTTCTCTCGACCGATATTTCTCGAAAGGTCTTGTGCTTTCGAGACGGCAGTTGTGGTTTTAAATTTTCAGCTTGTTTCTTTAAAAGCGGTAAGTTCTTCATAATAATGTTAAAAAAATAAGCATTGTTATAAGCATTGTTATAAGCATTGTGTTTTCTAGTAAAATGAATGAAGAAAAAAAGAAAAAGACGCCGGTTCTAACAAATAAAGACAATTGAAAATTATTGTCAAATTTATGGAGCAACACTATTTCAAGCGGATTGCTGTTATATCTTAATGTTTTTTTTTTGTATTTGTTCATCGCTTTTGCTCGAATCATCAAAAAAATGTTCGGAAGAAACATTTTACTGAATAAAGTGGAACAATTAAATGCAACTTTTCAGTTTAACACCACAAAAATAAATAAACATTATCTGTGAAAAATATTTCCCTTGGGGAAATCTCGAAATTGCATGTTCGAGATACGTAATTCCATTGTCTCTCGAAATCGAAGTTGCGTTTCGAATTCGCTGGTCTCGTTTTTCGAAATCCGCAATGTCTCCCCAGGTTTGTAGTGGAAAAATCGAAAGCCCTTAGCCTCCTTAGTAATACTGGAAAGTTTCATTAAGATCGGACCATCCAATTCGAAGATATCAGGCGAGGGGAATTTTCTCAGAGATTAGACCTATCTAGATCGATTCCTTGTCCCCGAAAACCCCTAACCAAAAGTTTCGTGAAAATCGTTGGGCGGGTTTGCGAGATCGTTGTGTAGACAGACAGACAGACATTCCTCGTATTATATTATATGATATGATATTTTGATGGTATTTTGCCATTAAACAGGTTGAGTTTTCTTGGTTTTCTAACAACTTTTGGAAAAGTAACGTTAGCTATAACTGGTAAAAAAACTTTTGAAAAAATACATTTTTTTTTAAATTCTCAAAAACTACGCGCTTTTGGGGAAAATTTAAAGAAAATATAATTTCATGAATATTTTCCTTTAACCGTTTTTACGTATCTTCAACGTCTCTCGAGATATTTGAAAAAATATTATTTTTAACGTGTTTTTTCCTAAACTAAATATTGCAGAGGAAAGTTTTGTGTTGACCACAACTGATATTTGAGGCGTTAAAAGCTAGAGTGGACCAAGCCACATAATCGAGCTTTTCCACTTTTGTACTATTATTGACTGTAAATTTTTGGAAAAAAAATGTCTGTGGACTTTATTACTCAATGTTGAAATGTTCTTTTGTGCATCCAAACATTTTTATCTAAAAACTCACTCGCAATAGTGATTCAAACACAAAATATTCACGATTTCGACATGTGGGTTGGCCCACTCTAGCTTTTAACGCCTCATTTTTAGTTTTTTCCAATATTCTCCTTTACGGAAATTTAAATATGGCGTTATGCTGCAAAAAATTTGGTCGTGTAAATTTTTACAGCGCATGACTTGACAATGCAATTCGCGTCCTTGGTCATTTGAGCCACCGAATGTTATCCAAAAAGATAGAGTAATGTAAAATAAAAACCCCACCTGAATTCACAAAAGGATTCTATGACAATAGTTTTATTGAGACATCATTTGGCGCCGCCAAAATCCGAAATCAAAAAGCTCACTCCAAGCATAATTCGTTTCTGCGTGGTGTGTATGACTTTTAGGGCATAAAATGGAAATCCGAATCACCTGGACCTCGAACGCAATAATTTTATGATGTACTGGCGACAAAACCGAATTTCTATGATATAAAGCCTCATTCCATCGCAAATCTATTGCACTTTGGGCCGAATTCGTTGGACTTTGGTCATCTTTCACTACAGGGAAATTGACTACAGGACAAAGTAGTAAACCGACATATCCCTCATAAAAATGTCACATCATAAAAGTACATCAACAAAGCATAGATTTGCATAAAGTTCGCGATTTTTAATTACTTTTGTTGCAAAAGAATCCTTGACTCACACAATTGGGATTGCGTCGTTTCCTTTTCCCCTAATAATCCCCAAATATCCTTCAAATTGTCCCCACTTAACTGAAATCAAACGGAATTTCCTGCTATCATCCAACCTCGATTCGTAACGGATATGATTTGAAAACTTTAGTCGTTATCGAGCTACCGACCAGTGCACATTCAAAACTCCCTAAAAGAATATCTTTGACTATTTTATTTGTGTTAAAAGATTTTGTGATTGTGATTTGAAGTTTTTTCACCTGTATTTGGTGATAGGAAAATTGAAAATTCACGAAGTTTCTTCGGTGAGATAATTTTTAATTGAACTAAAATAAAAGAAAGGATGCGGAATTCTCACAATTGTGCAACAGTAAATATTAAATCATGGTTCTAAAAGGGTTTTTTGCAAATTTAGGGTGAATATTTAATTTGACATCGTTTTTTTAAACACTAGGGGAAATTTCCCTAGCGTCGGACACCTAGAGGTTTTTTTTTTGATTTTTCGACCACAATTTTTCTGTGAATTTTTAGTTAAAGACGCAAGACATTGAATTAGCAAAAAAAAATACAAAAATGCGTACAAAAATTTTTTTTATTAAATAATTTCTTGGAATTTTAGTCGATAATTCCCAAATCCGGACATCTGAGTATTTCTTAAAATTTTTAAAACCACACGGCCACAATACTGTTAAAATTTCATAAAAGGAAAATTTAGATTATTCGACAACGAATTGATAAAATAAAATTATATTTTAGTAAGTTTCCGCCCCGAGTTTTGGTTTAAGATTTCAAGCAAATGAAAAATCTCATTTTCATTTCACAACCAATGGAAAAACCAAAATGGAATAAATAATTTTATTGTTTAACCATTGAACCATTTCTGATTCATGATTTATACTCGACAATAGGTTATTACGTAGGAATGGTAAAATCAATTGGTACTTTGTATTCTATTACAATTTCCCAACATTTTGAAGTATTTTTTTTTATTGAATTTAATTTTGTAAATTATTGAAATTTTCAAAAAAAAATCTCAAGAAATTTTCAAGTTTCGAGAAAAAAATTCCCTGTTAAAAAAGTTCTATAGTTTTGACAAAAACCAAAAACACACATCCTTTAGGATCCTTTTGTCTATCAAAAACCGTTTTCCGCAAGTCCATCGGCCAAAAATTACGAGTGTGGCAAAGGATTATTCAAATGTTAAATCCTCAAAAATTGAATCCTTTTATCTCGGAAACGGCTCAAAGGATTTTTATGAAATTCGGGATCTTAGAGTTTTCGGGGACGAGGAATCGATATCCGGTGTCCTTTTTGGGGAAAAAAGGATTTCTCAAGGACCTCGTCCTTGCACCGCCCAAACCCTCCCGCCCCCCTCAAAAAGGACACCGGATATCGATTCTCCGTCCCCGATAACTTCTAAGTTCTGAATTTCAGCCCGATCGGAGGACTTGAATTTTTCGTCCTTAAAAAAAGTGAAGGGGTCCCCCTTGCGATTTTTTTAAATTTTTGACACGTCTCGGATTTTGCTGAAATTTGGTATAGGGGGGTTTTTATGGCCTCTGATTAAGAATTCGTTGTCCGTTTTCCGATATCACTAATGGTTTAGGCGGTGCAGGGAGAGGGGGTGCCCTTGCGATTTTTTCAATTTTTTGACACGTCTCCGATTTTGCTGAAATTTGGCGTCTTTGAAATACCTTAACTATTTGGGGAATCATTTTTTTTTTTTAAATTCGGGAGTAGTTGGGAATTTGTACCCGTGAATAGGGAACATTTATATTAACCGGGTTTTGGGGACCAAAAAGCAAAACTTCAACTGTATCGATACAAAAATAAGGAATTGAGAGATTTTCAAATTATTGACCGAGCCAAAGGATTCAGACCAGACATTCCAGATAAACTCGCTCTCGGATAGTATGTAGAACTCTGAATTCTTTCGAGCTCGAAATTTGTAAGGCTTCTATTCGTTTGCAATTTTTTCTAATACGCCCGAACCCTTAGGTTTCAACATCCTGAGATAAATGTATTTTTGTCAATCTGTTAGGCTGTCAGTCTGTCAATCTGTGTGCAAGATTTCGCGATGAAAGTTTAGAGTTGGAGCCATGAAATTTTACAGAAGTGTTAGGTCCTGGAATGGGACAATCCTGGAAATTCGTTCACCGCAAGTAATCAAAATGGAAAGTAATCAGAGTTAAAAATCGCAGTTTTCTTTTTCGCAATTTAGGTACTACGAGATTACATGTTTACATGATTACATGTTTTTCAAGTGTATAACGAAAATTGAAGATAATAAAATTTTCGACACTTGTGTTTTCACTAGAACTCAAAATATACCGTTATAAAATGTAGGATATTGAGAGAGGATAATGAAAGACTACTTAACAGTACGAATGCTATTTAATGACTGAGTTATTCTTAAATACAACGATCCTTGTTTAAAGTTTGATAATTTTACATTCTACAGATCGGCCTTTCTGACAATGTAATCGACCCGATTACAAAACGTTATAATTCTTTTTTTTTTATAAAAATTATTGAACATAATTTTAAAATTCGTTTTTTTTTCGATTGGTATATACTCGTATACCTTATACATTAGTTTCAATAAGATTACTAATACAAACAAATTTCGAATGAAAGACAACAATACAAAATAATTTGTGATGCAAAAAAGAACTAAAGCGACAATTAACTGTATCTACTTTTGTATTAAAAATTGATCGTCAAAAAGAAGATCTGGGTTTCGTTACAATAGAAGTAGAAGAACGGTCCATTAGTACTGCAATACAAAGTCCTGTCGTTGTTCGAAGAATTACTGATGACTCGCTTCATTTTGCAAAATTGTTTGCATGTACTTTTTTTCATTCGCCTACCCTCCTTCAAAAATGTAGTCTTATCACCTGATTGTCGTCTTTATCACATAAAATGAGCCATTTGCCTCCTCGTGTGGCCGCTCGTCGTCTTTCAACATATTTAATTTGGCCGTATCCAAACTATCCTCAATATCCTCATTTTCAATATCCAGCCACATCAAAATGCAGAACAAAAATCACAGTGCTTTTTCGTTTCAGCAACTTCACAATTTTAAATTTACATCTAAATTTAAAACACCAAATCTGTTTGATCACATCTGATCAAAACCCTTCACATGATCACCTATGATCAACAAAAACTACATAATCACGTCAATCGAAATATTATAATCCCGTCTGATTATAAAGTTTGTAATCACGTCTGATTACAATTGACAAAATGATTACTAGAAACAAACAAAAACGCGCAGCAGTTCCTCCATTCCACTTCTGAAACTGTAGGATATTGAGAGAGGATAATGAAAGACTACTTAACAGTACGAATGCTATTTAATGACTGAGTTATTCTTAAATACAACGATCCTTGTTTAAAGTTTGATAATTTTACATTCTACAAAAAATAAGCTGTGATTTAAAAAAAATCAGTTTTTTTTCGATTATCCCGAAAATTAACAGTTATTCGACAGTTTAAGATGAATTAAAGAGAATAATATTGCTCACAATTTAACCCTTCAGCGTTATCCCCTCTCTTTTACCGCATCCGAGAAATTTTCATTAAAAAGTGAAGAATTCGATTTTTGCGAATCGTTTACAAACTCACGGTGTTTTGGAAAAACAGTTGAGGTAAAAATGAAAGATACTGAAATTCTCTACATCCTTACCGTGTACCATAGACCAAAGCGCAGTTTTAATCGACTTTTAAACTTTGAAGGGAAATTGCGAAAAACTGTACGAAAAAGGAGTAACTTTTTTAAATATTTTCTTGTCAGTGTAAACTTACTTTAGAATCACCACAAAAAGTATTTTTAAATACGAAATAGATTTTTCTCTAAATTTGTCTAAACTCTAAAAAAAAAACACGTCCGTAACCACCCCAAATCCCGAAATGATTTCAATATAAAACTTATCAGTCAAGCCAATTGAAATTAATATGGGTATTCATGAAAACTCGTAAATACCCCCTCAACCGTGTAAGTTTACCACCTCGTAAATGAACTGTCAAAATTTGTATGGAAAATCGTTTATGCGAACCTCGTTTTACACGGCGATTTTGGTATGCCGACAGCTTCGTCGACATAAAATGGAAATTTAGAAAAATTGTGAATTCAGCTGCCACAATAAGAATTTCTTTTGTGCCATTTGTTCTCATATTTTAATTAATTTTAAATTTTCACTGATTCTCAGTTGAGAGCTAAAAAGCTGATCAATTTACACAAATTAATTCGAAAAGCTCGCTCATAAAAGACTGCGTAAAAATACGCAAAAACACAACCGGTAGTTTCATGAATATCCATACTGTTTTCAATTGATATCCGCATTCAAATTTATCAATGATTCTTCTGAAAGGATTGAACTTCTATTTTACACAACTTACCACAATCGGTCTCCCAATAATTGGCAGCCATTGTACAATATGGCGGTTGTACCATACAATCATGCATAATCTTATTCCAATCTTCTCCCGTTACGATCCGGAATAACATAGCGACACCAGTAACCGGCGAACCAAAATTTGCGCGGCGACCGATTCCCTCTCCATATTTTACAGTTCCAAAGAGAATGGTGCCGGCAAGAGCGTAGAAGAATACCAATAAAAACATTCCAAATATGATGAAAAATGATTTACACACCGACACACCAACAGTCAACATAAGCATTTTCAGTGTGGTATGTTTGCCAGTTATTGTAAAAAATCTCAATATTACGACCATAAATCCAATAAAATATGACAAATGACTCTGCAAGTAAATGAAATTTTAATAAAGAAACAATCATAACGGTCAAGAGCGATTCTCATGATAAGCAAAAATATTCCTTTTGTAAAGGGTGTTTTTTTTAAGAGACGCGGGGTTTCCGATAGGGATGGCTGACAGACTAGCTATTTTTGTTCCAGTAAAGTTTCACAATTCATCATCGATATATTTACACCGCAACAACGTTACCATATCTTGGAATATAATATCCGAAATCAGTGTTCAGTTACACAAACTTATCAAGCACTTCGTCAATCTTATGGACCGAAATAATCGCCCATCTGAGTGTGTGTAGTGGATATATTTCGCACGAATTTGACGCTACATGACATAAAGGTGCCGCTCCACATGAGAGTAAATGACGGCGAGAACCTCTCGATAGCAGCTACTCGCAAATGGGACACGTCTCTGAGAGTCGCTCGCAGAAACTCGAAAAAATTCGCGAGCTAGTTTCTGCGAGCTGTCAAAAGTGATTCTACTCTCTAGTGGACCCGCCTCCACTGAACTCTCGGAGAGTAACTCGCCAGATACGAACAACGTTTGAATTTTGCGAGTCGCTCTCGAGAACTCGCGAAAGCAAGATGTAAAAAAATCAAGATATTGGTCGCCGGAGGAGATTAAAAAGAAATTACTCTCGAAATTTGCTCTCAAATGGACAACCTCCTGTGAGTAATTCTCGAGAGTTTTTGAGAGTTACTCGCGTATTTACTCTCATGTGGACCGGCACCTTAAGAGAGTTCATAAAATCGGTTAACTGATATCTAAAGTAATACGTAAAGGGGTCAGATGGTAAACGTAGGTAAAAACCTGCGCGCCACTCCAAGCAATCCAACGCAATTTATGCCAATCTTATCCGTCAAGGTGTTGAAAAGATACAGGAGAACATCCGCCATTGACAACTACAAACCAACGGTTTTTTCTTTGTGGAAATCACATAAAAAAGGCAATCAGAGATTGACATTTTTACTTTCCTCTGCGATAGAGGGAAAGTATTGTATTCATGACGGAGACCGACTAGAGAACGGGAGCAGATACGAACTTCCTGATCAGTACGAAATCCGTTTCAGACAAAATTATGAGGATATTTGTGCATCGGTCTGTTGATCTGTCTGTCTGTTCGTTTTACATATCTTAAATAACTCGAGAACGCGTTGACTTAGTGACTTGAATTTTTTTGTAAATGAATTTTCTTGGTTTTCTAACAACTTTTGGTCAAGTAACGTTAGCTATAACTGGTAAATATCTTTTGAAAAAATACAATTTTTTTTTTAAATCTCAAAAACTACGCGCTTTTGGGGAAAATTTAAAGAAAATATAATTTCATGAATATTTTCCTTTAGCCGTTTTTACGTATCTTCAACGTTTCTCGAGATATTTGAAAGAATATTATTTTTAACGTGTTTTTTCCTAAACTAAATATTGCAGAGGAAAGTTTTGTGTTGACCACAACTGATATTTGAGGCGTTAAAAGCTAGAGTGGACCAAGCCACATAATCGAGCTTTTCCACTTTTGTACTATTATTGACTGTAAATTTTTGGAAAAAAAATGTCTGTGGACTTTATTACTCAATGTTGAAATGTTCTTTTGTGCATCCAAACATTTTTATCTAAAAACTCACTCGCAATAGTGATTCAAACACAAAAAAATTCACGATTTCGACATGTGGGTTGGCCCACTCTAGCTTTTAACGCCTCATTTTTAGTTTTTTCCAATATTCTCCTTTACGGAAATTTAAATATGGCGTTATGCTGCAAAAAATTTGGTCGTGTAAATTTTTACAGCGCATGACTTGACAATGCAATTCGCGTCCTTGGTCATTTGAGCCACCGAATGTTATCCAAAAAGATAGAGTAATGTAAAATAAAAACCCCACCTGAATTCACAAAAGGATTCTATGACAATAGTTTTATTGAGACATCATTTGGCGCCGCCAAAATCCGAAATCAAAAAGCTCACTCCAAGCATAATTCGTTTCTGCGTGGTGTGTATGACTTTTAGGGCATAAAATGGAAATCCGAATCACCTGGACCTCGAACGCAATAATTTTATGATGTACTGGCGACAAAACCGAATTTCTATGAATTAAAAACCCATTCCATCGCAAATCTATTGCACTTTGGGCCGAATTCGTTGGACTTTGGTCATCGTTCACTACAGGGAAATTGACTACAGGACAAAGTAGTAAACCGACATATCCCTCATAAAAATGTCACATCATAAAAGTACATCAACAAAGCATAGATTTGCATAAAGTTCGCGATTTTTAATTACTTTTGTTGCAAAAGAATCCTTGACTCACACAATTGGGATTGCGTCGTTTCCTTTTCCCCTAATAATCCCCAAATATCCTTCAAATTGTCCCCACTTAACTGAAATCAAACGGAATTTCCTGCTATCATTCAACCTCAATTCGTAACGGATATGATTTGAAAACTTTAGTCGTTATCGAGCTACCGACCAGT
Organism: Chrysopilus asiliformis; assembly: GCA_964034945.1. NCBI lineage: Eukaryota > Metazoa > Arthropoda > Insecta > Diptera > Rhagionidae > Chrysopilus > Chrysopilus asiliformis. Next base: position 5,911,687 of record OZ035964.1, read on the forward strand.
GCACATTCAAAAGTCCCTAAAAGAATATCTTTGACTATTTTATTTGTGTTAAAAGATTTTGTGATTGTGATTTGAAGTTTTTTCACCTGTATTTGGTGATAGGAAAATTGAAAATTCACGAAGTTTCTTCGGTGAGATAATTTTTAATTGAACTAAAATAAAAGAAAGGATGCGGAATTCTCACAATTGTGCAACAGTAAATATTAAATCATGGTTCTAAAAGGGTTTTTTGCAAATTTAGGGTGAATATTTAATTTGACATCGTTTTTTTAAACACTAGGGGAAATTTCCCTAGCGTCGGACACCTAGAGGTTTTTTTTTGATTTTTCGACCACAATTTTTCTGTGAATTTTTAGTTAAAGACGCAAGACATTGAATTAGCAAAAAAAAATACAAAAATGCGTACAAAAATTTTTTTTATTAAATAATTTCTTGGAATTTTAGTCGATAATTCCCAAATCCGGACATCTGAGTATTTCTTAAAATTTTTAAAACCACACGGCCACAATACTGTTAAAATTTCATAAAAGGAAAATTTAGATTATTCGACAACGAATTGATAAAATAAAATTATATTTTAGTAAGTTTCCGCCCCGAGTTTTGGTTTAAGATTTCAAGCAAATGAAAAATCTCATTTTCATTTCACAACCAATGGAAAAACCAAAATGGAATAAATAATTTTATTGTTTAACCATTGAACCATTTCTGATTCATGATTTATACTCGACAATAGGTTATTACGTAGGAATGGTAAAATCAATTGGTATTTTGTATTTTATTACCATTTCCCAACATTTTGTAGTAATTTTTTTTTATTAAATTTAATTTTGCAAATTATTGAAATTTTCAAAAAAAAATCTCAAGAAATTTTCAAGTTTCGAGAAAAAAATTCCCTGTTAAAAAAGTTCTACAGTTTTGGCAAAAACCAAAAACACACATCCTTTAGGATCCTTTTATCTATCAAAAACCGTTTTCCGCAAGTCGATAGGCCAGAAATTACGAGTGTGGCAAAGGATTATTCAAATGTTAAATCCCTAAAAATTGAATCCTTTTATCTCGGAAACGGCTTAAAAGATTTTTATGAAATTCGGGATCTTAGAGTTTTCGGGGACGAGGAATCGATATCCGTTGTCCTTTTTGGGGAAAAAAGGATTTCTCAAGGACCTCGTCCTTGCACCGCCCAAACCCTCCCGCCCCCCTCAAAAAGGACACCGGATATCGATTCTCCGTCCCCGATAACTTCTAAGTTCTGAATTTCAGCCCGATCGGAGGACTTGAATTTTTCGTCCTTAAAAAAAGTGAAGGGGTCCCCCTTGCGATTTTTTTAAATTTTTGACACGTCTCGGATTTTGCTGAAATTTGGAATAGGGGGGTTTTTATGGCCTCTGATTAAGAATCCGTTGTCCGTTTTGCGATATCACTAATGGTTTAGGCGGTGCAGGGAGAGGAGGTGGCCTTGCGAGGTTTTCAATTTTTTGATATGTCACCGATTTCGCTTAAATTGGGTGTCTTTGAAATACCTTAACTATTTTGGGAATCTTTTTTTTTTTTGAAAATTCGGGAGTAGTTGGGAAATTGTACCCGTGAATAGGGAACATTTATATTAACCGGGTTTTGGGGACAAAAAAGCAAAACTTCAACTGTATCGATACAAAAATAAGGAATTGAGAGATTTTCAAATTATTGACCGAGACAAAGGATTCAGACCAGACATTCCAGATGAACTCGCTCTCGGATAGTATGTAGAACTCTGAATTTTTTCGAGCTCGAAATTTGTAAGGCTTCTATTCGTTTGCAATTTTTTCTAATACGCCCGAATCCTTAAGGTGCCGCTCCACATGAGAGTAAATGCCGGCGAGAACCTCTCGATAGCAGCTACTTGCAAATGGACACGTCTCTGAGAGTCGCTCGCAGAAATTCGCAAAAACTCGCGAGCTAGTTTCTGCGAGCTGTCAAAAGTAATTCTAGTAATTCTAGTGGACACGCCTCCACTAAACTCTCGTAGAGTAATTCGCCAGATACGAACAACGTTTGAATTTTGCGAGTCGCTCTCGAGAACTCGCCAAAGCGAGATGTCATAAAAATCAAGATATTGGTCGTCGGAGGAGATTAAAAAGAAATTACTCTCTAAATTTACTTTTAAATGGACAACCTCCTGCGAGTAACTCTCGAGAGTTTTTGAGAGTTACTCGCGTATTTACTCTCATGTGGACCGGCACCTTAAGACAATGAAGTCAAGAAGTAGTTCAAGTATTCGGCTGACTATTTGCCATTTCGTTCGATTTGTTGTGTTGTGTCCGGTTTAATATTCTTGAATTGTGTTCAGAGATTTATTTGTTCAATAAATCATGCTCATTTTTATTCGCGTTAACCTAGGGCATTTATCCGGGCGGAGTATCTTTTGTATCAAAATTCGATCCTTTTTATTTTTTCCCCTGTTATTTTCCATTCGGGCTCTGAAATTTCACAGGAATACAGTTGAATGATGAAACTATCCAATAGAATTAAAATTATATTCGTATTTTCTAAAAATAAGAAATTCACAGCGTCTTTTCGAGAGGTGCGGCGACTATCCGTACCTTACCCTGCAGTTTTGATTTCGCTCAAAAATAACTTTAAGACATTTTGGCTGCGAAAAGAGTTGCAAATTTTTCTCAATATTTTGCATTATTCATAAAAGAATTCTTGAAACTTATAGTTTAATATAACAAAAAAAAATTAAACAGATAAGATAATAATAAAAGAAAATGTCTTTAAAAATAATTAAACAATTTTCGTTAAAATCAGTGTTGTTCCTCTACGCGTAGACTTTGATTGTCTACACTTCAGTGTAGACAATAGATTTCGGGTAGACAATGTAGACATTGGCGTAGACAATGTCGACTTTGCGTAGACAATGTAGACTTTCTCATATCTGTCAAAACAAAGTCATTAGTGAGTTATATATCTAATACTATACTATATAGGAAATGGCCAATTACAAGAAATAGCGAGGCGCTGGTGTCCCTAAAGAGTTAAATTTATATGAAAACTCGCTAACTGTGCTCCTCAGCGAAACCAGCGCCGTGCCTTTATTGTCTTTTTCGCTTGTATGGAAATCAATCTAACCTCATTTCCTATGGTTTTATGCAGTGAGTACGTGACCACAGTGAAATCGTGTTTTTTTTTTAAATATGGCAGGAAGGGTTAAAAACAAAGCATTTAAAGAGCTGGGCTTTGATTTAATCAAGGCCAACAACAAATACTCCGCTTTTTGCCTGTAGTGCAAAAATTAAAAAAAAATCCGCTTAGATTGCATGCATAGAATTAGAATTGCCATTAAAGTTTGCGCCGAAGTACTCATGTACAGCATTTGGCGATTGCTTCCTGGAAATTGTGCTTTTTTATGTTAAAATTAATTGAAGAAAATGAGATTTTAAAACTAAATCAGCTATCCTTTATTTTATTAATTGTCTACATTGTCTACGCGTAGAGAATAGACCATTGTCTACAGTAATAGTCTACGCGTAGACAATGGTGTAGTCTACATCACGTAGACTACGCGGCACAACACTGGTTAAAATAAAATTTATGGAAACGTTATGAACACTACAGCACGAAAAATATTTACGTTTTATACAATATTACAGCGAATTGAAAAAATATAAAAGGTTTAGAAAGGATAAATTCGATCGGATACTACTGAAATATCAACCTAAAATTGCGACTGTACCCAGCCGAAATTTTAGTTTAGTCGACTAGTATCGTGATTTTGAAAGATGTTGTCGATCAAGCTAAAATTTTAGCTGGTGTTATCATCAAAGGAAAAAGAAACATGAAAAATTTCTTATCAAATGTACGACAAATGTACGTCGGCATTTAGGATTATTATCCTAGTGGCGTCTCTATAGTTTCCTGTAAGTTACTTTTCTAACTGATTTCAGCTACTTTTCTATAGGTTTTTGCGATTTTAAAAGTGATTGCCACAGCATACGTGAACCTAAAAATAAATTTAAAGCCACAATAAATTCCCATACGATTTTTTAATGATTCATCTTAATCGGATCATTAAAAAACAGCTATTGTGTAATAAAACAAAACCTATTTCTTAATAAAAATTTTATTTTTCTTCAATTTTTTTTTTCTAAGCAGACTTTGTGCATTTCTTATTGAAAAATAAACACCTAATTATTAACTAAAAAATAACTGATTTACTTTAATCTACAGATACTTGTTTTGTTGTTGTGTTCATTTCTAAAACCAACGTCTGACTTAAAATTCTCCACGTTTCAACATTTGTTACTTTTAGCAGTTTACAGTCTGTAAAACAAATTCATCCAATTTAATAGTTATTATGATTCCCATTTATCTATCAACAGTGAAATCATCGGTGCGTGAAGACGTTTTGTGAATCCAATTGGCCAATATTTTTGATGCAGACTGTGCTTTTAATCAATTATGAAATATTATGGCAACGGACCCAGTAATTGATAATATTAGCGATTGTTTTCTTGTAAGTCATTTTCAAAAAACTTTTGTGGTAAACAATTTTTTTTATTCAACATTATTTTCACTTTCTTATGCATAATATTTATAATAAAGTTTTGTATATATGAAAAATGTCGACCTCTTAATTTGGCCTAAAATATATTTCTGAACCATTGCTATTGCACTGTAGAAAATGAGTTAAAAATTACTCTAAAAATGAAGTAAATTCATTGTAAAATTACGTTTCAGTTAGTAAAAAATACGGCGAAATGTCGTAAAGGTGCCGGTCCACATGAGAGTAAATGTCGGCGAGAAGCTCTCGAAATTTCTCGATAGAAGCTACTCGCAAATGGACACGTCTCTGAGAGTCGCTCGCATAAACTCACGAGCTAATTCCTACGAGCTGTCAAAAGTGATTCTACTCTCTAGTCAACACGCCTCCACTGAACTCTCGGAGAGTAGCTCGCCAGATACGAACAGCGTTTGAATTTCGCTAGTAGCTCTCGAGAACTCGCCAAAACAAGATGTCAAAAAAATCAAGACATTGGTCACCGGAGGAGATTAAAAAGTTAATTGAACTGTATGAAATGAATGAAATTCTGTGGAATGTTAAATACGACGAATACCTTTCTCTCATTTTTGTAGTTTTTTTTTTGACGACAACCGGTGCGACAATTTTAATTAAAAACTCTATTTCCGAACTTGTTACCCTTCAAAAATTTCTAAATTGTTGCGCGTCTTCAATTTGCAATTCTCTTGTTAGACTTTTCCCGGCAGCCAAAAGATTTCTCCTTTGAATTCAGAACTTAACCTAGCACTTTTTTTGGCTGATTTAATTAGGATAACCACAGCTGCTGCAACCTTCCTGTAGTGCGATGACATTTCGATTACTTTCCACGTTCGGTCGTGCATCACTCTCAATTGGACAGGGTCTGGGGAGTGCTCGCGAAAGTGCTTTTCGCTAGAAACTCGCTGAGAGCTCGCGATAGAAAAATCGCCAAAATTAACTCTCAAATGGACAACCTCCTGCGGGTAACTATCGAGAGGTTTGAGAGTTACTCGCGTATTTACTCTCATGTGGACCGGCGCCTTAAGGATAACGCAAAATTGTTTAAATTTACCTCAAAAAAGGAGGAATTCTAAATCAGACAACCAAAAAACTAAAAAAATGTTTAAAATTACATCTAAAACGGGGTAAATGTAAACTACTACGCACTCTAAACACTTTTAGAGTGCAAATTTACTTCACTTATTTACTTGAATTAAGTAAATGTACATTTAAAAATGCGTAAAATGTGTAAAATCCTTGAGCATTACACATTTTTTATCTGTCAGTCTGTTTATCTCTGTTCGAGAATTCTCAAAACGTTTGGTCCTAGTAAGATTTAGATTTTGCACAAATTCCTTGCAAACTAACGGACAAAAGAAGAAATGAAAACAATAAAGCCTTCTTACATTTTTAACTTTTACCACCAATCGATATTTTTACCGTTAGTGTGCAAGCAATCTAGGAGAGCTGACAAAATAGCTCACAAACAATATACTGACGACCAGCAGTCAGAGAAGCCCATGATACAATTTTATACGATCAGCCGGCAAAAGTTCTCGAGAGAGTTGGTTAAGCGATGTAAAGTAAAGCTCTTGAGCGAATTGCATTCGTGAGCATAACATTCGTGAGTGAAATGGAAAGGTGCACAAAAGTAATGCACAAAAAACTACGCCCTTTTCTTTTCTTCCTTTCGTAAAAGTTTCTAATGCTCTCTGGTCAGAAAAACTGGAACTGGTGAAGCAAACAATCTTATTGAGGCGAAGCAAACAACTGAAATGAAGCAAACAATATTTAAGTCCTTTGGTTTCTGAAAGCCTTCTAGGTTTGATTTCATATAACACGATTTTCTTCTAGCGTTTGTTATCTGTATATGGTTTGTGGTCATATAAAGGGTCTTTCAATAAGGACATAACAATTTTGTATTTTAATCAAAACGCACCCTAAAACTTTTTTTATGATCTGGCAATGCTAAAACGTCAGTCAAGGTTTACATTTTTGATCATGGTGAAGTTCACGAACGAGCAATGCCACACAGCTGGTCAAACAATTGATCTATTGAAGGAGAAGTTCGGCAATCTCGAGAAATGGTCCGGTCGAATGGCCACCTCGCTTATGCGATTTAACGCCGTTGGATTTCTTTTTATGGGGTTATGTTAAGTCGTTGGTTTATGCCAACAAGCACAACAACTTTAGAGGAGCTCAGGAACAATATCGAACGCGAAATTGCCAACGTTCCGGCCGATATGTGTGGAAGAGTTGTGGAAAATTGGCTCCAAAGAATCAATCAGCAAACGTGCCCGCGGTGGCCATATGAACGACATCGAATTTCATTCCTAAATGTAACATGTCCACTACACCTGGAATAAATTTCAGCCTGATATCTCAATTATTCTGTGTTTTATTTAAATACAAAATTTTTATGTCCTTGTTGAAAGACCCGATATTAATAATAATATCAGGAGAACAAATAAAGACAGAATTGTAGAAATTTTCAGTTTCTTGATTTTGTCTCATACACAGTATCACTGAAAAGCAGTTAGTTTTAAAGAAAAGAAAGAGTTTTGAAATAACGGGACATCCGGAGAATGACTTTTATATCATACGATGTATAAGAAAGTAAAAATTCTGTTTCAAACTTGGAATTTTTTGCAAATGTGAACATTTGTAGCATATCTATTCTTCAGAGATAGAAATTGAATTCCTGCATTGGAACGCTCGATTTTTCTACAAATTCCAACCAACTATGATGTCGTCTTTTCTTAAAAGAACCAGTACACGCCAAATTACCCCGAAATGTTTTTCGTTTGCATTCGAAGAAGATCTTAAATATAACAAAAACTTTCAGGTGTTAATTTTGGGTTTTAGTTCTTTTTTATTCATTATCAATTTTGTTAACCAATGTCAATGACTGGTCCCGTTAAATTAAAATTAAATTCAAGTTCGACAGTGGATGAATATGATACACGCCACTATGTTTGGTGTTGCCACAGCAAATTTGCCTGTCGTTTTTTTTTAAATTACGATTCCTCATCACTACTCTGTGTGCAAACGACCTGCTCCTGCCACCAATCATGGACCTCATAAACCAAATTCGTTTGATTATGCAGTGATAGGAATTTACTGCTATTCTGCTGTTCGCTAAAGTGATGTGTGTGGATCGTGTGATGGTGGTTGTGATTGTGGTTAATCATCATCATTTCGGTAAGGTGAGGCAAGTTATTTTTGCTTGTTCCACTAACGGCCTGCTGACGTGTCGCGACTACCTTCTTTTTATTGGAAAACCGATCCTTGTCGTTGCGTGCCTGTGGATCAGATAGCGTCGGAGCCAGAAATTTACGACCGCTGGAACTGCCAGTCGAGTCTGACCGATTAAGGACATTGGGCTGTTTCACTTTACGCTGCTGCTGTTGCGGCTGTTGGCGATCGACATCCTTAATATCGTCAGATTCTACACCTGCTAATCCACTGATGCCAATCAAGCTGGGCCGGTCAATGCCAACCGCTGATACAATACCAGCTCCGGCCACACCACCAGCGCCGATCTCTTTTGACTTTTCTTCCGTTTGATCAGTACGCAACATCAGCTCATTGGTTGCACGAAGTCCAGCGATTAGGGAGTTTTGATGTTTCTATGAATTTTTTATGTGATCAAAGAATGGGAATAGAAGAGGACTGTTATATTAAGGCGGTATAAAAATTCACGATATTCTTACGCTAGCATTTTGAGCACGGATTTTTTTAAGGCAACCCTCCAGCCATGTACGGATTGTCTGTTTTGCAACTTCTTCCTCAATAATGTACTCAAACTCTTCCCTGGCCAACAGTTCCTCTAATTGCAAAGCTTTTCTTATATCCACTGAGCGATATGATAGCATGCTGTATTTTAAATACAATTAATTGATTTGAAACTTTTTTAACCCTTTTTCACTGTAAATTTTGTATTTTGAGACTTATAAAAAATTTTTCCTGACTTAAATGGCACTAAATGATCATAAGTTGGCAACTTGTTACAAAAAGTCGGAAAAAATAATACTAATAATATGTTTTTGGCTATGTCCATTATAATGGACATAAGCACACAACGATAAAAAAACTTCAAGTGATAGAAAGTAAATTGTATATTTGTTTAATATGTGAAATTATATGATTTAATAAAAAATAGGATAACAAAACATTGCTTTCATAGCGAACATATAAACATTGCTTTCATAGCGAACATAACACAAAAAAGACAAGCACTTACCGCTCCCTATTGCACTCTCACCAGACATCTTTACCGTTTGCACACTAAACTACACACTAAACTACAAAATATGATAACTTGCAGATAATACCCTACAGAATGCCAAAAACGAGCTTGAAAGAAGAATTTTGCACAATTCTTAAGTATCTGAAACTTTTAAAAAAAATTTCATTTCAAATAAACTTTTGACGTTTTTATACCGGTATGGTGAAACCAAAGGGTATATTAAATTTGCTTTACCATTTGTAACGCCAAGATCCCGTCATCACACACAAAAACGTGTGTTTAGAATGACAAAAAAAATTGAATTTTGCATGTCCGTCCGTCCGTCTGTGGCACGGATTGCGGGCGCAGGGATTGAGCTAGAGACTTGAAATTTTACGCAGATTCGTTTTTCGTAAAACGCAAGGCTAAGTTCGTTAATGGGCAAAAATGGACCATTAGGGGGGGACCCCGCATACGAACGAAAACGTTTTTTTGCGAATATCTCAAAAACTGTGCATCTTATCAAAAAAGTGCAAGAACAAAAGTTATTTAGGATATGATTCTACATAAAACTCCCATACATTAAAATCCGATTGGAATAAATTTAAAAAAATCTTATTGAAAAGTTTGACTTCAAAGTGGAATTTTGGTACAACTGTTCGAATTTTGATACGAATATCACCATACGGGTTTTCAATAATTGCCAGATTGGCAATTATAGCTTTTGTTATGTTTATTTTATACTTTTTACTCTCATTTTAAGTCTACTATTAAATTCGCTAGTGTTTAATATAGCAATATTAACCCAAGAATTCATCACCAATTTACATAACTACGGGGATGAAAAATACCCATATAGAATTTCAGGACTAAATAAACTTTGAATAACTGTGCTGCAGTTAAGTGAAAATATGTCACTCGCAAACACATTACGAGAAATTTTCCGTTTCTAAAAGTTCATTTTCACTTATCAACCCAGAACGATGTTTTAGAATATGTTAAAATTCGAATACCTGTCGCGCGATAATTCTTGCATCAATACGTAAACTGTTTAGAGATCGCTACATCATTCGACATGGTACCTTCTGTCGTAAGATGACACATTCGACCTGCCGCAGGATTAAGAAGGAATAAGGAGAGGAACGATTGGAGAAGGGGAGAGAGGAGGTTTCTTCGATAATGTGACGGCGGCATACATTTCTGTACATCGCGTAAAAACGACGCGAGTCGTTGAGACGGGGTGGTTGGAGGAGAGGGGGGGGGGGGGGGGTGGTTGAGGGAGAGAAAAAGTGGAGATGGTTGAGGGAGAAAGAGAGGGGGTTGGTTGAGGGAGAGAGAGAGTGGTGATGGTTGAGGGAGTGAGAGGGGGGGGGGGGGGGTGGTTGAGGGAGACAGGAGGGGCGGTCCAAAAAGGTGAAAATTAGCTTGACATGATTTACAAACAGCTCCTAGATGAAAATGGAAATAGCAATTCCCGGTACAGCATTCTTAATCACATCTTTGTTGAGTGGGTATAAAATATTTTCGGTAATTTTTGTAATTATTCGATAGTTTTTTAGTATCCAATTTTAGTCAAATTCAACTATAACTCTTATAACAATAACTTATCAGAGAAGGCATACCTATAACATGCTACAATTATCAGTAAAAGCAAAAGAAAAAATCAATATAAAAATAAAAGTGTCTTTAACCGATACTAATAAAAAGTATGGATTTTCCACCACAGAAAATCTATCTAAAAAGGTTTTTTTTTAATTTTTGAAACGGCGTTTCCCATTTTAAAACGCTTTTTGCCAGCGAATTAGAAAGGGAATTATTTCACTTACTTGATAACATCGTGAAAAGTAACATCTTCGCCATTGTGCAATTTGTCTAATTCGTAGCACATGTACTTGAATAAAAGCCGATCTTTTTGCGGATCGCATTCGAGGCGACCCTTAAGTAGCCTTAAAATGAATTTCACACGTCTTACGGGTATCACACCGCGCTGATGAATGTCTACAACGTTCCATGTGTTTTGAAAATTACGGATATCAGCGTATGATAGAAGTGCGTCTTCCTCGTTCGAATAAAATAACGAGAAGTTCTCCATGATAATAGCTGCGATATTATTTTTTTTAAAAAATCAGGATAATCATCACAGATATGACAAGTTTGTTTTTCTTATTTTTGATTAACACGATTTGAATTTGGTCGGCAGATTTTCGAACCATTTTAACAGTGTTACCAATATAAAAATCTTAATCCGGTCAAATCTGACCATTTTAGCCGGCTTTATTTCTCTTGGAACTGGTAAAAAAAAATTCTGTCAAAGAAAACAGTCGAAAGCGCATGTGCACAGATTAATAAAATCTTTTTCTGACGGAAAAAATCAAAAAAACCAGAACTTTTGTAATTCTCTGTAAGAGTAAATCAATAATATCAGCCAAAGCCTCCCTACCACATTTTAGAGAATTATGGACTTCCGGATTGAAGTCGATTGTATGCTAATTTCAGCGTTAGCCCTATGGAATTAAAATCAATATCCGATCACATCTTCCAATTAGACATCTTCCTTATTCTATTAGACATCTTCCTTAAGGAAACTATTAATGTGTGATGGTCTCGTGTGCGGTTATTGCGACACTATGCATCTGCAGACGAAGATACCAGAAATCAGGAGTGGTATTCCGTAACTTGTTTCAAGCGTTTGTTTCGAGTTAGAAGAAAAAGTAATATTTGCTGTCTTTGTTCCGATCAAGATAAATGACAGGGCGAAACAGAGATCGCGAATACTACTTTTTCTTCTAACTCGAAACAAACGCTTGAAACAAGTTACGAAATACCATTCCAGATGAACAAGTTCATCGATTGTTGAGGGGAATCATATGCAGATCGAAAATCGGTTTGGGAAATTAGAACTTTTTCGAAATTTGAAAGGTGACAAAATTTGTACTTTTATTCTTAGCACAAACATTTACCCAACGGCAGCATTCATCCCTCCGACCCTGCTGTCGAATACGGTCAAATCATAATGCCTTTCGGACGACCGGATTAAATTTTTTTCTTTGGTCAAACTTGACAAAATACACTCAAATTTGATCGGAATCCGGTAAAAATGGCAATACCGCATTTTAATAATCAAATTCAATCGATTAAAAGTGAAAAAAATATTAGAAACCTTACGATATAAAGGTGTCGCTCCACATGAGAGTAAATGCCGGCGAGGACCTCTCGATAGCAGCTACTCGCAAATGGACACGTCCCTGAGAGTCGCTCGCAGAAACTCGCAAAAACTCGCGAACTCATTTCTACGAGCTGTCAAAAGTGATTCTACTCTCTAGTCAACAGGCCTCCACTGAACTCTCGGAGAGTAGCTCGCCAGATACGAATGGCGTTTGAATTTCACAAGTAGCTCTCGAGAACTCGCCAAATCAAGATGTAAAAAAAATCAAGATATCGGTCTTGAAAAGAGAAAAATGGCCGAAATTAACTCACAAATGGACAACCTCCTGCAAATAACTCTCGAGAGTTTTTGAGAGTTACTCGTGTATTTACTCTCATGTGGAGCGGCACGTGTTAAACGTTGACTGCTAGACCAATTTTGCAAAAACGTAAGGGAGATGCCAATACATGTAGACGTATGTAGAATGTACGTATGTATGAATGTATGTATGTATGCATGTAGATTGTAGAACCAGCTATCGAAAATGATAGCCTTGGCCGCTCATGAATCATAGTGCCAATTGTCACTGGCTATCAAAAATGATAGCCATGGCAGTCAATGTGTTAAGACTGCATGAAGACAGACTGTTACGGCAAACGGAAATACATATTGAGTAATTGTAGTGTGTTATTATACTTATGCGTTCAATATTATTAGATTTTGAATTTTTAGCCGTTTATCAAATAAAATCGTATTAATCAGATGAATAGTAGCTTCTTTTAAACTTACCCACTAATAAATTTAGAACAATGTACGTAATTATCACATAAAATGTACAAAAATAGATTAAACTTGCTGTGAAATTACCTGAAATTAAAAAAAAGAAACTTTGTTATGAATCAATATAGTGGAAAATATTTTTCTTGTTTTTTTTTTATTCGTCTGTTGGGTAAACCCCATCTGCCTATTCAAAATTAATTGATACTTTCTGTACAGATAGACAATATTTTTCGCCCTTGCCCAATTTAAACTATAGCGAGATGAGTAAGATATTTGTATAAAATAAAACGACCCCAATAAAGGTTTTGTCAACTCTGTGCCCAAAAAGCTCACTCCAAGCATAATTCGTTTCTGCGTGGTGTGCATGACTTTTAGGGCATAAAATGGAAATCTGAATCACCTGGACCTCGAACGCAATAATTTTATGATGTACTGGCGACAAAACCGAATTTCTATGAATTAAAAACTCATTCCATCGCAAATCTATTGCACTTTGGGCCGAATTCGTTGGACTTTGGTCATCGTTCACTACAGGGAAATTGACTACAGGACAAGATAATAAACCAACATATCCCTCATAAAAATGCCACATCATAAAAGTACATCAACAAAGCATAGATTTGCATAAAGTTCGCGATTTTTAATTACTTTTGTTGCAAAAGAATCCTTGACTCACACAATTGGGATTGCGTCGTTTCCTTTTCCCCTAATAATCCCCAAATATCCTTCAAATTGTCCCCACTTAACTGAAATCAAACGGAATTTCCTGCTATCATCCAACCTCGATTCGTAACGGATATGATTTGAAAACTTTAGTCGTTATCGAGCTACCGACCAGTGCACATTCAAAACTCCCTAAAAGAATATCTTTGACTATTTTATTTGTGTTAAAAGATTTTGTGATTGTGATTTGAAGTCTTTCACCAGTATTTGGTGATAGGAAAATTGAAAATTCACGAAGTTTCTTCGGTGAGATAATTTTTAATTGAGCTAAAATAAAAGAAAGGATGCGGAATTCTCACAATTGTGCAACAGTAAATATTAAATCATGGTTACAAAAGGGTTTTTTGCAAATTTAGGATGAATATTTAATTTGACATCGTTTTTTTAAACACTAGGGGAAATTTCCCTAGCGTCGGACACCTAGAGGTTTTTTTTTTGATTTTTCGACCACGATTTTTCTGTGAATTTTTAGTTAAAGACGCAAGACATTGAATTAGCAAAAAAAATACTAAACGGCATACAAAAATTTCTTATTAAATAATTTCTTGGAATTTTAGTCGATAATTCCCAAATCCGGACACCTCTGTATTTCTTAAAATTTTTAAAACCACACGGGCACAATACTGTTAAAATTTCATAAAAGGAAAATTTAGATTATTCGACAACGAATTGATAAAATAAAATTATATTTTAGTAAGTTTCCGCCCCGAGTTTTGGTTTAAGATTTCAAGCAAATGAAAAATCTCATTTTCATTTCACAACCAATGGAAAAACCAAAATGGAATAAATAATTTTAGTGTTTAACCATTGAACCATTTCTGATTCATGATTTATACTCGACAATAGGTTATTACGTAGGAATGGTAAAATCAATTGGTATTTTGTATTCTATTACAATTTCCCAACATTTTGTAGTAATTTTTTTTATTAAATTTAATTTTGCAAATTATTGAAATTTTCAAAAAAAAATCTCAAGAAATTTTCAAGTTTCGAGAAAAAAGTTCCCTGTTAAAAAAGTTTTATATTTTTGGCAAAAACCAAAAACACACATCCTTTAGGATCCTTTTATCTATCAAAAACCGCTTTCCGCAAGTCGATAGGCCAAAAATTACGAGTGTGGCAAAGGATTATTCAAATGTTAAATCCCTAAAAATTGAATCCTTTTATCTCGGAAACGGCTAAAAGGATTTTTATGAAATTCGGAATCTTAGAGTTTTCGGGGACGAGGAATCGATATCCGGTGTCCTTTTTGGGGAAAAAAGGATTTCTCAAGGACCTCGTCCTTGCACCGCCCAAACCCTCCCGCCCCCCTGAAAAAGGACACCGGATATCGATTCTCCGTCCCCGATAACATCTAAGTTCTGAATTTCAGCCCGATCGGAGGACTTGAATTTTTCGTCCTTAAAATAAGTACAGGGGTCCCCCTTGCGATTTTTTCAAGTTTTTGAAACGTTTCCGATTTTGCTGAAATTTGGAATAGGGGGGTTTTTCGGACCTCTGATTAAGAATCCGTTGTCCGTTTTCCGATATCACTAATAGTTTGGGCGGTGCAGGGAGAGGGGGTGCCCTTGCGATTTTTTCAATTTTTTGATATGTCTCCGATTTTGCTGAAATTTGGCGTCTTTGAAATACCTTAACTATTTTGGGAATCTTTTTTTTTTTGAAAATTCGGGAGTAGTTGGGAAATTGTACCCGTGAATAGGGAACATTTATATTAACTGTCCAAGTTTTGGGGAAAAAAAGCAAAACTTCAAATATATCGATACAAAAATAAGGAATTGAGAGATTTTCAAATTATTGACCGAGACAAAGGATTCAGACCAGACATTCCAGATGAACTCGCTCTCGGATAGTATGTAGAACTCTGAATTTTTTCGAGCTCGAAATTTTGTATAACGAAAATTGAAGATAATAAAATTTTCGACACTTGTGTTTTCACTAGAACTCAAAATATACCGTTATAAAAATAAGCTGTGATTTAAAAAAAAATCAGTTTTTTTTCGATTATCCCGAAAATTAACAGTTATTCGACAGTTTAAGATGAATTAAAGAGAATAATATTGCTCACAATTTAACCCTTCAGCGTTATCCCCTCTCTTTTACCGCATCCGAGAAATTTTCATTAAAAAGTGAAGAATTCGATTTTTGCGAATCGTTTACAAACTCACGGTGTTTTGGAAAAACAGTTGAGGTAAAAATGAAAGATACTGAAATTCTCTACATCCTTACCGTGTACCATAGACCAAAGCGCAGTTTTAATCGACTTTTAAACTTTGAAGGGAAATTGCGAAAAACTGTACGAAAAAGGAGTAACTTTTTTAAATATTTTCTTGTCAGTGTAAACTTACTTTAGAATCACCACAAAAAGTATTTTTAAATACGAAATAGATTTTTCTCTAAATTTGTCTAAACTCTAAAAAAAAAACACGTCCGTAACCACCCCAAATCCCGAAATGATTTCAATATAAAACTTATCAGTCAAGCCAATTGAAATTAATATGGGTATTCATGAAAACTCGTAAATACCCCCTCAACCGTGTAAGTTTACCACCTCGTAAATGAACTGTCAAAATTTGTATGGAAAATCGTTTATGCGAACCTCGTTTTACACGGCGATTTTGGTATGCCGACAGCTTCGTCGACATAAAATGGAAATTTAGAAAAATTGTGAATTCAGCTGCCACAATAAGAATTTCTTTTGTGCCATTTGTTCTCATATTTTAATTAATTTTAAATTTTCACTGATTCTCAGTTGAGAGCTAAAAAGCTGATCAATTTACACAAATTAATTCGAAAAGCTCGCTCATAAAAGACTGCGTAAAAATACGCAAAAACACAACCGGTAGTTTCATGAATATCCATACTGTTTTCAATTGATATCCGCATTCAAATTTATCAATGATTCTTCTGAAAGGATTGAACTTCTATTTTACACAACTTACCACAATCGGTCTCCCAATAATTGGCAGCCATTGTACAATATGGCGGTTGTACCATACAATCATGCATAATCTTATTCCAATCTTCTCCCGTTACGATCCGGAATAACATAGCGACACCAGTAACCGGCGAACCAAAATTTGCGCGGCGACCGATTCCCTCTCCATATTTTACAGTTCCAAAGAGAATGGTGCCGGCAAGAGCGTAGAAGAATACCAATAAAAACATTCCAAATATGATGAAAAATGATTTACACACCGACACACCAACAGTCAACATAAGCATTTTCAGTGTGGTATGTTTGCCAGTTATTGTAAAAAATCTCAATATTACGACCATAAATCCAATAAAATATGACAAATGACTCTGCAAGTAAATGAAATTTTAATAAAGAAACAATCATAACGGTCAAGAGCGATTCTCATGATAAGCAAAAATATTCCTTTTGTAAAGGGTGTTTTTTTTAAGAGACGCGGGGTTTCCGATAGGGATGGCTGACAGACTAGCTATTTTTGTTCCAGTAAAGTTTCACAATTCATCATCGATATATTTACACCGCAACAACGTTACCATATCTTGGAATATAATATCCGAAATCAGTGTTCAGTTACACAAACTTATCAAGCACTTCGTCAATCTTATGGACCGAAATAATCGCCCATCTGAGTGTGTGTAGTGGATATATTTCGCACGAATTTGACGCTACATGACATAAAGGTGCCGCTCCACATGAGAGTAAATGACGGCGAGAACCTCTCGATAGCAGCTACTCGCAAATGGGACGCGTCTCTGAGAGTCGCTCGCAGAAACTCGAAAAAACTCGCGAGCTAGTTTCTGCGAGCTGTCAAAAGTGATTCTACTCTCTAGTGGACCCGCCTCCACTGAACTCTCGGAGAGTAACTCGCCAGATACGAACAACGTTTGAATTTTGCGAGTCGCTCTCGAGAACTCGCGAAAGCAAGATGTAAAAAAATTAAGATATTGGTCGCCGGAGGAGATTAAAAAGAAATTACTCTCGAAATTTACTCTCAAATGGACAACCTCCTGTGAGTAATTCTCGAGAGTTTTTGAGAGTTACTCGCGTATTTACTCTCATGTGGACCGGCACCTTAAGAGAGTTCATAAAATCGGTTAACTGATATCTAAAGTAATACGTAAAGGGGTCAGATGGTAAACGTAGGTAAAAACCTGCGCGCCACTCCAAGCAATCCAACGCAATTTATGCCAATCTTATCCGTCAAGGTGTTGAAAAGATACAGGAGAACATCCGCCATTGACAACTACAAACCAACGGTTTTTTCTTTGTGGAAATCACATAAAAAAGGCAATCAGAGATTGACATTTTTACTTTCCTCTGCGATAGAGGGAAAGTATTGTATTCATGACGGAGACCGACTAGAGAACGGGAGCAGATACGAACTTCCTGATCAGTACGAAATCCGTTCCAGACAAAATTATGAGGATATTTGTGCATCGGTCTGTTGATCTGTCTGTCTGTTCGTTTTACATATCTTAAATAACTCGAGAACGCGTTGACTTAGTGACTTGAATTTTTTTGTAAATGAATTTTCTTGGTTTTCTAACAACTTTTGGTCAAGTAACGTTAGCTATAACTGGTAAATATCTTTTGAAAAAATACAATTTTTTTTTAAATCTCAAAAACTACGCGCTTTTGGGGAAAATTTAAAGAAAATAAAATTTCCAGAATATTTTCCTTTAACCGTTTTTACGTATCTTCAACGTCTCTCGAGATATTTGAAAAAATATTATTTTTACCGTATTTTTTCCTAAACTAAATATTGCAGAGGAAAGTTTTGTGTTGACCTTAACTGATATTTGAGTCGTTAAAAGCTAGAGTGGACCAAGCCACATAATCGAGTTTTTGAAGCTTTTCCACTTTTGTACTATTATCGACTGTAAATTTTTGGAAAAGAAATGTCTGTGGACTTTATTACTCAATGTTGAAATGTTCTTTAGTGCATCCAAACATTTTTGTCTTAAAACTCACTCGCAATAGTGATTCAAACACAAAAAAATTCACGATTTCGACATGTGGGTTTGTCCACTCTAGCTTTTAACGCCTCATTTTTAGTTTTTTCCAATATTCTCCTTTACGGAAATTTAAATATGGCGTTATGCTGCAAAAAATTTGGTCGTGTAAATTTTTACAGCGCATGACTTGACAATGCAATTCGCGTCCTTGGTCATTTGAGCCACCGAATGTTATCCAAAAAGATAGAGTAATGTAAAATAAAAACCCCACCTGAATTCACAAAAGGATTCTATGACAATAGTTTTATTGAGACATCATTTGGCGCCGCCAAAATCCGAAATCAAAAAGCTCACTCCAAGCATAATTCGTTTCTGCGTGGTGTGTATGACTTTTAGGGCATAAAATGGAAATCCGAATCACCTGGACCTCGAACGCAATAATTTTATGATGTACTGGCGACAAAACCGAATTTCTATGAATTAAAAACCCATTCCATCGCAAATCTATTGCACTTTGGGCCGAATTCGTTGGACTTTGGTCATCGTTCACTACAGGGAAATTGACTACAGGACAAAGTAGTAAACCGACATATCCCTCATAAAAATGTCACATCATAAAAGTACATCAACAAAGCATAGATTTGCATAAAGTTCGCGATTTTTAATTACTTTTGTTGCAAAAGAATCCTTGACTCACACAATTGGGATTGCGTCGTTTCCTTTTCCCCTAATAATCCCCAAATATCCTTCAAATTGTCCCCACTTAACTGAAATCAAACGGAATTTCCTGCTATCATTCAACCTCAATTCGTAACGGATATGATTTGAAAACTTTAGTCGTTATCGAGCTACCGACCAGTGCACATTCAAAAGTCCCTAAAAGAATATCTTTGACTATTTTATTTGTGTTAAAAGATTTTGTGATTGTGATTTGAAGTCTTTCACCAGTATTTGGTGATAGGAAAATTGAAAATTCACGAAGTTTCTTCGGTGAGATAATTTTTAATTGAACTAAAATAAAAGAAAGGATGCGGAATTCTCACAATTGTGCAACAGTAAATATTAAATCATGGTTCTAAAAGGGTTTTTTGCAAATTTAGGGTGAATATTTAATTTGACATCGTTTTTTTAAACACTAGGGGAAATTTCCCTAGCGTCGGACACCTAGAGGTTTTTTTTTTTGATTTTTCGACCACGATTTTTCTGTGAATTTTTAGTTAAAGACGTAAGACATTGAATTAGCAAAAAAAAAATACTAAACGGCATACAAAAATTTCTTATTAAATAATTTCTTGGAATTTTAGTCGATAATTCCCAAATCCGGACACCTCTGTATTTCTTAAAATTTTTAAAACCACACGGGCACAATACTGTTAAAATTTCATAAAAGGAAAATTTAGATTATTCGACAACGAATTGATAAAATAAAATTATATTTTAGTAAGTTTCCGCCCCGAGTTTTGGTTTAAGATTTCAAGCAAATAAAAAATCTCATTTTCATTTCACAACCAATGGAAAAACCAAAATGGAATAAATAATTTTAGTGTTTAACCATTGAACCATTTCTGATTCATAGTTTATACTCGACAATAGGTTATTACGTAGGAATGGTAAAATCAATTGGTATTTTGTATTCTATTACAATTTCCCAACATTTTGTAGTAATTTTTTTTATTAAATTTAATCTTGCAAATTATTGAAATTTTCAAAAAAAAATCTCAAGAAATTTTCAAGTTTCGAGAAAAAAATTCCTTGTTAAAAAAGTTCTATATTTTTGGCAAAAACCAAAACCACACATCCTTTAGGATCCTTTTATCTATCAAAAACCGTTTTCCGCAAGTCGATAGGCCAAAAATTACAAGTGTGGCAAAGGATTATTCAAATGTTAAATCCTTAAAAATTGAATCCTTTTATCTCGGAAACGCCTCAAAGGATTTTCATGAAATTCGGAATCTTAGAGTTTTCGGGGACGAGGAATCGATATCCGGTGTCCTTTTTGGGGAAAAAAGGATTTCTCAAGGACCTGTTCCTTGCACCGCCCAAACCCTCCCGCCCCCCTCAAAAAGGACACCGGATATCGATTCTCCGTCCCCGATAACTTCTAAGTTCTGAATTTCAGCCCGATCGGAGGACTTGAATTTTTCGTCCTTAAAAAAAGTACAGGGGTCCCTTGCGATTTTTTCAAATTTTTGACACGTCTCCGATTTTGCTGAAATTTGGCGTCTTTGAAATACCTTAACTATTTGGGGAATTTTTGTTTTTTTTTTTTGAAAATTCGAGAGTAGTTGGGAAATTGTACCCGTGAATAGGCAACATTTATATTAACTGTTCGGCTTTTGGGGACAAAAAAGCAAACCTTCAACTATATCGATACAAAAATAAGGAATTGAGAGATTTTCAAATTATTGACCGAGACAAAGGATTCAGACCAGACATTCCAGATGAACTCGCTCTCGGACAGTATGTAGAACTCTATGTAGAATTTTTTCGAGCTCGAAATTTGTAATGCTTCACTTCGTTTGCAATTTTTTCTAATACGCCCGAACCCTTAAAGTGCAGCTCCATATGAGAGTAAATGCCGGCGAGAACCTCTCGATAGCAGCTATTCGCAAATGGACACCTCTCTGAGAGTCGCTTGCAGAAACTCGCAAAAACTCGCGAGCTAGTTTCTGCGAGCTGTCAAAAGTGATTCTACTCTCTAGTCGACAGAACTCTCGGAGAGTTGCTCGCCAGATACGAACGGCGTTTGAATTTCGCAAGTAGCTCTCGAGAACTCGCCAAATCAAGATGTAAAAAAATCAAGATATTGAAAAATCCCGGAAATTTACTCTCAATTGGACAACCTCCTGCGAGTAGCTCTCGAGAGTTTTTGAGAGTTACTCGTGGATTTACTCTCATGTGGAGAGGCACCTTTAGGCCAACAACAAGAATGAAACCAGTGCAATCCGGAGAAAATATAGCCGCAGTTGAGGCCAGTGTTAATGAAGAGCTAAATTTGTCAGTCCGCAGGCGTGCTTAGGAGTTTGGGCCTTCTTCGTCCACAACTTGGAAGATTTTGCGAAAGGATCTTAACCTAATCCCTTATCAGATTCAATTGGTACAAGAATTGAAACCGCTGGATCGTCGCATGCGTCGTACCTTCCCGCAAAACCAATTGCAAGATTATCCCGAATTTTATGGAAAAGTTGTATTGAGCGATGAAGCTCACTTTTGGCTCAATGGATACGTCAATAAGGAAAATCGCCGTATTTGGAGTGAAAACAATCCGCAAGAGACTTCAGACACCAAAACATCCAGAAAAATGTACCGTATGGTGTGGTTTGTACGCCTTTAAAAATGAGGCAGGAGAGCTCAACGATTTTTTTTCAAAAGTTTTTAAGTTATTTCTTTGTTTTTTTGGCGCAAGACAAGTTTTGCAAAAAACGTTTACCCGACAACGGCCGGTATGCAAGCTAGTTGCGGATATACAGCCTTAGATGCTTGGAAAAGTTGCCAAAAATTGGACCGACAGAATGCGCTTTGTGAGTGGCACTTGTTTTGCTCATATGCCTGAAATCATCTTTAAATGTTAAGTGATAAAGAGTTATCTTTCAAATAAAGAATTTCTTATGTCAAAAGTCAATATCGAGTATTTTTATTTACATTTATTTTCCGGACACTTTTAAAAAACACCCTTTGTATGCGAAAAAGTTTTTTTTTGCCTACCCTGAGGTCAGTTTAGGTTTTTATAATATTAGGATATTTTTTTTTTCGTTAAAATACATAATTTTTTTGTTTCTTACCCTTAATGTCGTTTGTAGGAATATCCAAACAACACCAGCTACCGTTACCAGGAGATCGTAACGATTTCGTCTCGACTGCCAATACCCACGCGGTGTAAATGCAATATTTTTCATGACCACTTCAATAACGAATACAAATGTCAATAATGTACTAACAATCACTAGCCTCTCAGTATGAATTTCATCCTTTATCCACTATAATTGAAAATGAGATGTTTTTTTATATCAATACATTTTGTTAATTCTTTTTTTTTTCTCAATATCAATACATTTTGTTAAATCACGCCTTCGGCCAAAATTAAGCCAATTGAATTGTCAAATGTCAACGCAACGGAAACAAAAGGAATCGAAATCAACGTTTTTTTTCAAGCCCAATTTTTAAACAATTGTGGAAGGGTTCGTACCTTGGTCCGAATGCCATTAAGGTGCCGCTCCACAGGAGGGTAAATGGCCGCGAAAACCTCTCGATAGCAGCTACTCACAAATGGACACGTCTCTGAGAGTCGCTCGCAGGAACTCGCAAAACCTCGCGAGCTAGTTTCTGCAAGTTGTCAAAAGTGATCGAAAGTCGAACTCTCGGAGAGTAGCTCGCCAGATACGAACAGCGTTTGAATAGCTCTCGCTAGTAGCTCTCGAGAACTCGCCAAATCAAGATGTAATGGTTCAACCACAATTGGGGCGGCAAGCGGCAGCGGCGACGGCGGGCGGCATGGCGCCGCCACACATACCGCCGAGCCAGCTACAATGATAGCGGCAGCGGCACCATGATAGTGGCATGCCTCTGTCAAAATTGAAACATCAAAACTTATTTAATTCGTCCGCTACTTCGCCCCATTTATTTTCCTTGATTTTATATCCTTATATTGAGGATGGGCCAAATCGTAGAGCACTGGATTTCCTTTTACGAACTCGATTAATTTCTCCTCCGTTGTCGGCATCTTGTGAAATCAAAACGTCAAAAATCTGCATAGAATGTGGCGCCGAATGTGGTGGTTGTCACTAAACAACGAAGAAAAATCGTCATAGAATGTGGCGCCGAATGTGGTGGTTTTCAGAAAACATTTTGGGCGGCGGCGGCAAGTTTGACTTTGATTCAAACTCGGTGGCGACGGAAAAAGTGCGCTGCCGTTGCCGCTGTATTGTAGCAGCTCTCGTTGCGCTACGTAAGTGCAAAAAAAATGCCGCCCGCCGCTGCCGCTTGCCGCCCCAATTGTGGTTGAACCATAAATCAATCAAGATATTGGTCTTGAAAAGAGAAAAATCGCCGAAATTAACTCTCAAATGCACAACCTCCTGCGAGTAACTCTCGAGAGTTTTTTAGAGTGACTCGTGTATTTACTCTAATGTGGAGCGACACCTTTAAGGATAAACTGTAACATTTCTGCAATCCTTCTATAAATTTTGGAGTATTCCTATGCGAGTTTCTAATCGTCGGCAAGTGTATCCAAAAACTATTTTTATGTAGATCCAGTCAAATAGCGCTGTTTGAATAGTAACTGTATATTTTGCTATGGTATTTAAGGAAATAGGCGAACTGATTCATCAATTTTATTGGCCGTAAATTCAGTTTTCCATTAATTTAATGGATTATTCGGATTTTTTAAAACAGTATTGTTCGTTTGATCAATTGTCAGATTGTACCTTGGATCAATGTTTTTGTAGGGCCAAAAAAAATATTTTTTTAACAATAATTCAAAGGTTTTCGAACATCAAATGTTCTCATATATAAATACATTAAAACCTCGATACTGTAGATACTGTAGATACCCCATGGCACCACCTCAGAGGTATACTAAAGGAAAGGAAATGTGAAAAAATACTGTTACATTTTAATGATAATACAAGCCGGGTTCCCAAGTAACAATTTGAGGTTACATTCCGGTTAAGAAACGTATTTGAAACCATGGTAACAAAGCTCAAAAGTTTCACATTTGGTTTCTGTAACCTTTCAGAAACGTTTCAGAAACCCCCATTTAGAAGCTGGTTTCAAAATAACCGTTTTTGGCGGGTTTATTTGGAAACCATCTAAAATGTAACCAAAATGTAACCTAAATTGAAGGTTTTTTTGTAACCACGGTTACAAATTCTTTCTTGGGTTGTGCCCTGAACAGCGGAAAGTCGAGTTAGTTAATTTGATTTCCCTAAAAGAACAGTAAGGACTGTTAGTACGGAAGTTTGTTTTTCCTATACTCAATATGGTTTTTTTTAAATCATGCAAAAATGTTTTGATTTCGATCAAAAAGCTAGTTTCGGTACAAGGTACGAGCCTTTCCCTTATTTTTTCTCGTTTTCCGAATTTCATTTGTAAAGTTTTAAAAAAAGTTGTTTTGAATTTCTTCATTATTTCTGGGACGCTTCTTTTCCAGTTTCTTCTCTAATTTTATTTTAAGTAAACCCTTTTCTTGCTCATAAAACCCAGCACGTCATATATTTGGACAACCTTGACAAAAATTTCCTACCCAGAGTGGTCTGGAAATTTTAGTCAGAGTGGTTTGGAAATTTGAATTGTCGGTTTTATAACAAAAAAATATTGGAATTTAGGCATACATTTGAAAAAAAAAAGTTATCCCGGATCTTACGGTAAAAAATTTTGCACGGAAGAACTCTTGCGATAAAAATCGTTGGCCAGTAATTTTTCTTTTTTTTTTAAATGTCTGAAAATTTT
This sequence comes from Chrysopilus asiliformis, assembly GCA_964034945.1. Lineage (NCBI taxonomy): Eukaryota > Metazoa > Arthropoda > Insecta > Diptera > Rhagionidae > Chrysopilus > Chrysopilus asiliformis. Next base: position 5,936,458 of record OZ035964.1, read on the forward strand.
TGGAAAAATGCCATCAACATACCGTTATAGATAAAAGCATACTGTTTACTAATACGACAACAGCAATGCATCTTTTGAAGACAATGTGCTGTGTAATATCATAGACGAAGGCACGAAACTTCCTTCCATCCGGCCGCGGTGGTAAATGCAGCGGTTGAGCGATTTTCAAACGCTTTTTAAGATCACACCAACGTCTCTGATCGACGGTTAGTAGAGCGGTTCCCTTATTTTCTGAATAATTTGCAATAACAACACCAACAAAAAGCGTCAAGCCAATCATGCAACCCAAAAATATGTAGATGTGAATATAAATTGCGTGGATCTGCCAATAAAATCAATAAAAAAAATGTCGTATCAAAAATATAGCAAATATCAGTGAAAATTTTCATTAAGATTTCAATAATTACCGGTCCAACAGCTTTTATGAGAACATCGCGAACGTCAAGCCAACCCTTAAATGACAAAACCTCAAATAGTGTGAGCATAGCATCCCCAATGTTGTCAAAATTGAAACGCTTCGGATTGGCCCAGACGCGCGGCACTAACATTGACGGATATGATTCATTAAGCCCTGGCTGCAGTTTCATTTTCGTAACGAAAACCCGACGCATGAAAACGCCAACACAATCCTTTCGCTTCAAGATGGTTGGATCGTTACATCGGGCAAGACGTCCACCATACAGCTGTACACCGTAGCTGGCGAATACAAACATCAATAGAATAAGAAGCGTTGAGACGAGAAGAATCTCCTTGAAGCCGCGACACAATTCGTAGACGACTTTACGCATATGCGGTACCAACGTGAATATTCTGAGCGGACGCACACATCGTAATATCATTAGCAATTGTGCGGCAGAGTTACTGGGCACATGTTTTGGCATCCAACATAAAAACGACGTTGATACAACATAAATGAAAACATCCAGAGCCGATGCGACATCCTTAATATACGCCTTGGGCGTAAAAAATAGTCCATCAGCTAAAATTTTCAACGCTAGCTCCAAACTCATGAATATCACAAACGTGTACTCGGCGATTTGAAGCGCCGGATGCTCCATGACGCGATAACTTGGCGTTTCGAACATCATCGAAATACATGACAGCGTTGTAACGAATATCATAACCCAGTCCAGATACGTCACCAGTCCAAGAAAATTACTAAGAAATTTGTATTAAATTTTTGCATAAATTTTTTTTTTTGCGACTCACTGTAGACTCTTGTATTGGACTTTTCGTTCTTTCCCCGTCAGTGGATCCTTGAGTCTTGCGTCGTACCGACCATGGACGATTTTTTGGCAAATTTTCCGGAAACGACTCTCTCGCGGCACCATAAATAGTGGCGTATCGAAAAACGGATGGTTCTCTCTTAAGTCCTCTTCGCGCTGATTCCGACGCATCTCCGCTTGCTGACGCTTCGCCTGAAGCAATTTGATGTCAAGGTCATGCGGTCGAGCTCGTGACGAAGTCACCCGTGACGCTGCACCAATATCGCCGTTTTCCATCAAATGCTCATAGGTTTGCTTTAGTTTTATTGATCCAGACCGGACGCTGCGCCGTATCGACCGCGAACCGAACCTTTAATTATTAGTATTAAAATCTGCTAGAGCCCAATGTCGAGTTAGGTTAGACAGTCGCTGGAATTCCAGTAGTTTTGTCATTTAGACGCGTTCCGATGATTTAAAGTTGAAAATTGTCAGCTGATACGAAAACATGAACATGGAATTCGGTTTAATGAATTATAATCTTACTAGCGCGATTGCTGTAGGGCATATTTTCGGAAAAAAAAATCCTTAACATCTTTTTCCACATTTTTTTCTCGGAAAATTAATTATTAGAGGTTTTTGGGGTCACTTAACACGAATCTGGACGCATTCATCCTCGCTATCACTATAGGCCCTATCACAGAATCCGATACGAATGGTTCGAATAGTAAACTCAATGTTGTTGTTGATATAAAACACTAACAACAACATTAAGTTTACGATTCGAACAATTCGTATCGGATTCTGTGATAGGGCCTTATGTAATTTTCTATCGCTAAAACTTAGCACCCAGGATTAATGAAACCGCTTGAAAAAGCACTTATGGTACTTCGAGTATCAGGTATGGGTACTTTTACTGCACTGCTTTCATATTGCAGCGTTCACACACAATATACAAGTAGCGTGCAGCATGCGTCCTTTTTATTGTGCTACCGAACGGCTTGTAATCTTGCAAGCAAAAAGTTGCAATCGTTTACTGCGCAGTTTTGTTGCTTTGCATCAGAGATTCGCAGTTTTGTTCGACAATTCGATGTATGTTTGCCCCACCGGGGTATCTTTTTTATACCCGTATGGTGAAACCAAAGGGTATATTAAATTTGCCTTACCGTTTGTAACGCCAAGATACTGTCATCACACACAAAAATGAATTACACCAGTGGGTTTAGAATGATAAAAAAAATTGAATTTCGCATGTCTGTCCGTCCGTCCGTCCGTCTGTCTGTCCGTCTGTCTGTCCGTCCGTCCGTCCGTCCGTCCGTCTGTCCGTCTGTAGCGCGGATTGCGGGCGCACGGATTGAGCTAGAGACTTGAAATTTTACGCAGATACATTTTTCGTAAAATGCAAGGCAAAAACGGACCATTATAATTTCTGCTGATGCTTTTGAACAAAGTTGCGCTGCAAAAGTTTTAACCAGATGAGACTTTTTCTGGCAACGAGTACATTTCAATTTTTAGTATCGTTGCTAACCAGTTCGATCAGATGGATTAGTAAGGATGCAATTTCAGATTTGGAGCAGAGTAGGTTGAATGAATTTAAAATATTTGATTGTGAATAGAAGCCGTTTTTCCGGGGGAATAAATATTTCTCAATAAGTGATATTTCCAATTACTTTCAATTTCCATTCCAGTTCATCGTTATTTATTTATTTGAACCATTGAAAAATGTACATAACCTTATATGGTTACATTTGTTAAGCTCTATCGACAACTACTGGTTCCAGATACTGTTTTCGCGAATTCCAACGGTAATAAATTTTCCGATATAATGTGGTGAACTTACTTTTTCTGATCGACACGCCATGGTTTCGTATGCGTGATAGTACCTTGAGGTTTCAAGCCACTTTTCACACCCGCTACCGGCAACATGGCTGAATCACCCAACATTAATCGTTGGTTATTCGAATCGCTAGAAAAATCTCACGTGTTTTAAAACGTTATGAATTCTTTTTAATGTCAAAATTTACTTAATAATATGCGTGATAGCTAATTTTCTGAGGCTGCTGCCAGCTGATCGTACTTTCGGTGTTTTATTCATAATACGAACCGGTTTCTGCTTTTTGAAGACGACATTCGATTCCCAACACTCCGACATGGGCCGTTTGCCACCCTCAATCATTGATGGATCATCGGATTCCAATTCAATCACGAATTGCTTCATAAAAGACTCCCGAACTTTTGGCAATGTGAAATCGCTTGGGATCTTATGTAGGATCGTCATTTGCGGGGAATCGGGAAACTTTTCGAAAACACGCAATCGAAATGGCAACGTCTCCTTAATTTCGGCGCTCTGTTCACGAAATTTTAGCTGCTTTAACTTCTTAATGTCTTCGTCTAGTTCTAAATTATCCAAAATCACGGCGACGAACAAACTCAGCACGATGAGCGTGACAAAAAGATGATAGAGAATAAAATACATGGCAACCAGAGGCGTTAATGTTTTACTGGTTCGAATCATTGTTTCATCCATGACCTCAACCCATGCCTCCTGGGTGAGTATCTGAAACATGGACATAAAGGCCTCCGGAAACGATTCGAATTTCGTGAAATCGCACAGGAAGCAGAATAGCTGCATTGAAATGCTGGAGCTAATGATCAGCAAGCACATGGTGAATATGATTAGTGAACCCAATTTCTTGCCGGGGCCAAAGATTTTATATACGAAACCCTCTAGCATTGGGGACGCTTTTATCAATCGGACAACACGCAATACTTGAAAATACGTTAGGCCGGACAAATATAGACCTGGTAGAACATGTAGTGATGTACCAATGGCCAACAGCAATTCAAATTTATGTATTGAATGTTTGTAATATCCCCGCCATCCCAAACAGTATATCTTAAATAGGGTTTCCATATCTAAAAAGAACGTAAACGCTATCTCAATATAGTAGTAGTTCTCATAAAAGACACGTCGCGGCCGTCCATCATGTTTGAAATTCATCGTGGCCGTAACAATACCATTCGCCAATATAACCGTCATAACGATCATACGAAAATATGGCGATCGAAGTATAGCATGACATGCCTCCGGTGCTAGGCCGCCATGTTTATTATCATCAATTGTTATCAATTTCCATCCAGTATCGTCTCCCGATAGAATTTGCGATGCAGCACTGTTTTGGATATGGCCACGAGCGCCCCACATTTGTTGGAATTGTACACGAATTTCATTGAAAGTTTCCGTTATCACAGCAATGAAAACATTCTTCACCAGCCACGCAAGAAAGAATATCATTGTGCTGGAGAAGAAAAAAATGCAAATTTAGGCCATTTCAAATATGTTTGATTTTTTTTAATACTTGCCTGAAGTAAAATGCAGCCCGCCATGCTGGTAAGGAATCAATCGCTCTATACATAATAAATACCCATCCTTCTTGAGATGCCGCTTGATAAACGGTAAATATACTCGTCGCAATGTCCTCAAATCCATTAAATCCCATTACATAATTGCTGAGAAAATCCATTTTCATGCATTTCATACCCGGCGGACACTGATAACCTGAATCAGGATCCGTTGAACAAAATGTATCCGGTATAGCCAATGAATTTATCGTTAGATAGCTGTAAATAGAAATATATAACAATCAGAACAGTTTGCTAGCCTAAAGGTGCCGCTCCACATGAGAGTAAATGCCGGCGAGAACCTCTCGATAGCAGCTACTCGCAAATGGACAC
>OZ035964.1:5953894-6158894 GCA_964034945.1 Chrysopilus asiliformis
CAGTTCTGTCTGAAAGCAAGAGTAGTATTCCGTAACTTGATTCAAGCGTTTGTTTCGAGTTAGAAGAAAAAGTTGTATTTGCTATCTCGGTTTCTCTCTGTCATTTATTTCGGTCAAAACAGAGACAGCGAATACTTCTTGTTATTCTAACTCGAAACAAACGCTTGAAACAAGTTACGGAATATCACTCCAGGAATTGAAATCATTGGATGAATGAAACGAAAGAGGTCAGATTTTTTTTTTTGAGTCATTCACGTTATCAGTAGCGTGGCAGTCCGGCCGGGATTTTTTTGTGCTTTATAAAAAATTACATAAAAACATTGAGAGAATTTTAAAAAAAAAAAGAAAACGTTTAAAAAATCTCCACAACCAAAATTTTATTAACCCCGGGCGCCAAAAAAAAACCACCTGCTACGCTACTACATTATTTCCTTGAAATTTACTACCAATCACTTACTCGTTTTCTGTTGTATTCAAAACGCAATGATTTTTTAATTCGCCAAAAAATTGTACTCCGAGTAGCCCATAAAGTGACATAAAGAATAGAAAGAACAGCGTAACGTTGTAAATTTGTTGACTCGATCGTCTAAAATTAGATAAAAAATTAGATAATGTTAGTAACTATTTTGCTTTCGATAAATTAAAAAAAAAAGTAAAGATTTTTGTCTGTTGATAATAAAACCGCACTTGTCCATCATAGATCTTTTTGGAAAGTATTTCCAACGAATTGTATGCATACCGCAAAAAATCGTAACAAATGCGGCTTTAGTGTCGTACAGATCATAATTTTTATTGCACAAACAAAAACAAAAAAAACTTACTTAAAAATTTGATTTATTCGACTTTTTGGCATCGAGAATTTAAGGAAGACGCGTAAAAATCGTATCATGATAAGTGGTCTTGGTGCCCGCATTATTGAAAGGTAAGAAAATTTCGCTACAATCTCGAGCATTTCAAATATTTGTAAAATGATTGATGCCCAAAGAAAGAAAACCATCGATGCATCGAATTGGCACCAATGATCTTTCAAATAGGGCACTTCACCCTAATTCAGAAATGTGAAAATAAATAATTTGATCTTATAAATGGTAATTTATTTAAAACATACCTTAAGTACACCTCGGATATGCATTTTGGCAATCATTTCGGAGGTGAACAGAAACGTAACCGTTGTGTCACACGCAAATGTTATATACTGTAATGGGGGATGCCTTTCAAAGGTTTTTGGTGTATTTAGTGATACCGAAGTCAGTGAGACGAGTGCACAGAATCGCATTAGCCTTCTAACCCATAACTTATTCACCCATTCGATGTCAGCGCTCTCGTTGAGTGATTCCTCTGGCCCGTAATCGGCTAAGATCGGCTCACCCTTAAGGCTCTGCTTCCGTCCGAGCATTTTATTACCCAAACCCGTTGCGATACCAATTCCAATTGGCGGTACGCCAGTAATTGCACTACTCGGACCCATTGTTGTGCCACTGATGCCACCCAATCCCGTACCAATCGCCCCCGTCGGACCCAATGTATGTAACGTACCGATATTAGCTGCCGTTGTTGTCCCAGAACTGGGACCAGCCGCCGTACCAGATCCTGATGATGCACCCAAATGACTACCACCGATCACACCAACGCCACTTACTGTTGTACCGGATGTACCACCCGCACCGCCGCCACCACCTGGCTGTCCAAAGCCAATCGATGATCCAGATGATACCGTTGCGGATGCTGCCTGTCCACTATTAATATGGATCACCCCGCCAATTGTACTACCACCACTACCGCTACCACTTCCAATTGCAGCAGCAGCAGCACCACCACCAAGCCCAGCAACACCACCGCCCCCACAGCTACCAGTTGCGCCGTCACCGCCCGTTATTGCAGATATTCTATGTCTGTGACCACCAGAGAAATGGACGATGTGTTCCTGTTGGCCGCTGCTGCCACGACCACCACCGCCGCTGCTACTATGGCTACCGCTACCGCTACCGCTACCACTACCGCTAATATTAGAGCTAACAACGTTAATGACGGCACTACCGTCACAGCTGGCACTACCGCTAACGCTACCACTACCGCTACTACTGCTAAGACCTACTACGCCTTTCTTATAAATTCTATTCATCCAAATGGCACATCATGGTGCACTAGAATCCGATTCAGATATAAATTCAGCATATAATGGTGACGATAACGTCTCAATAGTAACCGTATTATTTACTAACGGTATTTGGACCGTGTAATCAGTATCAATATCCAATTGTAGTTCACTAACGCATTCGAATGCTTGACGGTTAGATTTTAATTTGGATATATTGGTAGCCGTTACGGCCACCACGGCTGCTGGTAATACTGGCTTATGTGATTTTGGCACTGCTGATCGTTGCGCTAGTGAAATGGAAGGTTCTGGTGCTAATGATGATAACCGATCCAAGGATTCCTTATTGGAATAATCGATGTCCTGTTGACCCGGATCTTGGTTCATAAAACTATCATAAGAATTCGTCTGATAAAATCTTTTATCTTCGCAACATTGTAGTATCACCATTTTACGTGGGATACTTGACCAGACACTATTTTGGTACCTTTTTCGGTACTTCTACGACATCAACCAACTTCGGTAATTTTTTTTTTTAAAAAAAAGCAACCCGTAACCAGAGTGGGCGTTGTTGATAATTTTGTTTAGTTTTATTTAAAATAATCTAAATCAGTTAAACTTGTCTTTTTCATTAATTTGTTGACATTTTTTTGATAAAACTTCAAAAATTCATCATTTTCTGTGCTTTTGCTATTTTTGTAGCAATCAAACTCCTGTTTGTTCGCCAATATTAATCAATTTCGTCAACAAAAGTAAAAAAAAAAACGGAGTTAAACGTCAATTTTTCCCATTTTTATCGCCCAATTAAATCTTATCGATTTTTCCGATAGCAATTCACTTTAATCTAAATTCAATGCATTTGGTGATATCTAATTGGCATTCATGGCGAAGTAATAACCGTAATTTTTTTTTTACTAGATTTCTGGGTTTATTCGACCGCAAGAATCTTTTCTAAAAAATTAAATTAATTTCGTTATAGTATCACTTTGAAATTGCAATAAATCTTACAAAACATCCCCAAGATATTCAAAGAAAAAAATTGCATATGACCCAATATTCCGTTGAAATACACTTTGGTTATCTTTTAAAATCAATTAGAATTTTTTTTATTGAAGTTTTGAATTTCGGTATTGAAAAAGAAAAACTAATTGAATGAGGATTGTGCCTAATTTCAGGATGACAGTTGATTCACAGATAATATACTTATAGGCGCATATCTCAAATGGCCAAACTCTAAGTTTAGATTATTCGTTGCCACACTCAACTTTTCTAGTGCCTAAACAGTGTAGAGAGCCTATAATCTAGGAAAGGACGATTACACTTAATTCTCTGTCATATTGACAAGTAAACCTCGCGAGGTGTGTATAACACCGCGTCTTGACTTGGGATTTTTCATCGCAGAGATTTTGTAATTGACCAATCAGAGCTCGAGTTGACGGCGATATCGCCGTCAACTCGAGCTCTGATTGGTCAATTACAAAATCTCTGCGATGAAAAATCCCAAGTCAAGACGCGGTGTAACCCTCGGATCTTGATGAAATTTATGTATGTGAAATTTCGTTAACAAAGTTTTTTTTATTAAGAAAAAAAATGTTTTTGATACCTTAAAGGTCCTTCCGATCCGTTCCGTTTCGTTTCCGTAAAAACGTATCGAACGGAGACGACCTGCCTATAGTACGACCGCTCGCTCCGTTTCGGAATCTGACATTTCGACCACTGTTTTGATTGTGTCTTTTGATCGAAGTTGAAAATTGATCGAAGTTGAAAAAAAACCGCGCAGTTCGAAATTTTGGTATTGAAAACTTAACCGCACAACTGCGAAACCGCGCAGTTAAAAACTGTTATAGGTTATGTGCTCGTGTCAAGTGTAGGGTTTGCGGTTATGCAATCCGTTTGGGATGCATTTTTGCGAACTCTTCCGTTACGTTCCGCTCCGTTTCGCAGACTATGGATAGCCACGTTGGTGGTCATGTGTTCAACTTTGACAACTTACCGAAACGGAACGGATCGGAAGGACTTTGGTTGGGCCTGACATGAAAAACATTAGATTTTTTTTTATTTGTAAATATTAGACGACTAGAATTTGGACCCGGGTTCGCCCGTCTAAAAGCGTGGGTTGAATAAGACCAAGGAAAACAAAATTCATTTGGTTATAAATAAAATAGCCCAGAATAGAGCGGTCCGTGTTTTTCTATAAAGTTTTTTCTTCTTCGGAAAATGGTTTTCAACAATTATTCGAAAGGCAATCAATTCCAACATTCAGATTCGGATTCACTTTACTCCCCCACCACTCGGGCTACTTTAGAGATAAACACCTATGCCGAGTTTCAGGCCAATCGGTTCGGTAGTTCTCCCGCGAAAGAGTGACATAGTGAAAAAAACATGCTTCAGATTCACTTTATCCCCCCCACCCCTCGAGATACTGCCTTTACTGCCCTCACGTCTCGGAATACTGCCCTTACTGCCGCCACCCCTCGGGATACTTTGCAATAGGCCTATGTTGGAACCAGGCCCACAGCGAATATCCATTGCAAATTTGAGGTCAATCGGTTCAGCCGTTTTCACACGAAAGAGGAACAAATAGACAGACACCAACTCATTTTTATTAGTTTGTTAGTATGATTTCAGTTATTTTGGCAATTATTTGTAACAATGAGTCAAGTTTTTTGCATTTGGTTTATAGCTTGGTGGCCATTTTTACACTTCCCATGCTCTCTATTTGAAATCCAGTAAAGACAACAAAATTGAATCGTCTGGATGGTACCTAATATTCGACAATGTAGATTGATTTTTTTCTTGTTTTTTTTGCATAACCTCAAATTCCTAGATCCAAGGCCATAAATGTCATTTAGCTGTCAGATTCTTTAAGTTCTGTAGCATATGTTCGCCGTGTTCCTGCAATTTAGTAGATGGAATCACTGTCGTGTCGTTGGTCATTATATCTGGTCAGTGGTGTTTGCGGGGCTGCGGTTATTCGAGATTGTGTGATTTCATCATATTTGCAAAAACTTTCCTAATTTATTATCGTGTTATTTTATCGAGTGAACCGTACGGAATTTTGTTTAAGACAATTGAAACGACGTGTGGTGCATTTTTTGTGTGACATCTGTTATCTGGCAAAAACTCCAAGAGATTTTTGTTTTCGTCTTGTGAAGAACTCAACATTTGGTGGAGGCCAATCGTATTTGTCGTAATTTGTGTACCTGGAAAATTCTGTATTTCAATGAATGAGCATGTATTTCATCTCGGGATCAACGGCGTTATCTGGCATCGGCGACGTATTGTCTGCTAGCCACTCCTGAAATTCGCTGAACGATATGATCCTGGGGCATTCAGAAACTACAGACGAGGCTTACCAGAAGTATCAGAATGTCCCTGATGTTCAGCTGTTGTCGTAGCGCGCGCTCCATGAAAAATCAATTCCTGTTTAAAAAATATTTCCAATTTTTGTTATCACATTAGCGACTTCCGTTGGTCTTTTGTTGTTTTTGTGCCCCGAAACCATCCCCGTCCACCATCATACACAATAAGTGGTTGTCCTCTGTGTTGGCAAAAGTTGCGGTTGCAAATCTATCCGATCATTCTGTTTCGTGCCGTTACTTTTTACACGTTTTCTCGGAGGTTCAAAAATAGGCAAGACGAGTATCCACGTAGCCTAGCCCCCCACCAAGGAATCCTTCGAAGTCAGCCGCCAAGGTAAGTTGTGCTTCTTTTTTTTAATATATAATTTTACTCAAATAGTAGTCGGTGGAATAAATTGAAAATAACTACAAAACTCCAGAGGTGAGGTAAAATTTAGCACACATTTTTATAATAAAAGTCAAATCGAGTCCAAAATCGAGCCACTAGCATTTTTATAGTTCTGTTAGTTGCGAAATTAATTTCAAATTTACAATTTTCAAATTCTGCGCGCTCAAATTTCAATATGTAGGTTCCCGACGAAAATTGGGCAACGCAGCTATTTTATAATGGCGAATCGAGAATATAACTAAAATATTTAATTTAAATTACAAAAAATAGTCAATTTAACCACAAAATAGTAAATTTTACTGCTAAGTAGGTGGTTGGGAGGGGGTACCCCCCATACGAACAAAAATGTTTTTTGCGAATATCCCAAAAATGGTACATTTTATCAAAAAAGTGCAAGAACAAAAATTATTTACGATATGATTCTACATAAAACTCCCATACATCAAAATCCGATTGGAATCAATTTTTAAAAAAATCTTATTGAAAAGTTTGACTTCAAAATCAAAAGTTTGACTTCAAAGTCAAAAGTTTGACTTCCAAGTCAAAAGTTTGACTTCAAAGTCAAAAGCTTGACTTCAAAGTCAAAAGTTTGACTTCAATGTCACCATACGGGTTTTTGCCAGATTGGCAATTATAGCTTTTGTTATGTTTAAAAGCTTTTATTTAGCTTGCCTACGTGTCTGTCCGTCTGTCAGGGTCAAATCTTCCAATCCAATTTTGACCCACTTCCACTCATCCAATTGCCTTGAAACTGTGCACACATCCGTATCTCCGATGATAATACAATATTTTCAGTATTTCGTCCTTATAAGAACGGGGGATTTCCCGGAAAAATTTCATCTGGTGGTTTTTGGGATCGCTGGATTCGACTTTGGAGTCATAAGGTCCGTAAAATTAATTCAAAAGTAATTACATATATTCGAAAACTAGAAAGTATAACCAAGCGTCGTGTCGTGGTAAAAGTCATAGAGTAATTTGACGATTGGCACCCAACAATTATTGTAGCTTTTCATATGTTTTTTGTTTCATGATTGATTTGTCTTGACCGAACTTTGATTGATATTTTGTTATTTAAATTTTATATTGATTTATCGGAAAGTACATAATATATAATGGGAATCATTAAAAGAGCCACCTCACGAGTTGATTTTAATTTTCTGATTATTCAACAAGTACATATACGTGACTGCCATTGACTTGAATGCTGGCCAGGTGTTCATTTACGTCTATTCATCTTTAATTTCTCATGAACATCATTTGGCAGTAAATTTGCGTCTTTTTTTTGGCGGGTGAGGTGTAAATTTTCCATTAATTCCATTCAATTGTCACCTTAATTACTACAAATGTTCAGAAATTTTTAACCGTCTAGTGCTAAAGTCGAAGGTGAACCTTCAAACTTCAAATGAAATACAAAGCGACCATTAAATAGTTCAGTTTTTTAGTCGCATCGTATTCCTGTCGGGTATCGGTGTTCCATCGAAACTGAATTCAGTGTTAAATTTTCTAACGTTGTGTGTTTTTTTTTAAATATATCGGCCAGTGGAACGTTCAGTAATTTCGTTTAAAATATTCAAATATTTCAGTACGGGGGGAAAAAATGACGAAATTTTTAGTAAATTAAATACCGCGAGCGAGTGATTTGACAAGTAAAGGCTGTAACACGATCATAGCAAATAGCAGCGGCACAAAAGTAAGATTATTTGCAGGACGAAATTCGAAATTCTTAAAGCACATCAATTGCAATTAGTAAGTGACAAATCCTTTAACACATTGACTGCCATGGCAATCATTTTTGATAGGCAGTGAAAATTGGCACTATGATTCATAAGCGACCAAGGCTATCATTTTCGATAGTTGGGTCTACAAACTACATGCATACATACATACATTCATACATACGTACATTCTACATACGTCTACATGTATTGGCATCTCCCTTACATTTTTGCAAAATTGGTCTGGCAGTCAATGTGTTAAAATGTCGCTATCACATTTTCGTCAGTTTGTTATATTACCCCAGAAAAACAACGAGGTTACAATCTGGTAATGTAACCGGTTTGAAATTATGGTTACAAAACGCAAAAGTTGCAAAACTGGTTTCTGTAACGTGACTGAAACTTTTCCAATACCGCTATGTCACCGGAACCGGCACGTTACATTTGTAACGTCACCTAAACACAGTTAACCCTCTAGCCGGAATGTCCGACAAAAGGCGGGCTTCAGGGAATTCGCTTGTTTATAACGGGTAACAATTTTAATCGCCGGAAATCGCCGGAACGTGTTACACTGACTTTTGTAAGTTATCGCTTTACATGCTGGAAAAAATTTAGCCCTGTACGTTGTCTTGGTTACGGTCTGTCGCAAGCTGGAAGTCATATTTTGGTGAATTTTCTTCGGAAATATTCCGGTTAGAGGGTTAAGGTAACAGCGAGTTTCTATTGGTTTCTATTGTGTTACAAAAAAAAAACTTCTCTGTAACTTCGACTGTTCATTATGCGTCACAATGAAACCAATTTGAAACATTTATACCCAACCCCCAGACGGACAGAACGGAAATGTGATTTTACGTTAGCTGCTATTTTTGCAATTGCACACTTTACTTATGATTTTGCTTACTACGCATTTTTCCTACGTATGACAAAAGTTGGAGACAGTAAAATTTCCCACATTTTTTTCTTTTACTAGAACTCAATCACCCCTATTCCCGTAACCGGCGGGACGTGCATACGCCACGCAAGTTTTATCTCGATCGAATGAAATTTTCTTATTCTAGTAGACGTAGAAACGCAGTTTTATTCAGCCCCGCGCTGACTATTTTGACAGTTTTGCTGATTTGATACGCATGAAGTTTTATTTGTTCAATTAAATTATTGTACTGCGTCTAGTTAGTTTTTCCTGACCTTCAAAACTTACATATATTTAGTTAAAATTCATTGAATGTATAAATAAAATTCACATTTTTATTCAAACTTTCTATTTAATTGATTGGTCCCGCAACGATTTACTCGAGGGAAATAAATGTATGGAAAAGTCAAAACATTCGCGGGTGCGTTTAATGTAATACCGAAAGTAAAACGTTTTCAGCACTACGGCACACGCCGGGACAATTGCGTTTAGCAGAATGCAAATTTTCTGCGGGAAACGCCAAATCCCGCGGCGTACACGTCCCGCCGGTTACGGGAATAGGGCTGAATATCTTATACCTGTCTCGTGATGTACCGTTCCTTTAAAAAATCCTTTTTTTTTGCGATTCTGCCGCCAACTAACTATTTTTCGGTGGTACAACATACAAGTAGAATTTAAGAGACTAACATTCCCCACAGTTTTGTCTTTGACGGTTATCCGCTATATTTTACCGTTATTGAGATATTTTTTATTAAAAACTAGCTTGCATACCCGTCGTTGCCGAGTTAAGTTTTTTCAAAAAAAAATTTATGGTCTATGTTGGAGCTAAACTTCAGGCCAATCGGTTCAGTAGTTTCCCCGCGAAAGTGTAACATAGCGCAAAAACTAAGTTTCGAAATCACTTTTCCCCCTCCCCTTACTCCACCACCTCTCGGGCTAAATTTTAATTAGTCTATGTTGGGGCTGGACCCCCGACGAACATCAATGCCAAATTTCAGGCCAATCGGTTCAGTAGTTTCCCCGCGAAAGTGTAACATAGCGCAAAAACTAAGTTTCGAAATCACTTTACCCCCTCCCCTTACTCCCACCCACCCCTCGCGCTACTTTTCCGTATGCCAATGTTGGAACCAGAACTACCACAGACACTTATGCCAAATTTCAAGGCAATCGGTTCTGCCGTTTTTGCGTGAAAGAGGAACAGACAGACAGACACCAACTCATTTTTATATATTAGTATGATAAAACAACAAAAGCTATAATCCCCCCTACCACCCCCCAGGAAAAAGTTTCATACAAAGTTTAGAGACCCCTGTAGGGGGGCAAGGGTGGCGAGCGACGGCTAAAAATACCCATTTTGGAGACGGGATGCTTCTGCCTACCCCTCCCTATACACGAAAAATCTCTAGCGTCATTGTCGCTAAACTGAACTTCAATCGGGCCCACCAAAATTCAATCGGGCTACACGTTCCCACGTCCGTCTCCTGTACAAATGGAAAAAAATGCTTGCGATTATCTCGAAAACGGTTCATTTTCTTCAAAATTCATACGGTTATATGGAACAATAATAGCTTTCGAATGCAATAAAAACCGCGTCGAAATCGGCTAAGGTTTTGTGGTAGAAGTCGATCTCACAAACACACATATGAAAGCACACACACACACAATACACATGCAGGCATTTTCCGAACTCATCGACCTGAGTTGATGGGTATATGGCCTGGGAACGTGCGAGGTTCCATCATGATTTCCGTTTTTGAAGTTCTTTTAAATACCTTTCTGATATGTAAGAAAGATCAACAAATCTATTTTTACGTATTGCTTACAAACTAACGGTATTTCAAAAAAGAAACACTTAAAGATATTAAATATATTAAAATTCTCTACATTTTTGCCTTTTACCGTAAATCGATGTCTTTTACCATTATCGAGATATTTCCGATTTTGTAAAATAAAAATTCATATTTTTATAATAAACAAAAATCGTTTTTCGTTGGGTTTATAAATTCCGCAAGAACGTAGTATAAGAAAGTCATGTGCTGTTCATATCAGATATTTTTGTTTTATCTCAAATGAATTCGTGGGCAGCCATAATCGTATTAATTTCATGGAGTTTGAACGTCTCGAATGGGTTTTTAACATTTTCGAGTGATTCATCAGAAAAATTCTTCATGAATGGCAAATTTTTTTTCTTCCATTTCAAGTAATATCGTTTATCAATGGAACGTGACCCAAATTATCGCATAATATTTGTCCGATTGTCGTCGAGCGTCAAGCTATATGACTAAAATCGAAAGTAAGTAAAAAATATCAGTTGTGGTCAACACAAAACTTTCTTCTACAAAATCTACGACAATGTGCAATTTACGCTAGAGCCCTGTCGCGTTGTCTACCCAATACAACCTCCCAATAAATTGTTGGTTCATCCAAAAATATCAAAAACGTACAAAATTTGAGATAACTTGAGAACGGTAAAAGATATCAATTTACGGTAAATGGCAAAAGTGTAGAAAATGTTAACATCTTTAATTATTCTTTTAACTGATTTGTCGAAAAACCGTTAGTTTGCAAATTATTCGCAAAAATATGATTTTTTACATATTAATGAAAATATCTCGATAACGGTAAAATATAACGGATAACGGTAAAAGACAAAATTGTGCAGAATGCCATTCTCATTAATTCACTTCATACATTCAGTCAGCAAAAACCCGTTAGTTTTCGAGATAATCGCAAAAACCTGTTTTTTGGAAATAACGGTTTATCTCGATAACAGGTGGAGATATCGAGTTATAGCTAAAGACAAAAGTGTAGGAAATTTTATTTTCTCCAAGTTTTGTCATACTTAAGACTACTAAAAAACGCGTAGTTTCGGAGTAAATTGAGGAAAACCAATTCGCGATTTTTAAAAAGCCACCATTTTGGATACTTCCGGTTAACGGATTTCCACCAAAAGTTGATAGGATCGTCCCATTTCAGGACCCAACATGCCTATAAAATTTCATGGCGCTAGCTCTATTAGTTTTTGAGAAATCTTGTACACAGACTGACAGACAGACTGACAGACAGACTGACAGACTGACAGACTGACAGACTGACAGACTGACAGACTGACAGACTGACAGACTGACAGACTGACAGACTGACAGACTGACAGACTGACAGACTGACAGACTGACAGACAGAAAGACATTTTTTTATTATGACTCCAATCGACTCAAGAGTGATCGGGAAATGTTTTTTAGGCAAAATTAAGAGGTCGAAATTTTTCATGAATACAATACTTTATTATACTCCGTAGAAGAAAGTAAAAAATAATTGGATTTCTAACCGTAATCTTGGCCGACATTCATTACCCTCTCAACTTGTTAATGAAATTCTTTCCCTCACTACTTTTTTTTCCTTTGTAATATGAGAACGAATCGAATTCCATAAATGGGAAAAAATACATGTGAACAGTACATGACTTTCTTATACGTCCGTGTGTACTTTTATGTTTTTAGACGATGAAATGCTGTTAGACGAATCTCACAATAAATTGTCAGTTTAGAATGGCCACATGGCCACATTTGAGATATTTCGATAATTTTAAAATATATCGATTTACCGTAAACTGCAGTTATAGGTAACCGTCATATAGCAACACGGTTTCACTCTAACACGATCAGAAATTTCCGAAGATCCGCTTTTAAAGGTGCCGCTCCACATGAGAGTAAATGACGGCGAGAACCTCTCGATAGCAGCTACTCGGAAATGGACACGTCTCTGAGAGTCGCTCGCAGAAACTCGAAAAAACTCGCGAGCTAATTTCTGTGAGCTGTCAAAAGTGATTCTACTCTCTAGTGGATACGCCTCCACTGAACTCTCTTTTGGACAGACAGAAAGAGAATTTTTATATATTTCATGAGTACAGTACATTCTATAATGCGTATAAGAAAATACGTTGTGAATTTCATTCCATTGTGAGAACGTGAAATTCTTGGCATTCCTCTTTAACTTTGCTGGACGAGCGACAATCGACAAATCCAGTAAAAGGGAGGTTAAAAAGGAATTCAGGTGTTGGAGTTACACCGCTTACAGCATTCAACTCAGCATTCATTTTCTTGTCGTGATGGTTTGATGTTAGAAAATGTTCATATTTGGGTTACTCAGGCTACTAAGTAGTAGGCTGACTGCCTAAAAGTAGGCAAGACGAGGAAGCGAGAATCTCAACAGGATATTGCGCTTGAAATCTAAAAATCTAATTATATAAACGTTCCGCATATTGGTTTTTGATTGTCTAATTGATCACTGGCAGAATATAACAAATTATGGTACCCTACTAACTGGCAGTACCCGCCGTTGTTTGGGCAATAATGAATACCCTTTTTTGATGTAGAGAGAAATTATATAATGTAGTATCTATAAAATAATTGTGAAGCTCTGAACGAAAATTCGCATCACTATTTATTTTACTGTGTGATATTTTCCAAAAAAAAATCATTTTTTTCATATAAGAAAGTAAGGTCAAACATTTTCTGTCTAATTTTGTTCGGGGCAAAGCAATTTTGATTGCGCAAAAATTAAGCGCAAACACAATTTTTTTATATTTTGAAAAAGAAAGTGTTGCAAAAAACCCCTTCACTGTTATCTCCGAGACCCCTAAAGAGACTTTTGCCCGGTTAAAGGACATAGCAGGGAAAGGGTTTATTAAATACGAGGGGGGTCGATTTTAGTGGAGGAAAATGTTGTTTGATGCTAGACTTGTAGAATACCGAAACCCCGATGACGATCCCTTTAGCGGTTCCGGAGATAGCAGGTGAGGGGGTAAGAAGGGAGCAGATTTTTTAACATATGTAGATAGTTTTTATTATAGTTAACGCTGCCAAGTGTTTCTGTACCAGTTTAATCTATGGAAACGGGGACAAAATTTTATGTACCTATTTGGTCCTGGAATGGGACGGTCCTATCAACTTTTGGTGGAAATCCGTTAACCGGAAGTAACCAAAATGGTGGCTTTTTAAAAATCGCGAATTGGTTTTCCTCAATTTACTCCGAAACTACGCATTTTTTAGTAGTCAAAACTTGGAGAAAATAAAATTTCCTACACTTCTGTCTTTTGCCGAAGATATTTCTATTAAAATGTAAAAAATATATTTTTGCGAATTACTTGCAAACTAACAGTTTTTCGAAAAAAATTTTGAAAACCGAATTTTTTTTTGCTTATGTAGAGAAAAAACCTCAACTTTAAATCCTCTCAAATTCACAAAAAAAAAATGATAAAAATAAATTTAAAGCAGTTTTAAACTGGGCAACTATTTCGTAATAAAATACAATTATTGAAATATTAAAATTCCACAGTTGGTGTTTTTGGTGAGTGTCACAAAATTTGTTCTACTTGAAACACTGTACATCAGGGCCAATAATTTTTCGCGGTACGATTGAAATTATGCAATGATTGGAAAACACCATGGTCGGGTATAATTTGTTAATTTCAGGTTTTCCCAGAAATATTCTCAATAAATTACTGTCTATTCCATTTCTAGACCCTCCATTTTACGCTCTTTTATGGCAATTGATGCCGGCTTACATCACGTGAAGACCAAAAATCTTACAAAGCGCTTGCCTCGAATGATTTTTTTTCAGCCACCACTTGTTCGATGAGGGGATTCACCCCTCCCACACGATTAAGCGCCACATGATTAGCATCCAATTACGCTGATGGGGAAAAAACCCCACAATGCAGTGCGTCATTCCAAGTGGATTCTCGCAAATGTCAACAAACCAAAGCTGCACTGCTTCGCAACCACGTTTGTTTCTTATTTGTTTTTATTTCCACTGAAATTTCATTGAATTGATGTGGAAAACGTTAAGAATTCTCATATGTTTTGTATATGGCTGAAATATGTGCAATCGTTTCCATATAAACCTTTCCTTCTAACCCGCTTGTACGTCTCTGATGTTTAGTTTACTGAACCTGATAGCTGTTGGGTTTTTATTTTCCATGCAATTTCTGATCTACATAAAATTTTTATAGAAGAAATCGAAGATGAGGGAAGCTTTCGAACTATGATTACCAGACGTCACTTGCTACTGCTGCCGGCCATTAGATTTTAGCCTTTTCGATTTCTTTTCAACTTCTAGATTGAGTTTTTCAAATTTTTAGAGTTTAAATGCGCTTTTTTAAATCAACTTAATTTATGACAAAAAACAATGACAAATTTGTCAGTCGTGTAAACGCAGCATTGCAATTGGTTGAAAATTTATTTAAAGTTTTTAATGTAAAAAGTTTAAAAATTCAACCGAAAAGACGGAAAGGTGCAATTTTCAACTCTAAATGGTTTAGTTTTTAAACTGAAAAGTTTAAAAATTTGATTCATTGGGTGATGTGAATAACAAGAGCTATAATTGCCAATCTGGCAATTATTGAAAACCCGTATGGTGACATTGAAGTCAAACTTTTGACTTTGAAAAATCGGATTTTGATGTATGGGAGTTTTATGTAGAATCATATCCTAAATAACTTTTGTTGTTGCACTTTTTTGATAAGATGCACCGTTTTTGAGATATTCGCAAAAAATATTCTCGTTCGTATGGGGGGTACCCCCCCTAATGGTCCATTTTTGCCCATTGACGAACTTAGCCTTGCATTTTACGAAAAACGAATCTGCGTAAAATTTCAAGTCTCTAGCTCAATTCGTGCGCCCGCAATCCGCGCCACAGACGGACAGACAGACAGACGAACGGACAGACGGACGGATGGACAGACAGACGGACGGGCAGACGGACAGACAGACGAACGGACAGACAGACGGACGGATGGACAGACAGACGGACGGACAGACAGACAGACAGACGGACGGACAGACAGACGGACGGATGGACAGACAGACGGCAGCAGTCCCACTTCCTCACCTTGCGCTAATGTTGCCAGTTTCTGTCCCAATAGGCGGACTATTTCAAGCACTGTGAACAGGCTCTTAACCGGAAGTAACCAAAATGGCGAATTTTGAAAAATCGCGATTTCGTTTTTCGCGATTTACTCCGAAACTACCCATTTTCAATGGTATTTTGAACGATAAAAGTTGAAAAACATAAAATTTCCCACACTTTTGTCATTTACTGGAACTCGATATCTCTAATCGGTGTCGAGATATACCGTTCTTTAAAAAAAATCAGTGTTTTGCGATTATCTTGAAAAATAACGGCTTTTTGACAGATAAATGGATGAGACTTTTGTTCTTTTTTAACATTATTCGCTTTACCGTTATCGAGATATCATTAAAAAAAATAGATTTTTGCAAATTGGTTGCAAACTAACGGTTTTTCGGAAAAAAAACTAACTTTTAAAGGCAGAATTACATTTTTGCCTTTTATACCGTAAATCGATATCATTTACCGTTATCAAGATATTTCAGATTTTGTAAAATTAAAATTCATATTTTTATATGAACTAAAATTTTATTCATCGGGTTACAGTGTACTCGTAAATTGCGCTAGAATGTAGATTTTGTATAAGAAAGCCATGTGCTGTTCACATCAGATATTTTTTGATTGCTTTTTTTTCAAAGTTCTTGATCTGTTTTAAGTGCCTACTGCTGTCTATCAAATAAAATATTTACTCTCTTATACGAAGTAAGTGAAATTAAATATAAATTATGGTTTTTTTTATTTCAAATGGATTACAAATCAGTCATCTTCACTTCATCCAGTGACTGGTTGCCACTCCCGTTCCTCGCTCCACTGCCCGCTTATTAAAAGCTAAACAGAATTTAAGCCTGAGTTACATTGCGACGATAATGCGACACGAGACGTTGACGAGAGTCGCGTGACACTGGGCGCATTCACGGTACTCAACGGTTGAGGAATTTGTTCAACAGTTGAGAGATTTACTCATCATAACCACTGATCGGACGCCATTTTTTGTATCGAAAAATTTCTGCGATACTTTTCTGCTCAACCGATGAGTAGAATTTTGACAGATAACAGTTGTTTAATGTATCGAGACATTCACGAGAACGCATCGAGATTTACTCAACCGTTGAGTACCGTGAATGCGCCCATTGTCGTTATCGTCATCCAAGTTACATTACCAGAGTTGCGAGCACGCGACAAACAATCCCATAAACTAAAAAAATTTTTTGAAAGTCAAAGATGCTAGTGCAGAAATATTATTATATGCTTCTATGAATAATTTCTGCATTTTGATAAAATTGTCAATTTCTCACCAAAAGAGAGCAACTCAAACACAATTAGCCTAACGAAACAATTAATGGGCCCAACTTGAGGCCTACGTGCGTGGGGTTTCCTTGTGAGCCCCCCTCCCATCAAACCAACCCAACCAACCAACCAAACAATTCAACTGTCATTCGATGTCGTCGCGACAAAATTTCAATTTTTCAAACTTTGATGGCGTTGTCGTGTCGCAAAAAAGCATACGTTGAAAACTTACCTTGACAACTCCGACGACTCTCGTCGACGTCTCGTGTCGCCTTGTCGTCGCAATGTAACTCAGGCTTTAATTGTAAGACTCCAATAAAGCTCAGCGATTTACTTGCGCGACTCATATCTCTCTGTGGACTCAAAACCAATCTCTCACTATCCGTTCGCTGGTAGTTGAATTTAATCAATGATCGCGAAACGATCGCTCTTCAATTTAAAAATTAACTGAGCCGGTGCTGTTTTTGCTGTTGTTGTTTCTATTCGTTACTAAAACATTGTTGAATTTTAATTATTTTTAAAGTGATTTTAAGTGATTTCAATTTGATCAGTAATTCAGGTGATTTCCGCTAATATTTTCAAAAGAATATTTCTTTCTGTTTTTTTGTTATTTTCTAAAGTTTTTTTTTTCTTTCGGAATTTCTGATAACGATTGGCTTAGATTTCAGAGTTTCTTCTTGTGCTTATAAACAAAGTTTGCTTACTCGGAGTATTAATTTTATGAAATTATATGGTATTTTGATAAAATAGATTGAAAGACTCAAAAAACTGGCGATATATTCGTTTAAATGTGAATTTGAATTTTAAAGCAGCTAAGGTTAGTTTTTATTTCACTGTCTGTCTGTCTGTCTGCAAGTCTACCGCCTGCTCGTCCCCTATCGAAACTTTAGTGTAATTTCGACAATTATGGAAATAGCCCGAATCCTGCCTCATAAAATGCAATTTTTGATAGTTTTCTTGAATTAAGATCAGGATTTTTTTTCCTTTGCAAGGAATTCACCTCCTTTTTACTTAATTAAACGTAGTGGATTGAAACCTCGATATGTCGAACATCGAATACTTAAATTTCTCGATCATTCGAAGACTTTCAATCTCTTTTTGAACTTTTCTATCTTAGAAGGAACATTCGAGAAGTGGACCCCTCGGATTTTGATGAAACTTCTCCGTGTAAGGCTATCGTAACTTGACTTACGGCATTCTTCAATTTTTAATTCCCTAAAAAATACAACTTGTTAACTTTTTTTGAGATTTTAAGGGTTCGCAATTGCAGATTGAACAATTTTCTTACAAAATCAGCAAAAAAAATATCCCGAAAAGTATGCAATTTTTCGATTTTTAGCCTTTTTCGATAGATTGACTCGTCCGATTTCAATGAAACCAAAGTGGAAATTCTTCTTTCGTTGAGTACTAAAAAATTCGATGAAACAAATTTTAAAAAAAAAAGTTCATACGATAGTGTACCCAATTTTCGATCACTACTTTTTACGCCCGAGTCCAGGGGAGTAAGGGGAGGGTGGGGGGGGGGGGGTAAGGGGAGGGGGTGAAGTGATTTCGAAACTTAGTTTTTGCGCTATGTTACTCTTTCGTGGGGAAACTACTGAACCGATTGGCCTGAAATTTGGCGTACATGTTCGTCGGGGGTCCAGCCCAAACATACACCCATTAAAAAGTGGCCTGAGAGGTGGGGGGAGTGAGGAGAGGGGGTAAAGTGATCTCGAAACTTAGCTCTTCCTCTATGTTACCCTTTCGCGGGGAAACTACCGAGCCGATTGGCTTGAAATTTAGCTCCAACATAGACCATCAAAAAAAATTTGAAAAAACTTAACCCGGCAACGATGGGTATGCAAGCTAGTTCATGAATATATTAATCTAGTGTGTTGAAATTTAGCGTACAAGTTTAATTCTAATAGACCTAAAAGCGGAGCAAGTACCCCAAAAATGTTCCCCTTATCTCTTTCCTCCACTGCTTATTGTTTTTCCAATTTTTTCGAAAACGGTACTGAAAAATCTGTTTCTAGCCTCCCATCTCATCCCTTGGCTCGTGTCCTGTTCCTTCTGCGGATGTCCTGCCTAACCTTTTAGGAATTCGATTTAAAACGAAAAAGGTGAAAATTCAATTTTGTGAAAATTCAATTTTGTGAAAATTCGATTTTTTCTGAGACATTTCCGCCTCGTACCGCCCAACCCATTAGTGATATCGGCAAACGGACAACGGATTTTTAATCAGAGGCCATAAAAACCCCCCTGTGCCAATTTTCAACAAAATCGAAGACGTGTCAAAAATTTGAAAAAATCGCAAGGGGGACCCCTATACTTTTTTTAAGGACGAAAAATTCAAGTCCTCCGATTGGGCTGAAATTCAGAATTTAGAGGTTATCGGGGATGGAGAATCGATATCCGGTGTCCTTTTTGAGGGGGGTGGTACGGTTCGGGCGGTACAAGGACGAGGTCCTTGAAAAATCCTTTTTTCCCCAAAAAGGACACCGGATATCGATTCCTCGTCCCCGAAAACCGAAAGATTCCAAATTTCATAAAAATCCTTTTAGCCGTTTCCGAGAAAAAAGGATTCAACTTTTAAGGATTTAACATTCGGAAAACCGTTTGTCTCTCGCGTAATTTTTGGCCTATCGACTTACGGAAAACGGTTTTTGATAGATAAAAGGATGCTAAGGAATGCGTGATTTTTGTTTTTTCTGAAACTGTAGAACTTTTTTATAAAAAATATAATTTTCTGGAGACTTGAAATTTTCTTGAGATTTTTTGTCAAAAATTTCAAAAATTTACAAAATGAAATTTTTGAACAAAATTTATTACGAAATGTTGGGAAATGGCTAAATAGCAAGGCTAAGTTCTTTTACCTTTACAATATTCTCAATACGACTTACAGTTTTCAAGAAAATTGTAAAAAATATGCTTCATTTGTATAGGGGAGGGGGAAGGATTTGTTCAATTTTGTGAGACTTCTCCGATTTTGCTGAAATTTGGAGCAGGGGGTTTTTTCGGGCCTCTAATTAAGAATCCGTTGGTCGTTTTCCGATATCACTAATAGTTTGGGCGGTGCACGGAGGGAATGTAAATTCAATTCCAATGATTATTTTCAGTCAGGAGGTTTTTTATATATTTTCCCTTATTTTATCTAAATTTCAGTTTTCTACCAAGATAGGTTTGAGCTAGGCGTTGATTAGTCAGTCAGTCAGGACAAACGATTTAATATATAGATTTATTTTATGGATATATGATAAAGATCTCTATCAAATTTTTATTTTCGTAACAAGACAAAAAAAAATTCGTAGCAAGTTGGACAAGATTTTTTTTGTTGTCATATGAGCAAAATATTTCTTTGGGTGTAATTGCTGGTATAAAATCCTCACGATTACTTCGAACAATTTGTTTCAGAGTCGTTTTTGTCCATTCTGTAATAAAATTAGTATTTCCCTAATCTAATATATAGGCCCGTTAAAACGAAGCACGTGTGGTGAAAAAAATAGTCATCCATAACCGGAAACAAATTAAAAAAAAAAAAAAAACAGAAAAATGACGTCCAATAGTCTTGCGTTATTCGAGTTTAAAGTAATAATAATTAATCATTTTCAAAACTTATCAAACGGCGTAGTCATAAAACTCGTTATTATCGTGATATAAGAGACAGTTTCGAGTTGACCCCGTCTCACTTATAATTTACAGAATTAGAATAAAAAATGAGAGAAAAAAAACTCGAGTATAGAATAGCAAAACCAACTGGGAGTCGCTGTTTTTTTTCGCATTATTTTATTTTATTTCAATTAATTGACGTTGACCTTGCATTGGTCTTGACCACGCTTTACAAAATGATAATAATTTGAATTATTTACAAATTATGAATACCAAAAGCACGTGACTTTTGGTCAGTGTATTTTTCTTACTGAATTTTCTTGTATAACTGCTAAGAAAAACATTCCCGCAGCAAAATTTCAGCCAGGACCTGACTATACGCTGGCCATATACTCACATGAGAACAGGCTTTTAGATTTGGCATATCGGGCACAGATTTTTGCGCGCGCTACAAAAACAAAAACGTCGAGGCAAGGAAGCGCTCGAACATCTTCTATGTTATTGGCCTGCACGAGAGCGACTTAATAGCCAGAGTGTGGTCAATTTGAAATCAGCTTTTGGCGCTATTTTTCAAAATATTTTCGCTATTTTTCATAATATTTCCGCTATTTTTCAAAATAATTTCGCTATTTTTCAAAATATTTTCGTACAGATCTCCAAAAAAAAACAACTGATTTTTAGCCGTGGCTCTTCCCCCCCCCCCCCCCCCCCGTTTTTTTCGTCAGAAAAGTGAGGTTATATGAAAATGGGGTATAAATCGAATGGTGAGGGGGGGCCTTGCCTCCTCCAGGGGTTCCTAAACTTCGTATGAAACTTTTTTTTGGGGGTGGTTGTGGGGTGAAATGTACTCTTCAATACCTTTCATTTGAGGTACCATACCTACCACCCCCGGAAAAAAGTTTCATACAAAGTTTTTGGGACCCCTGGAGGGCGCAAGAGGGGCGAGCGACTGCTAAAAACACCCATTTTGGATAGGAAATGCTTCCCCCTCCCCTCCTCTATACAGGAAAAATTTGTAGCGTCATTGTCGCTAAACTGAACTCTTGCCAAACTTTGTATACAGCCGTTTTAACACGTTCGTGACATTTGATTTTTCAACTTTTTTTTACATGTCGACATCGTGTACCACGGGTGGTACACTAGCGATTTGTTTTCTGGCGGTTGTGCGCAATCGCTGGTACACGGTGCGTGTTTTCATATTACTTCTACAAAAAAAACTACCGCACTATTTACTCGCGCGGTTTTAAAAAACTGTACATGTACCACCAGTGGTACACGATGTCACGAACGTGTTAACTATTGGCGAAAAGTACTTTGTAGTGAAAGATGATGAATTTGTTTGGGGGCAATCTCAAGTGCTCGTCAGTCGATTTAAACGTAGCTAATTTCAAACTATTTTTTTTATTTTCCAGATACAACTTTCCAGAATTTCATGTACAAAAGAATAGCAAAAAAAAAAGAAAAAAACGGGGACCAGAATGCTAATTTGATCTCGATACGAATTTTATAATTTAAGTTTATTTTTTGAAATAAGTTTTATTTAAATGTTGTATTTTTGTGTAATTTATTTCGATTATTAATAGTTATTACCAAAGATTTCCGTTTACAAATTGTTACTACATAAATATATTTATAATTTTTCTTTCCACGTAAATACTAAGAAACGTGTATACTAAAGTTAAATAATAATATTAATAATAATCAATGATAATGAATCAGTCCTTATGGTTGTTCATATGTAGAAAATATCAATAGTTTTTTTTGTTGTGAATTTTGTGTAAATATTGTGAATATAAAAATTAAATGTGTGAAAATAATTGGCATGAGTCAGAGAAGAACATCAGCCCGATTAATAAAAGCCCAAACTTATCACCAGCATCAGATTATTACCAGCGATTTGACGAGAAAGACATCTGCCAGCAGACAAATCAGTTACACAATCATACCAATTTACCAAGCAATTGTGACACATTTCAATCTATGACATCGTCATTGGCATCCGAGCCAGAACTGTCAGAGTCCTCACTGTGCTTCACGTCAATACCACAAGTACAACAAAATCATAACGAAATGCATACGAATTCAAAGCGTAACGGTAGCCTAACGTCGGCTATTAACATTAATAACAACAACAAATTTTTGAAACGCCGAAGAGAAAGCAGCTCAATGTGGCGTAAACACTGCAATGGTGAGTCTATTATTATTTTTTTTTTGTTTTTTTCAAAGTGAACATAATAAGAAATATGAGTAAGGTTTTCAATTGCAGTCAATGATGTATCGTAAAAGTCACATCCTGTTAGTTTAAAGGCGGGAAAGGCCATTCCTAATACGATTTTTGTGTATTTCTCAATAAAGTTTTTGAAATTCATGTAAAAATATCCAGGAACGGAACGGGTTTAGACCGTCGAGGGTCCCTTTCACTATACCCGTATGGTGAAACCAAAGAGTACATTAAGTTTGCCTTACCGTTTGTAACGCCAAGATCCCGTTATCAGACACAAAAATGAATTACACCAGCGTGTTTAGAACGATAAAAATAAATTGAATTTCGCATGTCCGTCCGTCCTTCTGTCCGTCCGTCCTTCTGTCCGTCCGTCTGTCCGTCCGTCTGTCTGTCCGTCCGTCTGTCTGTCTGTCCGTCCGTCTGTCTGTCCGTCCGTCTGTCCGTCCGTCTGTCTGTCTGTCCGTCCGTCTGTTTGTCCGTCCGTCTATCTGTCCCTCTGTGACAAGGATTGCGGGCGCACGAATAGAGCTAGAGACTTGAAATTTTACGCAGATTCGTTTTTCGTACAATGCAAGGCTAAGTTCGTTAACCCCCCATACGAACGAAAACGATTTTTGCGAATATCTCAAAAACGGTAGATCTTATCAAAAAAGTGCAAGAACAAAAGTTATTTAGGATATGATTCTACATAAAACTCCCACACATCAAAATCCGATTGGAATAAATTTGAAAAAAAATTTTTAAAAAGTTTGACTTCAAAGTGGAATTTTGATACAACTGTTCGCCGTTCACTTAAACTTCGAACAATGCCACATCACCATACGGGTTTTCAATAATTGCCAGATTGGCAGTTATAGCTTTTGTGTTATCTTTTTCTGGATAATATGGGGTCGCTGAATCCGAATCTGGCGGTGGTTTGACTGGGTCAGCTCTACTTTTTGAGATAGGAAAGAAAAAAATTGTTGATTTCAAAATTTTGACCCTAGATTATTGAGAAAAGACTTGTATCATGTACATTTTAAAGATTTCGTACGACCAGTCAGTCGATCGAAAAGAAGTTACAGGAAACCACCCCTGATTGGTTTATATGCCTAAAATCACAAGCATGTTTCAATTTAAAAAAAATGACTACGCTTTAGGGGCGCTTCTAAATCCGAGATCGTATCAAACCCAAGTAACTCCAAAAGTCCCCGATGTTCTGTTATCAACGATACTTTATGGACAAAAACTGTGTGTTTTCAGCAGGGCTGTGGAGTCGGTACCTCAACCTTCGACTCCGATTCCTGTAATTTTTTAATATCCGACTCTGGGTCTTGAAAATCTAGAAGGCCTAACTCTAACTCCGACTTCTGCGGCTAAAAAAATTACTTCAAACCCGAAATCAAACATTGTTTTTGGTTGCAAAACACTGAGGTAAATAAACTGAATGGAGAAAACTCACTCTAAAATGAAAAAAAGTGGTTAAAATAATCGGTTCGGAGTTGTAGTCAACGAATTTTCTCCGACTCTTAACACTCTAACTGCCACGACAGTTTTAAGCCTTTTTCGAACATTTAGTTGTCAGTCAAAAAGGCACTAAGAGAAATTATACCTAAATGTTATTTTATGAAACAAAATTACACCTAAATGTTATTTTATTACCATAAAATGTGTGCAACTACAAAAAATCGTTGCGGTTGCAGCGAACAGTTTAATAATTTTCATTGTGGCCGTTGTGTACAGTTAGGTGTCAGGTCTTTTTGACTGACGTGGCAGTTAGAGTGTTAAACTCTGTTCTGAAAATTAACCGACTCCGACCCCTAAAGCAGTAATTTTGTCCAAAATCCTCGACTCCGACTCTACAGTCCTGGTTTCCAGAATCAATACTTTACATTTTTCAAGGTTCCGTGACGTCCGTGGTACCAAAAGTGTAATCGAGACTGCAATAAAAATCTAAAAAAAAAAAATATATATCTAAATAGATTATTTATTAATAACACATTTTCTTGCATATTCCGACAATTAGACAAAATTCCAGCACGATTAGTGTTATATTTTCTATCATGGTCTGGATTTCTTACGTCATTTATGATGCGTAACGACATTAATTTTGCATTAGTCGCAATGGTCCGCTCCAATACAACCGATTCGAATACGACACTGACGCATACTGATTTCAATATTGACAACATGAATCAAACGATCTACAATGCAACCAGACCGTTATCCGTTAAATTAACCGATGAACAAATTGTTTTTGGTAACGACAGCACCGATCCTAATATCAGCAACAGCAATCGTTCGCAGGGGACAATAATTCAACAAACAACATATGTTACAAATAACATATCGGTAAGATCCAGATTTTAACAATATTTTGTAAAGAAAAAAAATAGACCAAAACAAAAAACAATTAGGGGAGATGCACACTGTAACGAAGCAAACAAATTAATGCCGTTATTTTGGCGTTTTGACCAATCAAAAGTCATAATCTGGGAACCTATCACCGAATTTCATAAAATTGGTTCGAATTGTAAATTCTATATTGTTGTTGCTGTTGGCATAAAACACGATATTCGAACCAATCGCACCGAATTCGGCAATAGGGGCCCTGTATAGCGATTATGGCACAAAACATGATAATTTTCCAATGAACTTTCCCGTGATAAATGAAACGGTAAGTATTTCAAATCTGCAATTTAAAGATAGGCGGAATTATACCATGGAAATGCGAAATATTGTGATCGAGTTGTGGTGACTAGTCATCGGTCACTGACAGTCGCCAGAATAGGGCTATAAATGTTTTATTTTTGCATAAAGTGCATACGTGACAGACTGACAGACTGACAGACTGACAGACTGACAGACTGACAGACTGACAGACTGACAGACTGACAGACTGACAGACTGACAGACTGACAGACTGACAGACTGACAGACTGACAGACTGACAGACTGACAGACTGACAGACTGACAGACTGACAGACTGACAGACTGACAGACTGACAGACTGACAGACTGACAGACTGACAGACTGACAGACTGACAGACTGACAGACTGACAGACTGACAGACTGACAGACTGACAGACTGACAGACTGACAGACTGACAGACTGACAGACTGACAGACTGACAGACTGACAGACTGACAGACTGACAAGCTGACAGACTGACAGACTGACAGACTGACAGACTGACTCATCAACGCCCAGCCCAAACTCTTGAAGCTTGAAACTTTCACAGTATGTCCGAAACATCACGTAGGCGCTCACTAAGGCGGTTTTTTTTTTCGAAATTTTACCGCTAAGGGGGTAAACGGTGGTTAAAGAGGGTAAACGGTGGGTAAGAGGTGTTTGGGTGTTTTTGAACCGTGATTTTCGCCATGAATCCTGCTCAATAGGAGGCTGAAAAGTTTCACTAGGGGGTTTTCGAAGCCGCTGATCACGAATCCGGTGTTAGATTTTCAAAACTCGAAACGGAAGGTTCTGTAAGGATAACGCAAATATCCTTTTTACCATTTTTCCTCGAAAAAACTGGCATTAAGGGGGTTTCGAAGCCGCTGATCATGAATCTGGTGTTAGAATTTTTTTAAAATTCGGAACGGGAGGTCCTGAAGACATAACGATTTTTTTCAAAAGTTTTTAAGTTATTTCTTTGTTTTTTTTTGGCGCAAGAAAATTTTTGCAAAAAACTTTTACGCGGCAACGGCGGGTTTGCAAGCTAGTCAAATATAATTCAGCAACATAACAATTTTCAGATATTATTAAGTTTATTAAAAGTTAAATGGAAATACTGCCAAAAAAATGTCTTGTTTTTTCGTCGTTACAGTGTTTTCTCCTTAATTTCATTTGCCAAATTATTTTGGTTCGATTAGACGAGGGATTCTCAACTGATACCGGCGACTTTCTATATTGAAGACAAGTAGAGCAACATCCACTCTAATCCAACAAACCTTTGGTAGAACATTCTTCTGGGAAAATCCAAAGACGCAATTTCCAGGCGAAAACGATACGCATTTGAAGTAAAAGCGATTCGCTAACTTTAATCGTTGCGCCTTTTGATATTCCCAGAAGAATCTTCTTCCAAAGGTTTGTGGGGATTAAGCTCTGATTTGAAATCATTTTTAACTTCTAGATGGTCAGAATTTAACGCCCTAAGCGAAACAATACGAAAAGGGCTTTTTTGTGCTTTGGTATTTATACACTTTCCTAGTATGTTTTTGCTGACGTCACTCTTGAAGATCCCTGGTCTAAAATTTTTTTTATAATATTTAATTTACTACAAGTTAACTTTAAATTATTTTCTTTAAAATTCACAGAAAAATTTTGAAATGGGTGAATTTGATTGGTCATCAACTACAAAAGCAGTGATATTAGGTTCATTTTATTGGTGCTATGTGATATCTCAGGTAATTGAAAATGTTTCCATATTTTTATTATTATGTTGCTTTTGCCCATCTAAACACGCACATAGCTGAGCTGGTTTAGCTCAAGTGTACGGCGGGCCTAATTCGTGATTCGATTTTTCGCAAAATAATTCTCGATTCTTCATTTGTCAGATGACTATAACCTACAATTTGTAAATCTATATATATAAAATCGTTTAACCTGATTGACTGACTGATTGACTGACTGACTGACGGACTGACTAACTGACTGATTGACTGATTGACTGACTGACTGATTGACTGACTGACTCATCAACGCACAGCCCAAACCCCTGAAGCTAGAAACTTGAAACTTTCACAGTATGTCCCAAACATCACGTAGGCGCTCACTAAGGCGGGGTTTTTCGAAATTGTACCGCTAACCCCTAATTTATTCACTAGGAGTTAAGCCGAGTTAGTGAGTTAAGGGAGTTAGCTAACCTTATTTTCCATGTTAAAGGTGAGTTAAGGGAGTTAAGGCGATTTAACTCCTAGTGAATAAATTGGCCGTAAGGGGGTTTGGGTGTTTTTAAACCGTGATTTTCGCCATGAATCCTGCTCAATAGGAGGCTGAAATGTTTCACTCGGGGGTTTTCGGGGTCGTTGATCACGAATCTGGCGTTAGACTAATTCGCAACGGAGAGTCCTGCAAGGATAAGATTTTTCTCAAAAGTTTTTAAGTTATTTCCGGTTTTTGTGGTATTTTGAAACTTACACAAAAAACTCTAACCCGGCAACGACGGGTATGCAAGCTAGTATCATATATAGGAGTATATTAGATTTAGTATACCGTTTGTAACGCATTAACCCTATTCCTGTCAGGCTGTGACTGTGAGTCACTATTCAATTTCGAACCAATATAGATGATTTAATACATGTTTTAACGCAAAATCAATTTAATGTATTTTATTATTGGTCACTACGCTACTGTTATATAGAATAAATTTTATGTTTTTTTGTTAAATTGATTTTGCGTTAAAACATGTATTAAATCATCTATATTGGTTCGAAATTCACAGCCTGACAGGAATAGGGTTAAACCAATTGTCGTATACAAAAATGAACTGTGACAGGGTATTTTGTATGACAAAAGATTTTGATTTCCACAAGTCCGTCTGTCTGTCTGTCTGTCCGTAAACACCATAACTATCAAAAGAATTCAGTTAGAAGCAAGAAATTTTGTACAGTTACGTTTCTCGTAAATAGCAAGGCTTGAAATAGCTTGAAAGGACAAAAATAGATCATTCTTCCCCCGCCCCCTACTTCTCTCCCAAACAAATAGACGTCAGCCTCTTAATTTTCGTGGTGAATTTCTTTTAATCGGTGTTGCGATTCTAAAAATTAATTTTCATATGACTCAGAGAACCATGCAAGAAATAGCGTTTTTCGTGCCCCTGGGTTAACTTTTGAACCCGTGTAGCTTTCACTTTGGTTGAGCACTTTTTGAAAAGGGCACAGTCTCTAGTTTCATTCAAATATGGCGTCAAGAGCCACCAGATTGCAGGGGATGGTGAGGGGTTAATGAACTTTCTTGTGATTTTTCACAGAAATCATTGCAGAAATCACGAGAGAGTTCGTTAACCCCTCACCAGCCCCTGCAATCTGGTGGCTCTTGAAGCCATATATGGATGAAACTAGAGACTGTGCCCTTTCCAAAAAGTCCTCAACTAAAGTGAAAACTACACGGGTTCAAAAGTTAACCCAGGGGCATGAAAAACGCCATTTCTTGCATGGTTCTTTGCGAAACGTCTCAAGCGTTTGCGAAAAACTCAGTTTCCGAGGGTTTTGCGAGTTGAAATGAATACCCCTTTTGTAAAATATATCGCACAAAATCCTAATAAGGGATTGTTCTTAAAATATGTCTAAATAATTCTCGCCCTTCATTTTTTGTATGATATTTCGCCCTATCGATTCTTTCACCTTAAATGCTTTTCGTCAAAATTCATAATCTTTATGATTTTTTTTTTCTATTTAGGTTGTTGGCGGTATTGCCACACAATATTTTGGTACAAAACGTGTCTTTGGTTGGTCACAATTCGCTACAGCTTTATGCAGTCTCGGCATTCCGTATGCAGCTTCAATCCATTATGGTGCACTTATAGTATTAAGGTCGGTACAGGGTTTCGCATCGGGACTAACATGGCCAGCTATGTACGCAATCGTTGGCTATTGGATACCACCAGCCGAAAGAAGTCGTTTCATGTCCAGTTTTCAGGTAAGTCTTCAATCTATTCTTACACCATCTTCATATTGCATATGTTTTCATAAGGGTGGCACTGTGGCGTCGTGGGTTCAACATGATTCAACATTGTGAAATTAAATGTGGCAGAGAAATTAAATGGAATGTCATATTTTTCAGAGAAAAACATAATTTAAAAAAATTCAGACAGAAAAATAAACAGAGATCAATCTTATTTTCTGTGAAATCGCACATCTTTTGTATGAATTCGCACACATTTTGTGTGATTTCACTATTCGTTTGCTGGATTTTTGTGCGAAATCACTACACAAATTTTGCGCTTGGTTTTTTGGCATTTGCTTTTTCGCATTGATAAAACATAACAATAGCTATAATTGCCAATCTGGCAATTATTGAAAACCCGTATGGTGATATTCGTATCAAAATTCGAACAGTTGTACCAAAATTCTACGATAAGATTTTTTTTTTAATTTATTCCAATCGGATTTTGATGTATGGAAGTTTTATGTAGAATAATATCCTAAATAACCTTTGTTCTTGCACTTTTTTTTGATAAGATGCACCGTTTTTGAGATATTCGAAAAAAACATTTTTGTTCGTATGGGGGGTACCCCCCCTAATGGTCCATTTTTGTCCATTAACGAACTTATCCTTGCATTTTACGAAAAACAAATCTGCGTAAAATTTCAAGCTCAATAGCTTTTGTGATGTTTCTTTACTACGTTTGCTGCGCAATTGCTGCCGACATTTTTTGGGAGGCTGCTTTCATGAATGTGCTGCACACTGCGCACCTATGAATATAAACGTGCTGCTTTAAGCACAAATCAGACTAAAGCTCGATCCAGACTACACGATGTACGGGGTACGAGGTTGGCACGTACCCCGAACATCGAGTGTTTGGATGGGAAATTTGCACATGGTTTCACCTAGTGAGTAAAATCAGAAGCTGTTTGATTATCCTCGTACGTGGTAACCGCGTACACGAATGAGCAAAACCCTGTGCAGTGTGGATGCAGTTCCATGTACGAGGAAACCAAAAACCTCGTATCTCGTACCCCGTACATCGTGTAGTCTGGATCGAGCTTAACGATTGCGATTACAATTGAGCTTCCTCGACTAATGAGATCAAAGCTTTCATTTCCCTATCGTTGCAAGCTTTGATCTCATTGAGGGAGAAGCTTCAATCGCAGTCGTTAGTCTGAATTGGGCTTTAGAGCTGCTTAAGGTCTGCAACTATGAACGCAGTCTATATATACGTGTTGATCAAGGTTTCATATTTTACTAGAAATTTGGGGGGGGAGGGGGTAAATTGCTATCGAAAACATCTGCTACGGAAGCCGCGCAATGGAGTCCCAAAACAATTTCCAACCGCTCGTTTTTTTATGGGAACTGACTCTATTTGGGGATTTCGTTTCTTGCTTTAAAACCATATATTTTTCATAGATTAATTTTTTTTTAAAATTTATTTCCATTTAGGGTTTCAGTATTGGTATCGGTCTGACATATCCCTTATGCGGAGTTATAATTGAGAAATACGGTTGGCGTTACGTATTTTATACGACTGGAAGTATTGGAATGGCATGGTGCATTATTTGGTATTTGCTAGCGTTTAATACACCATCCGAACATCCCCGTATAACGGATGAGGAACTGGAATACATTGAATTGAATGTCAGTGATGAAATTAAAGATGGCCAAGGCATGAAAGTTCCATGGCGATCAATTTTTACATCGTTGCCAGCATGGTCGATTGGCGTAACAACATTCGGTCGAATTTGGGTTCATTATCAATTCATAATGTCCGGCCCAATTTATATGAGTAAAATTCTTGGCTTTAGTATACAATCGAATGGCCTATTATCGGGTATACCATTCTTATGCTCGTATATTTCATCGGTATTATTTTGTTATATTGCCGATTGTTTGGTACAGCGTAATATATTGAAATTGACAAATGTTCGAAAGCTATTTACCGCTATCTCACAAATCATTCCAGGAATATTGGTATTAATAATCGGTTATATCGATGATAATATTATATTAGTATTATTTATATGGTTTATTGCTGTTACACTTATAACAGCATCATATGCTGGCGCTATGGCTAGCATTGTTGACATCGCACCAAATCTAGCTGGACCAGTTCTAGCGTTCGCACAAACGATTCACATGACACCATCGTTTCTATCACCGGTAATCACTGGATTCATAGTTACAAATGAGGTGAGTAAACACACACACTAATACACATTATTATATCTTAATTGCATAACCGTTTTTTTTATGTATTACAATAATCGGGTATTTCCTATTAACCGAGATCCGAATAGCCAAAACTAGTGTATAAACATTCGAGGTTAATTTGCAAAATCTGTGCAAGAAAAACACTTACCCTTGGGGCCCAATGAACGCAACCAAACCGTAACTAAGGACGCTTCGAACTGTCACGCAAGGCAGTTCAGGAGCGGTCAAGCACCAGGGATGGCCCCAATTTGCCTTAGGAGGGAAGTAGATTGGACCAAAAATAGTAGTAGGTTGATACTAATAGTAGCAGATTTCCAAAAAAAAACCTTTTCTACCTAAGCCGATATACCAATTTGTATAACTAAAGCTAAATAGCTTTATCATTCATAATACCAACATCGTTAGAAGCTTCGTTAGAAGCTTTTTAGAAGCCTTTTAGAAGCTTCGTTAGAAGCTTTTTAGAAGCTTCGTTAGAAGCGTTTTACATTTAACATGTATAATACAATTTTTTGGTTGATTCATATATTTTACAAAAAATAGTAGCAGATTTGATTTACTACGCACTGAAGCTTTTGAAGGCCAAAATAGTAGTAGATTTACTACAATTGTCGCTGTACAATTGTCGGGGGACATCGTTGTTAAGCACAATAGAAGCGTCGCGTCGTCTGTTGCGTTGTGAGACAAACATAGAAAAATTAAAAGTGAACTAAAGTCGAAAAATATATAAAAAATGGGAGATTTTGAAGCGATAATTTGCTTTTTTGGTCTTTATCTATGTTATTTGTATGTTATTGCACTAAGGCTATCAATTTTTCCTCGAACGACATTTCCCCTACCTCACTTTATGAACTGTCAACGCAGTCTTGTTGCGTTAAAGTTCAAAGTTTGGCCACTTTTGCGTCGATGGTTGCGTTCACTGTGCTCACTCAAAAGCATTTCTGTGAAATAAACTTGTAAGCGACATTTGGATGCGTGATGGTTGCGTTCATTGTGCTCCAAGGGTTATGCCTGGAGCCCAATGAACGCAACGCGAACGCACAAACTGTCACTTACAAGTTTGTTCCATAGAAATCATTTGAAGTTAACGCTGTGAACGCACCTACAACGCAAAAGTTTGCAAACTTCTAACTTTGCCGCAGCAATTCTGCGTTGACCATTCATAAAGTTAGGTTGGGGAAATGTTGTTCGAGGAAAAATTCACAGCCTTAGTGCAAAAAACAACAAATGACAAAGATAAAGACTAGCAAAGCAAATTATCGCTTCAAAATTATCCATTTTTGTAATTTTATCAACTTTATACCACTTTATATTATGTCACTTGTACTACGAGATGCCATTGGGCTCTGCCGCTGAAATGTTGCGCTGCGTGACGGTTTGTGCGTTTTAGTTGCGTTCGCGTTGCGTTCATTGGGTTCCAGGGGTTACAGGAGGTCTTTTATGGAATACGATCGTAGATTGCAGGGGGATGGTGAGGGGTTAACACCCTGCAACAATCCCCCTGCAGTTCGGTGGCTTTTGAAGCCATATATGGATGAAACTAGAGATTGTACCCAAGTTTCAAGCGTTTGTTTCGAGTTAGAACAACAAGAAGTATTCGCTGTCTCTATTTTGACCGAAATAAATGACAGAGAGAAACCGAGATAGCAAACACAACTTTTTCTTCTAACTGGAATCAAGTTACGGAATACCACTCCAGATGAATGACTATTTTTTTTTTAATGTTGTGATTTGTCTTTTTTCAGACATCTCAAGAGCAATGGCAAGACGTCTTCGGTGTGGCATCTGTTATTGCTATTTGTACATACGTCATGTTTCAAATTTACGGAACAGCGGAAATCCAATCATGGAATTATCCCCAAAAGAAATTATTATCGGATGAAAGCCAAATGCTGCAGCAAGACGATCAAAATGGTGGTATCAAAGATGTCGAGGATTAGAAAAACAAAACAATAAGACAAATATATATATTTAAATAAATCCTAAAAGTTACGCAATAATAATTGAAAAACTACATGCATATATTATAGAAGACAAATTAACCGTTATTTAATAAATTATTGATGAAAAAAGAACGTAGAAATATATTTGAATAAAATAGAAAGAAATTTAATAATTTTGAAATAATAGTTTTTTTTTTTTTTGAAATATTTTGTTCGGAATTGCAATTTTAATGCAATAAAATTAATAAAAAAAATACCCCAAAATCATTTTTAAAATCCAATCACAGGTCTGCCATGAAAATATCACAACCAAGCAAATAGACCGGGTAAAAAAATGGTGAAGAGCATGATATGGTAGAATAACGGGGCCGGGTGGATATCTGAAAAACAGTAAAACCCTTATAAATGTTGCACAATACCATTCGAGGCTTACTGCAGGCCCGTTGCCAGGATTTTGTCTCGTCGCGGGAGGGCTTGATTCTAGAATTCTCAGAAACAATTTTTTTTTTTTTTGGTGAAGGACCAAAATTTCGGGGGATGGAGGGCTTCAGCCCCCCAAGCACCCCCACACCCGGCTACGGGCCTGGCTTACTGCACATGTAAAGCAGCACAAGCAAATAAACCTTTCAAATTTACGCTAATCTTCCCATCACATAAAACTGGAATGGCCATGCCGTTAATAATTACAGGCCCTCTTAAATATTCGTTCCCTTTACCCCATTTGGATGGAAATTTTAAGCTCGTTTTGGCGGCAGCAAACACAAAAATCTTGTAAGAAATCACCCAAAAAAAATTGAATCAAAATATTCTCCGAAAAAGCCCTTCAAACAAGGGTGGAAAATTTTAATATGCGGCGCTTCGCCATTATTTTACCCAACGCCACACAAAAGGATCTGTTCTTCCGGGCATAACTTTATTTACCAACATAACTGGCATTTTGAGATTCTTCCCTAATATTTTGACTAGAAATTTATCATTGGTGGCATTAAAA
Source organism: Chrysopilus asiliformis (assembly GCA_964034945.1). Classification (NCBI taxonomy): domain Eukaryota; kingdom Metazoa; phylum Arthropoda; class Insecta; order Diptera; family Rhagionidae; genus Chrysopilus; species Chrysopilus asiliformis. Next base: position 5,988,158 of record OZ035964.1, read on the forward strand.
CAAAATAAAACTATTTAAAAGATTACGTTCTATAAATCACAATTTTCCCCTTGACATTAGCTTCAAGTTTAATTTTGTGAAAACTAAAAAATTGGCACGAGTACAAATTATTTTGATGTACGATTTTTTAATGATATTTTGATGTTTCTTATTTTATAATTTATAAAAAACTATATTAAAAATTCGAAATAATTATAAACCCATGTGACTTAATTTTTGCGATAATTTGTACTTAATTATAAGAATTTTCTATTAGCAATAAAGCTTTTTTCCGCTTATACATATTAGTTTGTTATTTGGATACGTTTCTATTATGTATTATGAATATGTGTAGGTGAGATCGAATAAATGAAAATTGTATAGTTCAAGATTGTATCTATGTTAAAAAAAAAAATGAAAAGAATATTTAATAAATAAGCAAAAGATGAAAAGAACGTTGTTTTGTTTCTAAATCATACGCTAGAGCGGTGACACGCAACTAAATTTTTGGACGGAACGCATGAAAGAATTTGAATAGTCCTTTGTTAGTATGTCCTGCGACATTCACTAGTCACGGTAAGGAAAAATAGTGTAAATGTTATTAAGTCTCAGGCATTCCAATCCAATTTGACAATTAATCGTCTTGACAGCTTCTGTAACTGTCTGTACTGGTATATTTTTTATGTTAACAGGAAACGCTATGATCGGTTTTGATCTTGGAAATTTTATTATGGTGAAAGCTTCCATGAAAGTCCTTTTCTGAATTTTCTGAAATTTTTCTCCGCTGTGAAAATTTTTGTGGGAAACTTTGTTCCTGCAACAGTAGTTTTAAAAAGCTCAGACAATTTCCTTACATTTTGCTATAAAGAGTATGCCTCTACAATAACTAGGTCGCAAGATATGATTTTTTGAAAAAAAAAAAAACTAAATATGGTACGGAAAAAATCTTTGAGCGACATAAAACACTATAAATGTGGATCGTTCGAATTTATGATATATGAAAAATTATATTCTAAACACTTTTCTTTTTGTAACTTTTTCGATTCAATGCAAGGTTTTCGAGAAATTCGTCAAAAGCTCAAACTTTTTCCCGGATCCGATGTTGCCATAGAAAATAGAAAAGGTCTCGGAAATATTTTTCCTACTAACAACAAGTCTCTAAAAATTCGAAAAAAATATTTGCCGAATAGAAAAGCTCCCGGAAATATTTTTCCTACTAAGAACAAGTCTCTAAAAATTCGAAAAAAATATTTGCCGAATAGAAAAGCTCCCGGAAATATTTTTCCTACTAAGAACAAGCCTCTAAAAATTCGAAAAAAATATTTTCTGGATAGAAAAGCTCCCGGAAATATTTTTCCTACTAAGAACAAGCCTCTAATAATTCGAAAAAAATATTTGCGGGATAGAAAATGTCTCGGAAATATTTTTCCTACTAAGAACAAGTCTCTAAAAATTCGAAAAAAATACGACTTAGGTGGAAAAGGTCCCGGAAATATTTTTGCTACTAAGAACAAGTCTCTAAAAATTCGAAAAAAATATTTGCCGAATAGAAAAGCTCCCGGAAATATTTTTCCTACTAAGAACAAGCCTCTAAAAATTCGAAAAAAATATTTTCCGGATAGAAAAGCTCCCGGAAATATTTTTCCTACTAAGAACAAGCCTCTAATAATTCGAAAAAAATATTTGCGGGATAGAAAATGTCTCGGAAATATTTTTCCTACTAAGAACAAGCCTCTAATAATTCGAGAAAAATAATTGCGGGATAGAAAATGTCTCGGAAATATTTTTCCTACTAAGAACAAGCCTCTAATAATTCGAAAAAAATATTTCCCGGGTGGAAAAGGTCCCGGAAATATTTTTCCTACTAAGAACAAGTCTCTAAAAATTCGAAAAAAATATTTGCCGAATAGAAAAGCTCTCGGAAATATTTTTCCTACTAAGAACAAGTCTCTAAAAATTCGAAAAAAATACGTCTTAGGTGGAAAAGGTCTCGGAAATATTTTTCCTACTAAGAACAAGCCTCTAAAAATTCGAAAAAAATACGTCTTAGGTGGAAAAGGTCTCGGAAATATTTTTCCTACTAAGAACAAGCCTCTAAAAATTCGAAAAAAAATATTTCCCGAAAAGAAAAGGTCTCGGAAATATTTTTCCTACTAAGAACAAACCTCTAAAAATTCGAAAAAAATATTTCCCGAAAAGAAAAGGTCTCGGAAATATTTTTCCTACTAAGAACAAGTCTCTAAAAATTCGAAAAAAATATTTGCCGAATAGAAAAGCTCTCGGAAATATTTTTCCTACTAAGAACAAGTCTCTAAAAATTCGAAAAAAATACGTCTTAGGTGGAAAAGGTCTCGGAAATATTTTTCCTACTAAGAACAAGCCTCTAAAAATTCGAAAAAAATACGTCTTAGGTGGAAAAGGTCTCGGAAATATTTTTCCTACTAAGAACAAGCCTCTAAAAATTCGAAAAAAAATATTTCCCGAAAAGAAAAGGTCTCGGAAATATTTTTCCTACTAAGAACAAGTCTCTAAAAATTCGAAAAAAATATTTGTCGAATAGAAAAGATCTCGGAAATATTTTTCCTACCAAGAACAAGCTTCTAAAAATTCGAAAAAAATATTTGCCGAATAGAAAAGCTCCCGGAAATATTTTTCCTACTAAGAACAAGCCTCTAAAAATTCGAAAAAAATATTTTCTGGATAGAAAAGCTCCCGGAAATATTTTTCCTACTAAGAACAAGCTTCTAAAAATTCGAAAAAAATATTTCCCGGGTGGAAAAGGACTCGGAAATATTTTTCCTACTAAGAACAAGCCTCTAAAAATTCGAAAAAAAATATTTCCCGGAAAGAAAAGGTCTCGGAAATATTTTTCCTACTAAGAACAAACCTCTAAAAATTCGAAAAAAATATTTCCCGAAAAGAAAAGGTCTCGGAAATATTTTTCCTACTAAGAACAAGTCTCTAAAAATTCGAAAAAAATATTTCCCGAAAAGAAAAGGTCTCGGAAATATTTTTCCTACTAAGAACAAGTCTCTAAAAATTCGAAAAAAATATTTGTCGAATAGAAAAGATCTCGGAAATATTTTTCCTACTAAGAACAAGCTTCTAAAAATTCGAAAAAAATATTTGCCGAATAGAAAAGGTCTCGGAAATATTTTTCCTACTAAGAACAAACCTCTAAAAATTCGAGAAAAATATTTCCCGTATAGAAAAGGTCTCGGAAATATTTTTCCTACTAAGAACAAGCCTCTAAAAATTCGAAAAAAAATATTTCCCGGAAAGAAAAGGTCTCGGAAATATTTTTCCTACTAAGAACAAACCTCCAAAAATTCGAGAAAAATACTTCCCGGATAGAAAAGGTCTCGGAAATATTTTTCCTACTAAGAACAATCCCGTAAAAATTCGAGAAAAATATTTCTCGGATAGAAAAGGTCTCGGAAATATTTTTCCTACTCAGAACAATCCCGTAAAAATTGAAGAAAAATATTTCCCGTATAGAAAATGTCTCGGGAATATTTTTCCTACTTAGAACAATCCCGTAAAAATTCGAGAAAAATATTTCTCGGATAGAAAAGGTCTCGGAAATATTTTTCCTACTCAGAACAATACCGTAAAAATTCGAGAAAAATATTTCCCGGATAAAAAAGGTCTCGGAAATATTTTTCCCACTCAGAACAAGCCTCTAAAAATTCGAGAAAAATATTTCCCGTATAGAAAAGGTCTCGGGAATATTTTTCCTACTCAGAACAATCCCGTAAAAATTCGAGAAAAATATTTCCCGGATAGAAAAGTTCTCCGGAATATTTTTCCTACTCAGAACAAGCCTCTAAAAATTCGAGAAAAATATTTCCCGGATAGAAAAGGTCTCGGGAATATTTTTCCTACTCAGAACAATCCCGTAAAAATTCGAGAAAAATATTTCCCGGATAGAAAAAGTCTCGGAAATATTTTCCTACTCAGAAAAAGTCTCTAAAAATTCGAGAAAAATATGTCCCGAATAGAAAAGGTCTCGGAAATATTTTTCCTACTAAAAAAAAGGCTCTAAAAATTCAAAAAAATATTTGCCGAATAGAAACGGTCTCGGAAATATTTTTCCTACTAAGAACAAGTCTCTAAAAATTCGAGAAAAATACTTCCCGGATAGAAAAGATCTCGGAAATATTTTTCCTACTAAGAACAAACCTCTAAAAATTCGAGAAAAATATTTCCCGTATAGAAAAGGTCTCGGAAATATTTTTCCTACTAAGAACAAGCCTCTAAAAATTCGAAAAAAAAATATTTCCCGGAAAGAAAAGGTCTCGGAAATATTTTTCCTACTAAGAACAAACCTCCAAAAATTCGAGAAAAATACTTCCCGGATAGAAAAGGTCTCGGAAATATTTTTCCTACTAAGAACAAGCCTCTAAAAATTCGAGAAAAATATTTCCCGTATAGAAAAGGTCTCGGGAATATTTTTCCTACTCAGAACAATCCCGTAAAAATTCGAGAAAAATATTTCCCGGATAGAAAAAGTCTCGGAAATATTTTCCCTACTCAGAACAAGTCTCTAAAAATTCGAGAAAAATATGTCCCGGATAGAAAATGTCTCGGGAATATTTTTCCTACTTAGAACAATCCCGTAAAAATTCGAGAAAAATATTTCTCGGATAGAAAAGGTCTCGGGAATATTTTTCCTACTCAGAACAATCCCGTAAAAATTCGAGAAAAATATTTCCCGGATAGAAAAGGTCTCCGGAATATTTTTCCTACTCAGAACAAGACTCTAAAAATACGAGAAAAATATTTCCCGGATAGAAAATTTCTCGGGAATATTTTTCCTACTTAGAACAATCCCGTAAAAATTCGAGAAAAATATTTCTCGGATAGAAAAGGTCTCGGGAATATTTTTCCTACTCAGAACAATCCCGTAAAAATTCGAGAAAAATATTTCCCGGATAAAAAAGGTCTCGGAAATATTTTTCCCACTCAGAACAAGCCTCTAAAAATTCGAGAAAAATATTTCCCGTATAGAAAAGGTCTCGGGAATATTTTTCCTACTCAGAACAATCCCGTAAAAATTCGAGAAAAATATTTCCCGGATAGAAAAAGTCTCGGAAATATTTTCCCTACTCAGCACAAGTCTCTAAAAATTCGAGAAAAATATGTCCCGGATAGAAAAGGTCTCGGAAATATTTTTCCTACTAAGAACAAACCTCTAAAAATTCGAGAAAAATATTTCCCGTATAGAAAAGGTCTCGGAAATATTTTTCCTACTAAGAACAAGCCTCTAAAAATTCGAAAAAAAATATTTCCCGGAAAGAAAAGGTCTCGGAAATATTTTTCCTACTAAGAACAAACCTCTAAAAATTCGAAAAAAATATTTCCCGAAAAGAAAAGGTCTCGGAAATATTTTTCCTACTAAGAACAAGTCTCTAAAAATTCGAAAAAAATATTTCCCGAAAAGAAAAGGTCTCGGAAATATTTTTCCTACTAAGAACAAGTCTCTAAAAATTCGAAAAAAATATTTGTCGAATAGAAAAGATCTCGGAAATATTTTTCCTACCAAGAACAAGCTTCTAAAAATTCGAAAAAAATATTTGCCGAATAGAAAAGGTCTCGGAAATATTTTTCCTACTAAGAACAAGCCTCTAAAAATTCGAAAAAAATATTTGCCGAATAGAAAAGATCTCGGAAATATTTTTCCTACTAAGAACAAGCTTCTAAAAATTCGAAAAAAATATTTCCCGGGTGGAAAAGGTCTCGGAAATATTTTTCCTACTAAGAACAAGCCTCTAAAAATTCGAAAAAAAATATTTCCCGGAAAGAAAAGGTCTCGGAAATATTTTTCCTACTAAGAACAAACCTCTAAAAATTCGAAAAAAATATTTCCCGAAAAGAAAAGGTCTCGGAAATATTTTTCCTACTAAGAACAAGCCTCTAAAAATTCGAAAAAAAATATTTCCCGGAAAGAAAAGGTCTCGGAAATATTTTTCCTACTAAGAACAAACCTCCAAAAATTCGAGAAAAATACTTCCCGGATAGAAAAGGTCTCGGAAATATTTTTCCTACTAAGAACAATCCCGTAAAAATTCGAGAAAAATATTTCTCGGATAGAAAAGGTCTCGGAAATATTTTTCCTACTCAGAACAATCCCGTAAAAATTGAAGAAAAATATTTCCCGTATAGAAAATGTCTCGGGAATATTTTTCCTACTTAGAACAATCCCGTAAAAATTCGAGAAAAATATTTCTCGGATAGAAAAGGTCTCGGAAATATTTTTCCTACTCAGAACAATACCGTAAAAATTCGAGAAAAATATTTCCCGGATAAAAAAGGTCTCGGAAATATTTTTCCCACTCAGAACAAGCCTCTAAAAATTCGAGAAAAATATTTCCCGTATAGAAAAGGTCTCGGGAATATTTTTCCTACTCAGAACAATCCCGTAAAAATTCGAGAAAAATATTTCCCGGATAGAAAAGTTCTCCGGAATATTTTTCCTACTCAGAACAAGCCTCTAAAAATTCGAGAAAAATATTTCCCGGATAGAAAAGGTCTCGGGAATATTTTTCCTACTCAGAACAATCCCGTAAAAATTCGAGAAAAATATTTCCCGGATAGAAAAAGTCTCGGAAATATTTTCCTACTCAGAAAAAGTCTCTAAAAATTCGAGAAAAATATGTCCCGAATAGAAAAGGTCTCGGAAATATTTTTCCTACTAAAAAAAAAGGCTCTAAAAATTCAAAAAAATATTTGCCGAATAGAAACGGTCTCGGAAATATTTTTCCTACTAAGAACAAGTCTCTAAAAATTCGAGAAAAATACTTCCCGGATAGAAAAGATCTCGGAAATATTTTTCCTACTAAGAACAAACCTCTAAAAATTCGAGAAAAATATTTCCCGTATAGAAAAGGTCTCGGAAATATTTTTCCTACTAAGAACAAGCCTCTAAAAATTCGAAAAAAAAATATTTCCCGGAAAGAAAAGGTCTCGGAAATATTTTTCCTACTAAGAACAAACCTCCAAAAATTCGAGAAAAATACTTCCCGGATAGAAAAGGTCTCGGAAATATTTTTCCTACTAAGAACAAGCCTCTAAAAATTCGAGAAAAATATTTCCCGTATAGAAAAGGTCTCGGGAATATTTTTCCTACTCAGAACAATCCCGTAAAAATTCGAGAAAAATATTTCCCGGATAGAAAAAGTCTCGGAAATATTTTCCCTACTCAGAACAAGTCTCTAAAAATTCGAGAAAAATATGTCCCGGATAGAAAATGTCTCGGGAATATTTTTCCTACTTAGAACAATCCCGTAAAAATTCGAGAAAAATATTTCTCGGATAGAAAAGGTCTCGGGAATATTTTTCCTACTCAGAACAATCCCGTAAAAATTCGAGAAAAATATTTCCCGGATAGAAAAGGTCTCCGGAATATTTTTCCTACTCAGAACAAGACTCTAAAAATACGAGAAAAATATTTCCCGGATAGAAAATTTCTCGGGAATATTTTTCCTACTTAGAACAATCCCGTAAAAATTCGAGAAAAATATTTCTCGGATAGAAAAGGTCTCGGGAATATTTTTCCTACTCAGAACAATCCCGTAAAAATTCGAGAAAAATATTTCCCGGATAAAAAAGGTCTCGGAAATATTTTTCCCACTCAGAACAAGCCTCTAAAAATTCGAGAAAAATATTTCCCGTATAGAAAAGGTCTCGGGAATATTTTTCCTACTCAGAACAATCCCGTAAAAATTCGAGAAAAATATTTCCCGGATAGAAAAAGTCTCGGAAATATTTTCCCTACTCAGCACAAGTCTCTAAAAATTCGAGAAAAATATGTCCCGGATAGAAAAGGTCTCGGAAATATTTTTCCTACTAAGAACAAACCTCTAAAAATTCGAGAAAAATATTTCCCGTATAGAAAAGGTCTCGGAAATATTTTTCCTACTAAGAACAAGCCTCTAAAAATTCGAAAAAAAATATTTCCCGGAAAGAAAAGGTCTCGGAAATATTTTTCCTACTAAGAACAAACCTCTAAAAATTCGAAAAAAATATTTCCCGAAAAGAAAAGGTCTCGGAAATATTTTTCCTACTAAGAACAAGTCTCTAAAAATTCGAAAAAAATATTTCCCGAAAAGAAAAGGTCTCGGAAATATTTTTCCTACTAAGAACAAGTCTCTAAAAATTCGAAAAAAATATTTGTCGAATAGAAAAGATCTCGGAAATATTTTTCCTACCAAGAACAAGCTTCTAAAAATTCGAAAAAAATATTTGCCGAATAGAAAAGGTCTCGGAAATATTTTTCCTACTAAGAACAAGCCTCTAAAAATTCGAAAAAAATATTTGCCGAATAGAAAAGATCTCGGAAATATTTTTCCTACTAAGAACAAGCTTCTAAAAATTCGAAAAAAATATTTCCCGGGTGGAAAAGGTCTCGGAAATATTTTTCCTACTAAGAACAAGCCTCTAAAAATTCGAAAAAAAATATTTCCCGGAAAGAAAAGGTCTCGGAAATATTTTTCCTACTAAGAACAAACCTCTAAAAATTCGAAAAAAATATTTCCCGAAAAGAAAAGGTCTCGGAAATATTTTTCCTACTAAGAACAAGTCTCTAAAAATTCGAAAAAAATATTTCCCGAAAAGAAAAGGTCTCGGAAATATTTTTCCTACTAAGAACAAGCCTCTAAAAATTCGAAAAAAATATTTGCCGAATAGAAAAGATCTCGGAAATATTTTTCCTACTAAGAACAAGCTTCTAAAAATTCGAAAAAAATATTTCCCGGGTGGAAAAGGTCTCGGAAATATTTTTCCTACTAAGAACAAGCCTCTAAAAATTCGAAAAAAAATATTTCCCGGAAAGAAAAGGTCTCGGAAATATTTTTCCTACTAAGAACAAACCTCTAAAAATTCGAAAAAAATATTTCCCGAAAAGAAAAGGTCTCGGAAATATTTTTCCTACTAAGAACAAGTCTCTAAAAATTCGAAAAAAATATTTGCCGAATAGAAAAGTCTCGGAAATATTTTTCCTACTAAGAACAAGTCTCTAAAAATTCGAAAAAAATATTTGTCGAATAGAAAAGATCTCGGAAATATTTTTCCTACTAAGAACAAGCTTCTAAAAATTCGAAAAAAATATTTGCCGAATAGAAAAGGTCTCGGAAATATTTTTCCTACTAAAACCAAGCCTCTAAAAATTCGAAAAAAAATATTTCCCGGGTGGAAAATGTCTCGGAATTATTTTTCCTACAAAGAACAAGCATGTAAAAATTCGAAAAAAATATTTCCTGGTTAGAAAAGGTCTCGGGAATATTTTTCCTACTAAAAACAAGCCTCTAAAAATTCGAAAAAAAATACTTCCCGGATAGAAAAGGTCTTGGAAATATTTTTCCTACTAAGAAAAACCTCTAAAAATTCGAGAAAAATATTTCCCGGTTAGAAAAGGTGTCGGAAATATTTCCTACTCAGAACAAGCGTCTAAAAATTCGTCACTATTTGTAATCCCCCCTCCTCAAGTAACACAAAAAGTCGTAATGTGAACGTTGTCTTAAATTTTCAAAAATTTCTTGAATTTATAGTCGCACCGACCAATTTACGACCTATTTTGCTACTGGGGTGTATATTTTGTGGTGTTTTATTGCATGAATAAAAAAAGGGTTTAAAGCAAGGGTTAAACCGGATAGGGTAATTTCTGCATGGCAACACCTGTTCTCAATACCTTGGCAGAGCCGTTTTACGTATTTTTGTTGGTATAAAAGCGCTACCAGCAACAAAATTACTCTTGTCGAAAACGACGTGACTATCAGAATCGGGATGTAAATCAGAATTTTGTTCAAAGCGGAAAAAGTAACTTTGAATAAAAAAAAAAGACTCACCGTTTGACTGCAACTCCTCATGCATTGTGGGTGGATTATCCTTTTTGTGAAATCCTTACAACTGCAAAACACAATCCTTACAACGGACACAAATCCACTTTCACTTTTTTTTACGCACTACACTTTCTGAGCGATTATTCGCTGAAAAGGCCTTTGCACTAAAAAAAGGCCTTTGCACTAAAAAAAAGGCCCTTGCACTTTTATTTTTCACCAAACGAATTTCTTATAATTTTCGCGAACCGACCGAACGCGTATCCGAGATAGCAGTAAAACGTCTGGTCGCTGTCTGCATCGATGACCACTGAAATATAAAATATAACAAAAGCTATAACAACGAACGGACAGACGAACGGACGGACGGACGAATGGACAGACGGACGGACAGACGAACGGACGGACAGACATACGGACAGGCGGACGGACGGACAGACAGACGGACAGAAGGACGGACAGACGGGCGGACGGATAGACGGACAGACAGACAGACAGACAGACAGACGGACAGACGAACGGACGGATGAACAGACGGACGGACAGACGGACGGACAGACAGACAGACAGACGGACAGACGGACGGACAGACAGACAGACAGACGGACAGACGGACGGACACACAGACAGACAGACAGACAAACAGACAGACAGGCAGACGGACAGACGGATGAACAGACGGACGGACAGACAGACCGACAGACAGACATGCAAAATTCATTTTTTTATCATTCTAAACCCACTGGTATAATTCATTTTTGTGTGTGATGCCAGGATCTTGGCGTTACAAACGGTAAGACAAAGTTAATATACCCTTTTGTTTCACCAAACGGGTATAAAAATGAAAATAAATTTTAAGGCAGTAAATTTCTCCTTCCTCCGACAAAAAATGCGTTTCAAAAAAAAAACACGAAAAATTCTATACTTTTCCGTATTTGTCACAACACCATCCGATTTTGAAAAACGTATAAAAAAATCGAATGGTGATCGGCACGAGCCAAATGTGTTTTTTTCCTCTTAGTAACTTTGAATGGCAAAAAAAAGGGAAAAAGTGACTTTGAATGGACAAAAAAGACTCACCGTTTGGCTGCAACTCCTCATGCACTGTGGCTGGATTATCCTTTTTGTGAAATCCTTACAACGGCAAACGCGCACCACACGAATTCACCGGCGGCGAATTTCTTGCTTGAAACCCGACCGAAATAATGCGAATCAGCGGCGCAAACGGCCTGACCTGCATCTGCCAAATTAAATGCCGAAGCGAATTTCCCACTTTCACTTTATTTTTTAAACACTACACTTTCTGGGCGATAAATCGCTAAAAAGGCCTTTGCACTAAAATTATTGCACTTTTATTTTCCACAAAACGAATTTTTTATGATCTTCGCGTACCGACCGAACGCGTATCGCAGATAGCGGTAAAATGTCTGGTTGCTGTCTGCATCGATGTCTGGTTGCTGTCTGCATCGATGATCACTGATAGATAAAAAATGAAAATAAACTTTATTTTTCATTTCTCCAACAAAAAAAAAAAACATTCGACACGCGCCAAATGTTTTGTTTTTTTCGTCTCAATTTTTTGGAAAATGAAAATACTTACATTTTTTCAAAGTTTTCCAAAAGGAAAAGCAATTCGCTTATTCATTTGGCCTTGTTTCTGTTGAATTTCCAGGAAAGCGGCGCTGCACGAGACCAAACTGCAATAAAACCACCGAATTTTCATTTTTTCCGCGGCCCGAAAGAGAACCGAAACCGGCAACCAGACGGATTGCACTTGCGCAAGAACTAATTATTAGAATGGTTGCATTTTACGATTTCCGCGAAGCTAAAGGACCGATTGTTTGATAGATTGCAAAAAATCGCCGAGATTTTGATTTTTTGCCCGCGAATTCGATAAACCAATTATGCGATACGCCAAAAAAAAACAACCCTCGTGAATGCTGCCAGGTGGATGGCGGGTGGGGACTTGAATTTTTTTCAATTCGAGGTAGACCCTTTCGTGTGGCATTCCTGTCCGCGCGAAATTTTTGAATTTTTCAAGTAAATTTGATTTTTTTGACTTTTTCCCTGTTTTGATTGTAGCAAAACGACAGCAATTTATGCGTACGAAGCTTTTTTCCTCTTTTTAGACGCAAATTGTAAAAATTTGCATTATTTTCATTTTGCCAAAAAACGTTTTCGATGGTTTGTCAGCGTCATCTAGTTGTGGGCACCGTAATACAGTGTTTTGTTTTCAATTTTTTTTACAAATTTTTTTTAGATTTATATGAAAATCATGTGCAATTAAACATTATGATTAGAAAATTGTATGCAGAACATTTTCTTATTGAAATAACATAAAAAAATATGGAAAAATGTTAAATACAGTTCCTAGGTGTCCAACTAGATTGGACTGTAAGAACTTTTTCTACTGATAGCTAAAAAATTTCCCGCCATAATGAAAACAATTGAAATGTGCAAAATCACAAATTTTGTGTGTGGAAAATGCTTCGTTTTATGTACATAGCTTTTGCAGGTATTTTTCCGTAAAACTGGCGAAGACGAGAAACATCAGGAAACGAGAAAAATCAGTAAACAAGGAAAATCAGTGACCAAAAAAACGGAAATTTCGTTCGTTTTCTTCCATCATATTCAATAAAATTGCTTAAAAATTCGTATTTTCAAAGCGATTTTGCATTTTCATATTAAATTCCCACAATTTTAAAAATCTTTCAGAAAACAATAGTCTTTTTTTAAATAAAATCGAGTTTGCATTTGATGTCCATTGGTTTGTTTTTCCCCACGACAATTTCGTTGATTTTTTTAGCTAAATTTTTTGATTTTCCAAACGACTTTAGCTAGAGGTTTGAAATTTTGCACCAATGCGTGTCTCATAAAGACTAATAATTGGTTAGGCAAAATGGAATCAGTTGAAAATTGAAGTTTTTGTCGATTTTCTCGAAAACGGATCACCAAATTATAAAAGTTTCAAAGAGCAAAATTTTGAGAATGTAATTCTACATAGCTCGCCCATATATCAAAATTTTGTGCGGTCATACGTTTCCGTCTTGTCGGTAAAACTGTTCGTCTTTGGTGATTTGTTCAAGTGGTTTTCTGTCACTACAGGTTATAGTAAATATTTTTATGAAACTAAGCAACTAGAAAAAGTGTTTTCCCGAATTTTCCGAAATTTTACTTTATCGTGAAAATTTTTGTGAGAGACTCGTTTTTCGCAACAGTATTTTTGAACAGTCCAGACAAGCTACCTGCATTTTATTGTACCTCTACGATAAACAGATCGTCAACTATAAAAAAAATAAAACGTCGCTTTAAGCAAATCTGAAATGCAAATATTTTTAAACTGCATAAATGACTATAAATATGGGTCGGATGAATTTATGATATATGAATGAATTGTATAAAATTGAATTTTAAACTTGTATTTTTGCGAAACTTTTTCGATTTGACGCATCGTATTCGAGAAAATCATGAGAAACTGAACTTTTAATCGTAGTGGAGGGAAGGAGTTTTACGATATTTTCTTTTTTTTACGAACTTTAACTCTTTACTAAATACGAATTTGTACAAAATTTCGCATTTTTAATTTTATTCATTTGGAAAATTACAAAAATTTGCTCCAGGTGACCAATTGACACTAAAGAATTCTCAAGTGACCGTCATTTATCAAAATTATTGCCATTAGTTGGCTTTAATCAATCTTTTTTCGTCGTTTCATAGATATTTATATGAAAACGAATAAAAATTTAACTTTTTCCGCTAATATTTCCTAGACGGCTAGTTTGAAGCAAAAGTCTTCTATGAAGGTTTTGTAGCCCTGTTAATTTACTACAAGTTTGGTCAATTATGTTGTCTCCTAAAATGCACCTGAAATGAAATATTCTCAAAAATACCATAATTGAATTTCCTCAAATCAAAAAGTTAGAAAATATAATACTTCCCCGCCTCGATAAATTATTCCAAAGAATCTAAATGAAAATCCCGGATTGAGTTTTGGCTAAAAATCGGTTCGAAACATGGAATCAGGAAATAAAAAATAAATAAACTCAATAGATGGCGCTGTTATCCATCAAAATGTGCGAATTTAGAATTTTTAGACCAGCAATTTTGACCAACTTTGAACCACTTTCAGCCTTATTGGTACCAGATAAGCAACAAATTTGCTATTACGGATTAAAAAACCAATTTTCAATCAAATAATCCCGATGGAATCTTAACAAAAAAACTCAAAAATGAAAACAAAATTATTTTGGATAATGAAATATTTTTTAATCGAATTTTGGCTATTGGTACATTCTCCGCTTTGCTCTATACCGTGCTTCGCCTCATGCCTGGTCCATCCCCGTAAAATCTTAGATTTTCCTAAGTAAGTTTTTTCTTGATTTTTCAAATGAATAAAGTTAAAATTCTGCAATTTTACACAAATGCGTGTCTTGCAAAAATAAGGAATTGGTAAAAAAAAGGCCAACCTCCACAAAAGTCCCATAAAATAAAACCGTATTACTAGAAAATTCATTGCAAAACATTTTTTATGCAAAATTATTTTCAAATTTAGTTCCCATGCTTCCATTATTCTGTTTTCAATAAATATTCCCCTCTTGACAGCTAAAAAATTTCGCGCCAAAAAGAAAAGAAATAAAATTTGCAATATTCCAAATTTTAAAAGGAGGAAAATGCTTCGTTTTTATGCGTATATATTTTGCAGGTATTGCGCCGTAAAACAGGTGAAAGATCTGAAAGAAAACAGCCTGTGAACGACGAAAATCAGCGAAAATCTGACGGTGGCCAAAAAAGGAGAAATTTTATTTTTCATTTTCCTGTTTTCTTCCTATTTAATGGATACAATTACACAGCAATTGGCATGTTCAAAGCGAATTTGCATTTTCACATCAAATCCCACAATTTGAATTAAAAATATTTCAAAAAACTATAAAATCATGTTGAATGAAATCAAGTCTACATTCGATGTCCATTGGTTTGTTTTTCCCCACGACAATTTCGTTGATTTTTTTAGCTAAATTTTTTGATTTTCCAAACGACTTTAGCTAGAGATTTGAAATTTTGCACAAATGCGAGTCTCGTAAAGAGAAATAATTGGTAAAAAAATGGGCAAAATCGGATAACTCCTTCCCCCCTTCCCGCTGAAAATTGAAGTTTTTGGCGATTTTCTTGAAAACGGTTCGTTTTATCAAAAAAGTTGCAAAGATAAAAGTGTTTAAAATGCAATTTTACATAAATCGTTCATATATCATAAAATCGCTTGAATCACATTTATGGTATTTTATGTCGCTTAAAAATTTTCGATTTTCTTCGAAGATTTTTTCTATTTCAGATTTGCCTGAAACCAATTTTTTCAAAAATTCATATCTTTTGACCTGTTTATCGTAGATGCACACTCTTTTCAGCAAAATGTAGGGAAATTGTCTAAATTTTTCAAATAAAGTATCGTTAGAAAAAAGTTTCGTCCAAATTTTTTCACGGCGAGGAAAACATTCGGTAAATTCGAGAAAACTCCTTTTCTGGTTACTTATTTTAATAAAACTTTCTACTTTTAGATGTAAAATACAATTTTATACAACTTATTTAAAGACATAAAGGTGGCATTTCAAACTGTTTTCGTGTTATGAACCGAAAACCAACCCGTAATGGAAGAAAACCACTTGAAAAATTTAAAAAAGGGGGAAAGAGTGGTCAGATTGAATTTTGGTGTATGGTCGAATTATGTAAAATTACATTGTAAACACTTTTCTCTTTGAAACTTTTTTGATAAAAGGAACCATTTTCAAGAAAATCGCCAAAAACTTCAATTTTTGCCGGGAAGAGGGGAAGGGGTTATCCGATTTTGCCCATTTTTTTGCCAATACTTTCTTTTAAGGAGACTCGCATTTGTGCAAAATTTCAAACCTCTAGCTAAAGTCGTTTGGAAAATCAAAAAATTTAGCTAAAAAAATCAACGAAATTTTCGTGGGGAAAAACAATCAAATGCAAACTCGATTTTATTTAAAAAAAAGACTATTGTTTTCTGAAAGATTTTTTAAATTGTGGGAATTTAATATGAAAATGCAAAATCGCTTTGAAAATACGAATTTTTAAGCAATTTTATTGAATATGATGGAAGAAAACGAACGAAATTTCCGTTTTTTGGTCACTGATTTTCCTCGTTTACTGATTTTTCTCGTTTCCTTGATGTTTCTCGTCTTCGCCAGTTTTACGGAAAAATACCTGCAAAAGCTATGCACATAAAACGAAGCATTTTCCTACACACAAAATTTGTAATTTTGCACATTTCAATTGTTTTCATTATGGCGGGAAATTTTTTAGCTATCAGTAGAAAAATTTCTTACAGTCCAATCTAGTTGGAGGCCTAGGAACTGTTATTAACATTTTTCCAGATTTTTTTATGTTATTTCAATAAGAAAATGTTCTGCATACAATTTTCTAATCATAATGTTTAATTGCACATGATTTTCATTTAGATTTGTAAAAAAAATTGAAAACAAAACACTTTATTACAGTGCCCACAACTAGATGACGCTGACAAACCATCGAAAACGTTTTTTGCCAAAATGAAAATAATGCAAATTTTTACAATTTGCGTCTAAAAAGAGGAAAAAAGCTTCGTACGCATAAATTGCTGTCGTTTTGTTACAATCAAAACAGGGAAAAAGTCAAAAAAATCAAATTTACTTGAAAAATTCAAAAATTTCGCGCGGACAGGAATGCCACACGAAAGGGTCTACCTCGAATTGAAAAAAATTCAAGTCCCCACCCGCCATCCACCTGGCAGCATTCACGAGGGTGGTTTTTTTTTTTGGCGTATCGCATAATTGGTTTATCGAATTCGCGGGCAAAAAATCAAAATCTCGGCGATTTTTTGCAATCTATCAAACAATCGGTCCTTTAGCTTCGCGGAAATCGTAAAATGCAACCATTCTAATAATTAGTTCGTGCGCAAGTGCAATCCGTCTGGTTGCCGGTTTCGGTTCTCTTTCGGGCCGCGGAAAGAAATGAAAATTCGGTGGTTTTATTGCAGTTTGGTCTCGTGCAGCGCCGCTTTCCTGGAAATTCAACAGAAACAAGGCCAAATGAATAAGCGAATTGCTTTTCCTTTTGGAAAACTTTGAAAAAATGTAAGTATTTTCATTTTCCAAAAAATTGAGACGAAAAAAACAAAACATTTGGCGCGTGTCGAACGTTTTTTTTTTTTTTTGTTGGAAAAATGAAAAATAAAGTTTATTTTCATTTTTTATCTATCAGTGATCATCGATGCAGACAGCAACCAGACATCGATGCAGACAGCAACCAGACATTTTACCGCTATCTGCGATACGCGTTCGGTCGGTACGCGAAGATCATAAAAAATTCGTTTTGTGGAAAATAAAAGTGCAATAATTTTAGTGCAAAGGCCTTTTTAGCGATTTATCGCCCAGAAAGTGTAGTGTTTAAAAAATAAAGTGAAAGTGGGAAATTCGCTTCGGCATTTAATTTGGCAGATGCAGGTCAGGCCGTTTGCGCCGCTGATTCGCATTATTTCGGTCGGGTTTCAAGCAAGAAATTCGCCGCCGGTGAATTCGTGTGGTGCGCGTTTGCCGTTGTAAGGATTTCACAAAAAGGATAATCCAGCCACAATTCATGAGGAGTTGCAGCCAAACGGTGAGTCTTTTTTGTCCATTCAAAGTCACTTTTTCCCTTTTTTTTGCCATTTAAAGTTACTAAGAAGAAAAAAACACATTTGGCGCACCATTTCATTTTTTTATACGTTTTTCAAAATCGGATGGTGTTGTGACAAATACGGAAAAGTATAGAATTTTTCGTGTTTTTTTTTTGAAACGCATTTTTTGTCGGAGGAAGGAGAAATTTACTGCCTTAAAATTTATTTTCATTTTTATACCCGTATGGTGAAACAAAAGGGTATATTAAATTTGCCTTACCGTTTGTAACGCCAAGATCCCGTCATCACACACAAAAACGTGTGTTTAGAATGACAAAAAAAAAATGAATTTTGCATGTCCGTCCGTCCGTCTGTCTGTCCGTCCCTCTGTCCGTCTATCCGTCTGTCTGTCTGTATGTCTGTCAGTCTGTCTGTCCGTCTGTCTTTCCGTCTGTCTATCTGTCCGTCCCTCTGTCAGTCTCTCAGTCTGTCAGTCTGTCAGTCTGTCAGTCTGTCAGTCTGTCAGTCTGTCAGTCTGTCAGTCTGTCAGTCTGTCAGTCTGTCAGTCTGTCAGTCTGTCAGTCTGTCAGTCTGTCAGTCTGTCAGTCTGTCAGTCTGTCAGTCTGTCAGTCTGTCAGTCTGTCGTCTGTCTGTCTGTCGTCTGTCGTCTGTCTGTCTGTCTGTCTGTCTGTCTGTCTGTCTGTCTGTCTGTCAGTCTGTCTGTCTGTCTGTCTTTCTGTCTTTCTGTCTGTCCGTCCGTCCGTCCGTCCGTCCGTCCCTCTGTCCGTTCGTCCGCCTGTCCGTTCATATGTCCGTTCGTCCATCCGCCCGTCCGTCCGTTCGTCTGTCCGTTCGTTGTTATAGCTTTTGTTATATTTTATCTTTCAGTGGTCATCAATGCAGACAGCAACCAGACGTTTTACTGCTATCTCGGATACGCGTTCGGTCGGTTCGCGAAAATTATAAGAAATTCGTTTAGTGAAAAATAAAAGTGCAAAGGCCTTTTTTTAGTGCAAAGGCCTTTTTTTTTAGTGCAAAGGCCTTTTCAGCGATTAATCGCTCAGAAAGTGTAGTGCTTCAAAAAAAAAGTGAAAGTGGATTTGTGTCCGTTGTAAGGATTGTGTTTTGCAGTTGTAAGGATTTCACAAAAAGGATAATCCAGCCACAATGCATGAGGAGTTGCAGTCAAACGGTGAGTCTTTTTTTTTCATTCAAAGTTACTTTTTACCCTTTGAACAAATTTCTGATTTACATCCCGATTCTGATAGTCACGTCGTTTTCGACAAGAGTAATTTTGTTGCTGGTAGCGCTTTTATACCAACAACAATACGTAAAACGGCTCTGTCAAGGTGTTGAGAACAGGTGTTGCCATGCAGAAATTACCCTATCCGGTTTAACCCTTGCTTTAAACCCTTTTTTTATTCATGCAATAAAACACCACAAAATATACACCCCAGTAGCAAAATAGGTCGTAAATTGGTCGGTGCGACTATAAATTCAAGAAATTTTTGAAAATTTAAGACACAACGTTCACATTACGACTTTTTGTGTTACTTGAGGAGGGGGGATTACAAATAGTGACGAATTTTTAGACGCTTGTTCTGAGTAGGAAAAATTTCCGACACCTTTTCTATCGGGGAAATATTTTTGTCGGATTTTTAGAGGTTTTTCTTAGTAGGAAAAATATTTCCAAGACCTTTTCTAACCGGGAAATATTTTTCTCAAATTTTTAGTCTTGTTCTGAGTAGGAAAAATATTTCCGAAACCTTTTCCATCCGGCAAACTTTTTTTTTCATGTAAATATTACTTATAAGTACTCACGAGTAGTAAAATCTAGGTTTGTATTAGTTATTGGTACTCGGAAGCACTTAAAAAGTAGTTTTTACATAAGATTGGAACGTAGCTGATGTAAAGCCACACACTAGTATCTGTAAATGTGCGCAAAATAACACCTTGGGGTGTTTAAAACAAGGGCTAAGAACTAAAAAAGAAATTTAAAAAATCGTAGAAAGAAATTACATTTTATAAAAGCTGATATTTCGATGTATTTTAAAGATGTATGACAGGAAGTGTCCATTAAATATATCATGCGTGATAAAATCTGAAACAAACAAAAAAAATCGTGATAAAATCGGGATAAGGACAGGAGGAGGGGTAAAGCAGGGAGGAGGGGTAAAGCAGAGGAGAGGGGAAAGAAGAGTGGAGGGAGAAGACACGTAATTTATGAACACTTAAGAGCCTGTTCACATTGGTTGAAATAGTCCGCCTAATTAGGACAGAAACCTATAATAATCGTTCCCAACAATTTCAGCTCCCCAAATCAATTTAGAAAGAATTTTTAAGTCTTGAAACTTGTGCCGATTTCCTGCTAAAGCGTCCTTTAAAACCAGGGTTATCTGCCCAAAACGATGCAGAATCTAGCGGGAGAGGGGATTTGAAGGGGTAGGTCAACAGGGGGGAAAAGTATGTAAAATCTCCTTCCTGGCATTGTACTGAACACAACGCAATAAATGTCGACTCGATATCTTAAGCGATGTAGAATCTAGCAGGCGAGGGGGTATGAAAGCATAGCGCCACGAGGGAAAACTTGCAGCGGGGCCCAACCAGGAACTTTCTCTACAACTTTCTCTTTGGGACGACCAAAATCGGTCAACCCAGCAAAAAGTTAGGCGCGAACATACATTAAAAAAAAAAATATTCAGGTGGAATTGAGAGCCTTTTCCTTTTTGGAAGTCGGTTAAAAAACCGACGGGGTGTGGTAGGGGAGTGTGTCCGGGGGGTGGTAGGGTACCTCAAATGAAAGGTATTGAAGAGGACATTCCAAAAATATATAGCATGATAATATTCCCCCTTCCCCACTCCCCTACCCCCACCATTCGATTTATACCCCACTGAAAAAAGTGGAATTCGTGAAACGAGGGGAAAGACGGAATTTTGAGGGTGAAGGGGGAAACCCAATCACTCTATATGTTTTTGGAATGCACTCTTGATTACCTTTCATTTGAGGTACCACCCCCGGTAAAATTTTCATACAAATTTTGGGACTCCAGGACGAGGTAAGGGTTACGAGCGACGGCTAAAAACACAATTTTTTGGATAGGCGATGCTTCTCTCTACCCCTCCCTATACACGAAAAATCTCTAGCGTCACTGTCGCTAAACAGGAGTGATATTCCGTAACTTCTTTCAAGCGTTTGTTTCGAGTTAGAAGAACAAGAAGTATTCGCTGTCTCTGTTTTGACCGAAATAAATGACAGAGAGAAACCGAGATAGCAAATACAACTTTTTCTTCTAACTCGAAACAAACGCTTGAAACAAGTTACGGAATACCACCCCAAAACTTTAGCCGAAACCCAAAAACCCCAAAAAAAAAAATCCAGTAAAACCCATGGGTAGTGGATTTTTGCAGAAACCCTGGATTTTTTGACAACCCTGTTTTAAAACCACAAATTTTTGATATCATTTTTATTCAATTCATTCATATATAGCCTAGTACACTATATTATATAAAAATTCTATTTCGAATTTTATCTGAACAAAATTTTACTTCAATTCATATACTTTTTGTAAAAAACAAAAAAAAAAGTTAGATTCTTCATAGTTTAGCTCTTCATTTTTGTAAGTTATACGTTTTTGTAAGTTATACATTTTTGTAAGTGATCAAGTTTGAAAAAAAAGATATTGAAAAATAACATAAAATTAAAGAAAACATTGTAAAAAGTCTTATATTGGAATTCTTTATAACAAATATCTTATCATTTTTTAGCAAGCTCATTCGATAGCCAATCCAATCCTTCATAAAGTCCATGACCCTGTGTCGCACAAGTTGCTTGAATGTACCACTAAAATTGAATTTAATTAGAGATTTTAAATTTGTTTACAATATATCCGATTTGTGATAAAATTGCTGACATACATGTCTATTTTTTAGTTGATTGAGACGTAATTTATCTGTGAGTTCGGCTGCCGTCATGGCGTTCGGGAGATCCTGCTTATTGGCGAATACTAATAGCACGGCGTCGCGTAGTTCATCTTCTTGTAACTACAAATCATACAGCATAAAATTAATATCACATAATATAAAAAAAAAGAAATTTATTTACCATATTTTGCAGTTCCTTTTCGGCTTCGGTGATACGATCTCGATCATTCGAATCAACGACAAATATTAGCCCCTGGGTATTTTGAAAGTAATGACGCCACAATGGCCGAATTTTATCCTGACCACCAACATCCCAAACAGTAAAGCAGATGTTCTTATATTCAACTGTTTCAACATTAAAGCCGATTGTTGGGATCGTTGTTACAATTTCACCTAATTTTAACTTGTACAAAATGGTTGTTTTACCAGCCGCATCCAATCCAACTGAAATATAATGTAAAAAAAAAACATTTTAATTCACCTCTCCATAATTATTCAAATAACATAAAAATAATTCATTCAGTATCAGCTACTGTTTTGTGTGTAAAACTGTCCATTAACACGTTAGTGACATCTTGTACCACTGGTGGTACATGTACAGTTTTTTTTAAAACCGCCCGAGTAAATAGTGCGGTAGTTTTTTTGTGGACGTAAATTTTTATTTCTAAATTATCAAGAAGTAATTTACAACCGCCAGAAAACAAATCGCCAGTGTACCACCCGTGGTACACGATGTCCAAATGTAAAAAAGTTGAAAAAGCAAATGTCACGAACGTGTTAAATCCACATCACGCATTTTCAAAACGATTCAAATTAGCGTGACGCATTCAAAAATCAAGGCTTAGGATTAATGTATATCGCGAATCCCGCCTTTTTTTTTATTGCAAATCCATTGAATAGTAAGAAACAGACAGACAAATAGTAATTTCAGCATAGACTGTATTGCACAACCCCAAATAATGACAGGATTCAAGCCTGAGTTACATTGCGGCGACAAGGCGACGCTAGAGGTCAACGAGAGTCGCTCGACATTGTCGTTACCGGTTTTCGTTCTTGGCCAGCCGCAATGTCTCTCGCCAAAGGTACCCGTCACGTGCCGATGTCCTCCAATTCTTTTCGCGTCCTGGTCAATTCCGTCTTGCCACCTGGAGGTTCAGTCTTCCTCATCGCCTTGTAGTTAATAACCTACCGCAGAAGACTTTCTGAGCCGCGTCACTTTCACTCATTCGAGTGACATGACCACTACCAGCCCACCGGAGTAGGTTGAGTCTTATGAGCTTGACTACGGGCATGTCCTGATATCTCTCAAAGACCTCGTCATTGTCGAGTCTCCGGAATCGACCCCCCTCAAACTTTACTGTACGAAAACGGGTGGGGCTCAAGGAAGAAGTCGTGCGCACGTGCAGCTGCACGAGAGGGTCTAGGGAAAATATACCGTGAAGGAATAAGTTGGGAAATTTCGATGGAACATTTTCCCATGGAAATATCTATAGAATATGCTGAGTATCCCCAACAGAGCGACGATGCTCAGGAGAGAGTAATAGAACTGTTGAAGGCTTGTCTCCAATCAGTCGGATCGCACGTTTTTGAATTCGGTCCAGCAGTTGGAGGACAGTTTTTGGGGCTCTAGCCCAAATGTGCGAATTGTACTCAAGTCTCGGTCGAATGTAGGTCTTGTAGATGCTGAGCACGTTCGATTGTTGCGAAATATTTTTTGCGGCGTCCCAGAAAGCCTAAGCCTAGGCACCAATCGACGTGCTCAGCATCTACAAGACCTGCGACGCTTCCTTTGCTATTTTAAAAATATGGTCGCTCCATTGGAGCTTTTTTTCATTTATTTCGATGCCCAGCATTCTGATGTTTTAAGACTCATTCATAAATTCGACCGTTTCGGGGAATATTTCGCATTTCATCGGCAACAGCATTGATTCGGTTTTAGTAGCAATGAATTCCACACGGGATTGTTGATTAACGAAAAATGTTTAACCGATGGATATCCCGGAAACTAAACTTTTCCCCCGGATTTTTATAATTACTATAAACAATTTTTCAAATGCTATAAAAAACGATCAATAAATATGCAAAATGTATTCCATTTTGACTAAAGGTTGCTCAAAAGCACATTTTTTTCACCTGCGGCACATGTTTTCAACAACGTTCCAACAAAAAGCTCGTATCTTTGCGCCACATTGTTAAAAGAAAATTCGCCTGCGGTGCAAATGCGTTTTTTTTTTTACCAAAAACAGAAATGATAATGGAACCTCGCACGTTCCCAGGCCATATATACCCATCAACTCAGTTCGATGAGTTCGGGGTGTGTTCTTTCATGTGTATGTAACGAAAGAACGATGCACGATTTTGCCCCGAAACTAACTTTTGAAACAGTGAAGTTTTCACTTTGGTTGATGGCTTTTTGGAAAGGGCATAGTCTCTAGTTTCATCCACATATGGCTTCAAGAGCCACCGAATTGCAGGGGGAGGATGAAGGGTTAACGAACTCTCTCGTGAGCACAACTTCCATTTCTGCAATGATTTCTGTGGGAAATCACGAGAAAGTTCGTTAACCCCTCACCATCCCGCTGCAATCCGGTGGCTCTTGACATCATATATGGATGAAATTAGAGACTGTGCCCTTTCCAAAAAGTCCTCAACCAAAGTGAAAACTACACGGGTTCAAAAGTTAGCTCAGGGGCACGAAAAACGCTTTTTCTTGCATGGTTGTTTGTAAGATCGACTTTTGCCAGTAAACCTTATCCGATTTTGATGCAAAAACATTGATTTTTCATAGCTGAATTATTCAAATGCAACAAAACAAACAAAAGTGACAATTCATTCCAACCTTAATAGCCGGATTTTCACCTATTGGAAAACTTAGGAAGTTCGGCCATCTGATGGGTTTTTTTGCGCACCTAAATTTTCGTGTGCAAAAAAAAATCCGTCAGATGGCCGAACTTCCTAAGTTTAAAGGCGCAGTAGTTTTAGCGCGGATCAGGAACGAAGCTATTGTAGTTACAATTGACGCAAGCACCTTGAAGCTAGAACCATAATTACGCGTTCGTGCGTGCGTCACCCACGCGGTGAAGGTAAAAACTACGCATTTATATGAGTAAATGTATAATTGCACGTTGCTCAGACGCGTTGCCGCGTAGAGTAGGCTCAGTTTCTACTTTTAGACGCGGTGACAACTACTGGATGCCAGAACAAAATAATGCCGCACGCATGGACGTATGTTTCTGGTTCTACCTTGACGCCGGCATGGAAAGTTCATCACCTTTTGCCAGCTAGCGTGCTAGGCTGCGTCAAACTGTGTGGGTTGTAATCACTCTCGTACAAAATTTATGAAAACAACTTTGTTTTTGACAGCTTGCTGCGTCAAGAGCGGATCACGAGCGCGTTAGTTGTATTCCCGGGATTAGCAAAATCTCGACATGGAGATTTTTCTTTCTATTCAACATACTGCGTATAAGTATGTAAAAAATCAAGTCATACATGATGGCAATTTCACAGATTCTTTGAAAATGATATTAGATAGAAAACTCTTACTAGACTCGGATCAAAATATGAACGCTAACTGAGTCTGGCTGGACGAACTCTAGTATGATTCCAATTGGGAATATGAGCACACATGATTTCAATTGGACTTCGTTTTTAATATTTAAGTTTTTGTTTATCGCAATAGGATTTGACTTCCTTAACCGGTATTTCGGGAATTCCCATCTAATTTTCTTATCTAGCAAATGCATTTTTACCCCTTGCCATTTGTCGACATCTCAACATAGTCGGCACTGATTTTTTCCTTTAATTGTGACAAGAATTAAAACCAAACAAAACAGTAATGATAAACAGTTTTGTGGGGCGGAGACATTAAATCTATGAATAATAAAATTTACCTTATGGTTTTACTTACCCATCAAGATTCGCATTTGTTTTTTGCCGAAAAGACGTGTCAATAGACTGGATATTGTCAGGCCCATTTTGTTTTCTCCGGCTGTTTAATTCGGCTCGGCCTGTTGAAATATGAACGACGAATTGATGGAAGTTGTGAGAAATTGCGGCGCGCCCACGAATTTCTTTGTTATTCGTTTATTTACACGGGCAAGACTAAAAAAAAAGCTAACCACGTCGAGGATGCAAAGAAAACACCCAGCAGACGTAAAGAAATTTTTCACTTGTCAACAGGCAGCTGCAATTGCAGTGTTTTAATATTTTTTTAATTGGAAAAATCAACAGCACACGGCGATACACCACCTATGAAAAAATCACGATGCCACGGGTCTGTCCGTCTGTCAAAACTTCACGAAATCGATAGACTGTACAAAAAAAAAACGTCGCGATTACGATGACCTCCGCTACCTACCACACAACACGCAAAAATTGAACAGAACAAAATGCAATTAAGAACAAATCAAAGGCCGCTTCACAAGTTTGTCAAAAATGTTTGCACGTCGTTTTTAGTTACACGTCGCTCAAGATCGATTCTCATAAAAACGTAAATTTCGGCTCCGTGAAAAATGAAGAGCTGGCGATTTGCTGTCACAATTTTGCTTGCAATTGAATAAGAGCGTGGTTACCAAAATAAATAGATTGAAATACTTTTGGCGATCACGAATTTAAATTAAAATCAATCTCGAGAAGATTTTGCCTTTATGTTAGCAAAGATACAAAGGGAAAACACGAAACGACAGCGAATGAGTTCTTTTATTGTCTCCGAGAACTCTGAGCGTGTCACTGAGAACTAGAAATTGAAAACTAGAGACTATAATCTAGAGAGCGTCATCAGCGTCTAATAAAATGTCCTATTGAGTCTTACCCCTGGAGCCCAATGAACGCAACTAAAACGCACAATCTGTCGCTTACAAGGTTGTTCCATAGTGCCAGATTACATTTGGCTTAAGTAAGCCGGCAATTTTTGGGCTTAATAAGCCAATGTGCTTACATTTGTGGCTTAAATAAGGCAATCCTGGGCAGCAATCATGTATTCCGACGCGTCTCTATCTTTCGACTTCGACGCAGCTTTTAACTCTTGACTTCGCCATATCAGCAGCTTCAAATTTCCTGGAGTGACAGTCAGAATCACGTTTCGATTCATAGTGACGATTCCGCGAAATTTCAAGCTGCAGATATGTCGAAGTCAAGAGTTAAAAGCTGCGTCGAAGTCGAAAGACGGAGATGCGTCGGAATACATGATTGGTGCCCTGTTTGCATATGCTCCACAAGTTTACATATGTGTGTGTGTGGACGCAACATCAGTCGTACTTCAGTTGCCAGACAGTTAACAAAATTTCTCCTGCGATTTTTGTAGTTCCACTACTTCAGATACTTCCCAAGATGCTTACCTGCTTACGGTCAGAATAAAAATGATTTCTCCCTACTACTTTTCCCAAACCGGTCCACACGCTTTGCATGTATGCAGAAAGTTGTCGATAAGTCATGATTTCGAGTGGCAACTTTTCCCTTCTAACTCCGCAATCGTTTCTCCAGAAAATCGGCTTAAGTAAGCCCGAAAGTTGCCAAGTCTAATCGGGCACATAGAAATCATTTGACGTGAGCACAGAGAACGCACCTTGCAAACTTCTAACTTTGCCGCAGCAATTCTGCGTTGACAGGTCATACACTGAGGTTCAGGAAAGGTCGTTCGAGGAAAAATTGATAGCCTTAAACAAACGGTTCGTTATATTGAAAAATGTGTAAAGCAAAAAGATTTTAGAATTCAATGTGACTTCAATTGCAAAAATTAAAAAAAAAGCCGCTTAGATTGCATGAAAAGAATTAGAATTGCCACTAAAGTTTGCTCCGAAGTTCCCCATTACAGCATTTGGCGATTGCTTCCTGGAAATTGTGCTTTATTATGTTAAAATTAATTGAAGAAAATGAGATTTTAAAACTAAATCAGCTATCCTTTATTTTATTGATTGTCTACATTGTCTACGCGTAGAGAATAGACCATTGTCTACAGTAATAGTCTACGCGTAGACAATGGTGTAGTCTACATCACGTAGGCTACGCGGCACAACACTGGTTTCTTCATTCGCTCCGGCCAAGTGAGGGTGAGGGACGCAGTGGGGAGGGGAAACAAAAAGAGCGAACGAAATTTAGATCAACTTAAAATTTTTAGTCGTAAACCGGTTTGAGTCTGGTTGTTGAAACCTGTTTTGTTTAGTTCTGTTGATGAAACCGGTTTAGCGAATGAAAATGAAACGCACATGGTAAAAAAAGGACGAAAGACGTTACGCCTGAAATAAGTTCGAATCATGGCCGAATTATACAAGGTCTGCTGGTTATTTTTTGACAGCCACCATTTTGGTACGTCATCAGCAAGAAATTCTTTGTAATGTTGATTGTGCGTACGGAGTTGTTTAGCTAGATGTTAGCTAGATTTGAGAATTAGGGAAAATTCCCATTAAGTCTTATAAGAATTTCTTGCCGATGACGTCAGAGCCAAGAGAGACTGAGCTGTCAAGCAGACCTTGTATAATTCGGCCATGAGTTCGAATGTTAACAGCCTCTTATTCGCACTTTTGGTCCTGAGTTCGAGAACTTGATTACAGGGGTTGAAATTTTATTTCAACGTAAAAATGGCATGCGGATGTCTTTTTTCTCATTGCATTTACTAAATTGTAACCTTAAATTCCGTATAAATAGTGAATTAAAAGTGAATTCAGTGTTTAAGTGAATAAAGTGTTTCAATAAACTACTTTGAAAATGCTTCGCCAAACCGAATCGGTCGATTATGGTCCGAAACAAAAGTGAAACCATTGTGTACCAAAAAAACCAGGTAAGTTTTCATTTACGTTCTGTAAAATTGGCCCGACCGAACCAAAAATTGGCTTTTGGAAGTTTTCAGGGTTGCTGATCACAAATCTGGTGTTGGAATTTCAAAATTCGAAACAGAAGGTTTTTCCCAAAAGTTTTAAAGTTATTTATGGTTTTTTGGCATTCTAAAAGTTGTGCAAAAAACTTTAAGCTGGCAACGAAAGGTCTGCTAGTAAAATATATAAAAACAGTCTAGTCTAGATGTATCCATTATAGCTACTTGGTAACGAAAACTTTAAACGTAAATTACTACCTAACCTCAAATCTGTGAAAACAGCAGACTCGTTGAAAGAGGATAATACTTAACCCTTTCGCAGACGCTGACGTTTAAAGTTACTGGTTTTCTGGAGGGTCATGACCCGTATACACGTCAAAATTTATGTTACCAAGAAAAGTATGACGAGGCTAGCTGTCATGAAATAAATATATGAGTCTATATGGATCGTGTGTGTTTAGTGTCCCTTCAGAACTTGAAAATATTGCCGTAGCGTTGATACAAATGTATAAAAAGAGAAATTATTCCTGGAAATATTTCTTTTATGCTTTTTTGTGATTCCCCCTGAACACCACGATGTGTGACGTTCTGGGTAGCTCACACTAAAAAGGGGTGTCCGCGAAAGGGTTAATGAAGGCTTCGTTAAACGCGATAACCTACGTTACGGTTCCCAAGTGAAAGTGAATCAAGCGAATGAAGGGAATTTCAGTAATTTCGATAGGTGGCCAATCTCCCTAGAATTTTTCCTATTGATCTATGCTATGTCCGTTTTTCCTACAAAACTCACATTTTGTGACGGATGGCTTGCTATTCGCCTCTAATGGGCGAATTCTGATGGCTTCCTCTATAATGAAAAATGCGTTAATGCGTGAACGGACACGAGGCGACTTTCAGTCTTCAGCATGCTTCAGTCTAACCAAATTGTTGGAAAGAAACGAGTGCGACAAGAGGTGAAAAGTCATCACTCGAAAAGTGTTCTTGTGCGCGATTAGACTTTGCAACTTTCGGGCTAATTTAAGTCGACTTCTTCTTTTACGCACACAAACGAAGTCGCTGGAGTAGCACGTCAGCATGCATGTGTGCGTAATTTAACAGAATCAGTCGTTGCTTAGCCACCAATTTGTAAAAATATCCTAAATAAACAAAAAGTGAATACAAATAGTGAAATACCAATTGCAGGTAGTTTTATTTTTCAGGTAAGTAGGAAAAAGTCAATGCCATAACAAATTACCAGTCCTTATTCTTCTAGTGTTGGCAGTTTCTATTTTGACAATTGATGTTGCCTCGGTGCTAGGAAATACAACACATGTATGAGAACCACAAACACATGAGCGATCGCTTGTTGTACACAAGTTTTTCCTACTAAAAAGTGAAGAAGCGTGTACGTCGGAAAGGCATTTTGAGGAAAAAAAAGTCGCCGCGACGGGAAGATCAATGGACGCATTCACGGTACTCAACAGTTGAGAGATTACTCATCATAACCACTGATCGGACGCCATTTTTTGTATCGAAAAATTGCTGCGATACTTTTCTGCTCAACCGATGAGTGTAGAATTTTGACGTTTAATGTATCGAGACATTCACGAGAACTCATCGAGATTTACTCAACCGTTGAGTACCGCGAATGCGCCCAATGTATGTCGGCACAATGGGAGCGAACGCCGTGTAATCAACGTCATTTTCTAAAAAAAAAAATAAGCGAAATTCTCATTAGAACAGAATACGGTGGGGATTCTGACAACTTTGGAGAAATGTTAAAAACACAACAAATATTGAAAACAAAACGGGGCTTCATATTCAAAATATTATATAAATATAAAATTAATGAGATATTGATTAATTGATTCGAGAAACGATCCTACAATTCGGTATAAAATTACTATTGCTGCGTTGATCTGCTCTGGTTTATGTGGAAATTGTTCAGGGAGCGCCACACGGCAGCATGCATTTACCTTCTAGGCCTGGAGTTCAGAAAAGCATATTTCAACTATTCTAGGTATTTTACTACTATTTGCTTATTAGAATATTAAGTCAATTTAATCGAAATCAGTCTCGTATTTTACAGCTTTCTTTGTTGCCAAATATCTGCGACGCTCGGTATACGAAAATGCTTTCAAACCAATTGAAAAAAAAAACAAACATTCAAATTCGTGTAAAAATTCCTAACAAAATCTGCTTTCTATTTAAGCCATTCGATTGCCAAATTACAATCGATTTAAACTAGTAGGGGTTCGGCTATTCACGCAATTTTAGATGACGGTTTTTTCGGAGAATATTTATTTACTAGTCAAACACTGACGCTTTTCAAATTTCTGAACACTGCTAGCTGTAGAATCCGGGCCAATACATTTCCAAGCTTCTTTCGTTTCTAATCGCTCCGTCTGCCGGGCGTGGGCTTTTTTTCCCGAAGAGTCTATCCAATTGGAATATAATGTATGGCGAAGTTATATAAAATTATAGGCCCTATCACAGAATCCGATACGAATGGTTCGGATCGTAAACTCAATGTTGTTGTTGGTATAAAACACTACCAACAACATTGGGCCTTACCAATGACCCGTGACTAACTTAGTAACAGCTTTTTGTGTGTGCGAAACGGGCTATTTGCTTGCTAATTTCGGTTCAAATCCTAGTTTTTATTGAAAAGTTTTAAACTCCCTGTCATAAATGTGTGAAAACTTACTAGAATTAGCAAGTAAATAGCCCGTTTCGCACACACCAAAAGCTGTTACTAAGTTAGTCACGGGTCATTGGTAAGGCCCATTGAGTTTACGATCCGAACCATTCGTATCGGATTCTATGATAGGGCCTTATAATTTTCATTGTCCTTTTCTGTGGACTTTTTCGAAGTTTCGATGGCAAAGAAATATGCTTGATCAATCAATTTATTGAGTTCAATGTCTTCTCCGTTTTCAAAAAGAATTTTTTCTCGAAATTTTTTGGTTTTTATCCTAATTTGAAGCAAATTTTTATACATTGGGAGGACAAAATAGAGAAAATCATCATTG
The DNA here is from genome assembly GCA_964034945.1 of Chrysopilus asiliformis. Lineage (NCBI taxonomy): Eukaryota > Metazoa > Arthropoda > Insecta > Diptera > Rhagionidae > Chrysopilus > Chrysopilus asiliformis. The sequence goes on from OZ035964.1 coordinate 6,019,358, forward strand.
CCTAAGTTTCGTTCGGGTAAACACTTACCTTACTCATATTATTATTATACCCGTATGGTGAGACCAAAGGGTATATTAAATTTAAATTTTCCTTACCGTTAGTAACGCCAAGATCCCGTCATCACACACAAAAAGGAATTACACCAGTGTATTTAGAATGATAAAAAAAATTGAATTTTACATGTCCGTCCGTGTGTCTGTCCTTCCATCGTTCTGTCTGTTTGTCTGTATGTCCGTCTGCCTGTCTGTCTGTTCGTCCGTCCGTCCGTCGGTCTGTCGGTCTGACCGTCCATCTGTCCGTCTCTGTCTGTCCGTCCGTCTGTTCGTCTGCCCGTCGGTCTGTTCATCTGTCCGTCTGTCCGTCTGCCTGTCTGTCTGTCCGTCTGTTCATCTGTCTGTCTGTTCTTCTGTCCGTCTGTTCATCTGTCCGTCCGTCCGTCCGTCTGTCCGTCTCTGTCTGTCCGTCCGTCTGTTCGTCTGCCCGTCGGTCTGTTCATCTGTCCGTCTGCCTGTCTGTCTGTCCGTCCGTCTGTCCGTCAGTCCTTCCGTCCGTCTGTCTGTCTGTCCGTCCGTCTGTACGTCTGCCCGTCCGTCCGTCCATCCGTCCGTTTGTCCGTCCGTCTGCCCGTCTGTCCGTCCGTCCGTCCTTCCGTTTGTGGCGCGGATCGCGGGCGCAGGGATTGAACTGGAGACTTGAAATTTTACGTAGATTCGTTTTTCGTAAAATGCAAGCCTAAGCTCGTTAATGGACAAAAATGGACCCTTAGTAGGGGGGGGGGGGGGGGGGGGGGGGGGGGGGGGGGGGTTGGCAATTATAGCTTTTGTTATGTTTACACATTAACAATTGGTTTGAAATTAGCAAGCCTAGTTTTCATATTTTGCCCTAAAACTTGCCTGATTCGATTTTTAATTTCCATGATGGTTTGTCTTTAACTTGAATTTTAATTAGTTTTATTTTCGTTTTGTTTCAGATTAAAAAGAAATCAATTATTCACACTTTCGCCTTTCTTTTATAAGACTGATAAATTATCTGTTAACCTATTACCTAAAACTAGAATTTAAAAGAAATATATTAAGAAATTAAAATTAGTAGCAAACAACTATTGTCTAACAATGCATTTAGTAATTAGTATCTTTTAAATAAGTTTTTACGTTAAATAATAATAATTTAAAAAAAAAACTTCCTTTCCCGTGTGCCTTTCACGTACGACTTTCAAAGAATAAGCAAAAAAAGAATGGAAATGATTGTGAACTGAGAGTATCTGTAATACGAAATTTTCCATTTAAAAATTAAATGATAATCTTTGTACATATGAACTCTTAAACCATTTTGTAATAATTCTTTACTATATAATAAATAAAATTAATAATATTATAAATCTCATAAAAATCTCAAATTTAAGTAAAAAAAAAGCCAAAGTCAATCTGTATAAGTAATAGAAAAAGTAAAAAGAAATAAATTAAAAAAAAAATACTACAAGTGCAGACACTATACTGAATAAAATGCTGTCATTTTGGAAATGTTTTTCGTGTATTAAATTTTCCAGTGACGAAGATATTGTAAAACTCGATTATAGCAGCAGTTCTCTAAACGATGTTCCACCAGATATATCACAATTTGAGAGAACCTTAGAGGAATTGTATTTGTCTTCCAATCGGGTAAGATTTTGAAGAAAAAAACATTTCGCCTCCATATTTGTATCGCTATATCAAAGATTTCTTTTAGATTTCAGATCTTCCACCAGAATTATTCTACTGCCAAAGTCTTCGGATATTAAAACTAAATGATAATGAATTACAAATAATACCGACTGCTATCGGATCTTTTCGGCAATTGCACACGTTGGACTTAAGTCGAAATGGTAAGACAAAAACGACATGTTTTTTAAAACTTAAAGTGAGATGGAAAGATAAAAGGCCTTCAGTTAATTACACTCTGTGATTTACTTTGGACGTAGGACGCTAGGGGGAAGGAATGTACCGATTTTGAACGTTCAAGATCTTAGCATTGCTTTTACTAAAAACTCAGTTGCGTAAAATTTCAATTCTCTAGCTTAAAATTCCTTCAAGATTTATGGTTTTCACGGATGGACAGGCCGAAATCAAAATTTTGCCATCTCAAACATCTTAGTGCGGTTTATTTTGATGTCCGACTAGGAAAGTGGGGAATTGGTAAGTTGTGCGGAAAATGTTGTGGCATTTTCCATGACGACCCAAAAAACGGTTTTAAAATTTTCGTAGGACAAACCTTAAGGGGTTACAAGTTTTAAATCACCGCCCTAGAAAAAAATCCGCACAGAAAAGTCCACGAAAATTCAGAAAAAACAAATTTTCGTGCAGAAAAGTCCTTGGAAAATTAAAGAAATTTTGTTTTGCATAGAAAAGTCCTCGGAAAATTCAGGGGAAAAAATCCTGCAAAGAAAAGTTCGGAAAATTCATAAAAAAATTCTCGTGCTCCAAAAATTCGGGAAAAAGAAATTCTGCTTAGAGAAGCCCTCGAAAAATGAATGAAATTTTGTTTTGCATGGAAAAGTCCTCGGAAAATTCAGGGAAAAAATCCTGCAAAGAAAAATCTTCGGAAAATTCATAAAAAAAATTCTCGTGCAAAAAAGTCCTCGAAAAATTTGGGAAAAAGAAATTCTGCTTCGAAAAGTCCTCAGAAATTTAAAGAAATTTTGTTTTGCATGGAAAAGTCCTCGGAAAATTCAGGGGAAAAAATCCTGCAAAGAAAAGTCTTCGGAAAACTCACAAAAAAATTCTCGTGCAGAAAAGTCCTCGGAAAATTCGGGAAAAAGAAATTCTGCTTAGAGAAGCCCTCGGAAATTTATAGAAATTTTGCTGTGCATAGAAAAGTATAATAGGCTTGTGTGCCTGTCTGTCTGTTCGCTTAAAACTCGAGAACCACTGAACCGATTCGGATAAAACTTTCATAGGAGCTTACTGGCATCAAGAAGCGAGTTTTAGATCATGAGTTCATCCGACTTTGGATCGGAAGGCTCTAGTATGGAGTAAAAAAAACTAACTTACACACTGGTGCGCAAGCTGACATCACGAACAAGCATATCTTTGGCATTTATCTATATATAAAGTCGTTTAACCTGACTGATTGACCGGCTGACTGATTGATTGACTGACTGATTGACCGATTGACTGATTGACCGATTGACTGATTAACCGACTGACTGATTGACCGATTGACTGATTGACCGATTGACTGATTGACTGACTGACTGACTCATCAACGCCCAGCCCAAAACCCTGAAGCTAGAAACTTGAAACTGTCACAGTATGTCCCAACCATCACGTAGGCGCTCACTAAGGCGGGGTTTTCCGAAATTTTACCGCTAAGGGGATAAACGGAGGGTAAAGGGGGTTTGGAAGTTTTTAAAACGGTGATTTTCGCCATGAATCCTGCTCAATAGGAGGCTGAAAAGTTTCACTCGCGGGTTTCCGGGGTCGCTGATCACGAATCCGGTGTTAGATTTTCAAAACTTCAAACGGAAGGTCCTGTAAAGATCCGGGGAAAAATGGCATTAGGGGGTTTTCGGGGCTGCCGATCACAAATCCGGTGTTAGATTTTCAAAAGTCAAAAGGCAAGGTCCTGTAAGGATAACGCAAGTATCCTTTTTCCCATTTTTTCCGGTGGAAAATTGCATTAAGGGGTTTTCGGGGTCGCTAGTCACGAATCTGATGTTAGACTAATTCGCAACGGAGAGTCCTGCAAGGTGAAGATTTTTCTCAAAAGTTTTTAAGTTCTTTTCGATGCTTTTGGTATTCAAAAACTTATGCAAAAAACTTTAACCCGGCAACGACGGGTATGCAAGCTAGTGTAATAATATATGTTTTTGTTTTACAGCATTATCCTTTCTGCCCGATGAAATAAAATCATGTAAATACTTAACATATATGGATTTAAGCCTGAATAATTTACAGCGTCTACCCGATGCTATTACAAATTGTATTTCATTGCAAGAGCTTCTTCTCAACGAAACATTTTTAGAATTTTTACCAGCAAATTTTGGTCGTTTAATAAATTTACGTATACTTGAGCTGAGATCAAATAATTTGGTAACGCTACCAAAATCGATGTCACGGTTAGTGAATTTAACACGTCTTGATATTGGAGCCAATGAATTTACCGAATTGGTATGTGATTTTTCATTTTATTCTATGGATTAAAAAAAAAAAAACAATTACTTTTTCATTTTTAGCCGGAAGTTGTTGGTAATTTAATAAATTTACGTGAATTGTGGATCGATTTTAATCGTATTCGTCGTATATCAGCAAATATATCAAATTTAAAGGAATTAATACATTTTGAAGCAAATAACAATCAAATCAAATGTTTACCAAATGGTATTGGCAATTGGCATAATTTGGAAGTATTGTCATTATCAATAAATGATATTGATGAGATACCATATAGTATTGGTATGTTGAAAAATTTACAAACCTTCAAGTGTGATACAAATCAATTACGTGAAATACCAGACTCAATTTGTCATTGTGAGAAATTACAAGAAATTATAATAAGCCATAATACAATAATGCGTTTACCAAATACAATTGGTTTATTACGTAAATTGGAATTTTTAGCGGCCGATGAAAACTCTATACGTCGTCTACCAAATGAATTATGTAGTTGTACATCATTAACAGTATTAACGTTACGCGGTAATAAAATTGAAGAGCTACCTCAGGATATTGGATATTTAATTAATTTACGTGTCATCAATGTTGTTAATAATCTATTGACAACAATACCAGCATCAGTACTTAATTTAACCGGTTTAAGTGCACTTTGGATAAGCGATAATCAATCACAACCTCTAGTGCCATTTCAATATACAGATAATATTACAAAAAATCATCTAACATGTTTTATGCTACCACAAATGTCAAAAAAACAAGCAAAATTAATGAAACAGCAGCAGCAGCAACAACAACAACAGTCGAATTTATTACAAAATTCGGAACAGAATACAAATTTAGAGCAATTGCATGGTACACTTGGTAATCAACAGCAACAGCAAAAATATTATCAAAACTATTTGAATAAATCATCGGCAACAACGATACCATCTCGCATGAATAGCAATGAAAATACTATACGTCGAATATGTTTTGCTGATGAGCACATACAGCAGACGATCAATGAGGCATTACCGCCACGTCTAATGCGATCGCCTACCCCATATCCAAAGGAACTCCGCCTAATGTCAAAATATGCCAAAAACATAAATAATAAATGTCCAACTATAAATGAAATGATAACACCGAATAATTATGATGAAACTATGGATGAATACACTGGTAATGGTTATTTACGTGTTAAAGAGGCTAGAATATTAAATAATAGTGGCAATATTAGTAATAGTAGCATATTTTATACATCCGATGATAAATCGGAACCGTATGGTGGTTGTCAGCAAGCACAGCAACAGCAACAGACACAAAATTATCATCGACTGCATAATAATCAGCATACACAGATCTATAATAATCAATCGAAACAGCAAGATCATAGCCATATACAATCATCTGGACGTATTTACGATCAGAGTCCCGTTACGAATTACATTTTAGATACATCATCTGTATTGGATCAGGTTGATGGTGTACAGGAATCGCAATTACAATGGCGTGACTCAATATATGATATACCGGATAATAAAAGTATTAGCATTGCAAGCGGTATAACCGGATCGGGTGAGGTTGTATCAATTCTACGGCAGCCACCACCATATCATGTTGCTAAGGCATTCACAAAGAAATCCCGTGAAGATCTACTCAATTATGATACGCTACGCAATCAAACAGATCAATATAATCATACATTCGTTTATAGGTCACAAAATAATCAAAATGATTGCAATAGTACGAATGATTGTGATAGTCGTAACGGTGAAATTAATGATGGTCAATTTAATATTATTGTTAAAGAAACTGATTATCTCAATGATAACGCACATAATATTCCGCCATTAATTGATAAAATCGATATAATTAATAGTAATATTAGTGACAATAGTATTACCAGTGATTCACAGCTATTTAGGCATAATCCTGAGGCAATATCTGGAGGAAATATGGAAAACAATGACAATAGTAGGGTTCATAGTCAATTGTCATCTCCGACATCATCGTTACATAAACAAAATACCAGTCAAATATTGCCAAGTAGTCATGATGCTGGCGATGGTAGTACTATTGCGAAAGGTGGCAATGTGACGAATACAACTAGAAATTTATCATCCTCACAATGGTTATTTGGACTGCACAAAAATCCAACTGTCGTAAGTTTCAAATTTATATAAATTTTTAAACTATTAGTACATGGCTTTTGAAATATTTGATTTAGTCACGAATTTCAGTCCAAAACCAAAAAAAAAAAAAATTCAATTGTGATCGATAAAAAACATCTTTTCCCTGCAATATCACGAAAACCGTCACGACACTTAAAAATCGTCAAAGGAAAAATTTTGAAAATTTTATATTTAAATTTTGTTATATTCATAGTAATTTTCAAACAAAAATCTTTTTTTAAAAAAAATTGTATGGGAGGTATCCGTTATAGCTACATACGTGAGTTTTCCTAAACTTTACAGGAAACTACGGTTTTCGTAAAACTCCTTTGCAAAAAATTTCAAAACTGCTAGCTCAATGCGTTCTCCAGTTATTTAAGATACATAAAACGGATTGACAGACCGATAGACAGACCGACAGATACAGTGACAGATAGACAGACAGACTGACAGAATGACAGACTGACAGATTGACAGACTGACAAACTGACAGACAGACTGACAGACTGACAAACTGACCGACTGTCAGACAGACAGACATACTAACAGATTGACAGACTGACAGATTGACAGACTGACAGATTGACAGCCTGACAGACAGACTGACAGACTGACAGACTGACAGACTGACAGACTAACGAACTGACAGACTGACTGACTGATAGACAGACTGACTGATAGACAGACTGATTGATAGACTGACAGACTGACAGACTGACAGACTGACAGACTGACAGACTGACAGACTGACAGACTGACAGACTGACAGACTGACAGACTGACAGACTGACAGACTGACAGACTGACAGACTGACAGACTGACAGACTGACAGACTGACAGACTGACAGACTGACAGACTGACAGACTGACAGACTGACAGACTGACAGACTGACAGACTGACAGACTGACAGACTGACAGACTGACAGACTGACAGACTGACAGACTGACAGACTGACAGACTGACAGACTGATAGACTGACAGACTGACAGACTGACGGACTGACGGACTGGCGGACTGACGGACTGACAGACTGAGAGAATGACAGACTTGTTAACTTCTGCAATCACCAACACTACAAGCTTGCAATATTTGCAAGCTTCAAATAATTCTACATCGTTTTTATACCCGTATATGGTGAAACCAAAGGGTATATTAAATTTGCCTTACCGTTTGTAACGCCAAGATCCCGTCATCACACACAAAAATGAATTACACCAGTGTGTTTATAATGATAAAAAAAATTGAATTTTCCATGTCCGTCCGTGTGTCTGTCCGTCCGTCTGTCTGTCCATCCGTCTGCCTGTCTGTCTGTCGGTCCGTCTGTCTGTCTGTCCGTCTGTCTGTCTGTCTGTCCGTCTGTCTGTCCGTCCGTCCGTCTGTCCGTCCGTCTGTCCATCCGTCTGTCCGTCTGCCTGTCTGCCTGTCTGTCTGTCTGTCTGTCCGTCTGTCCGTCCGTCCGTCTGTCCGTCTGTCTGTCCGTCTGTGGCGCGGATTGTGGGCGCACGGATTGAGCTAGAGTCTTGAAATGTTACGCAGATTTGTTTTTCATAAAATGCAAGGCTAAGTTCGTCAATGGGTAAAAATTGACCATTAGGGGGGGTATCCCCGTACGAACGAAAAGTTTTTTGCGAATGTCTCATCAAAAAAGTGCAAGAACAAAATTTATTTAGGATATGATTCTACATAAAACTCCCATACCACCAAAATCCGATTGGAATAAATTAAAAAAAAAATATTATTGGAAAGTTTGACTTCAAAGTGAAATTTTGATACAACTGTTCGCCGTTCACTTAAAATTCGAACAATGTGCCACATCACCAGACGGGTTTTCAATAATTGCCAAATTGGCAATTATAGATTTTGTTTGTTATGTTTCAAGCTACAATTAATTTTACATAATATTTTCAAATTTCAGAAGCAGGTGACAGTTAGAAAGGAGCCACATTTAGGTTTTAATGTCAGAGACTCAAATCATGAAGTAAGAAGACATTTCTTCGATTTTCACTCTATTGTTTTAATCCACTTCTTATTTTTTTTAACTACAGGATGGTATATTTGTAAGCACAACAATACCAAACACCTCTGCATCACAACAATTGCTACCTGGCGATAAAATTCTTGATTTAGATGGCATCGATTTTTGTAAATTGAGTCTAACGGAAGCACAAAATATTCTGCACTATCATTCGGGACCAATTGTTAACATAATGCTGTCAAGAAAATGAAAAAAAAAAACAAATGCATTTGAAGTTTTTATAGTTGTTATTAAGTTATTGACTTTTTCCGTCTCAAACAGTTAATTATGATCGGGGGTGAAATCGCGTAAAATAATCAATTTCACTTTCGTGTCATTAAAAAGTGATTACTTTCAACGTTAAATAGTTATTGTAAATTTCTGTTGCAATCAAATGGTTTGAATTGTATAATCGGTGCCAATTGCTATATTTTGCGGTTAATGTGTTTCTGCCAATTAAGTCGAAATTACTAAAAATCAAAAAACTCTATTAACTTGGTGAATTTAACTTAAAAAACAATGATTTTTAGTAAATATTGCAATTTATTACCAAATCAATCATAAATAAAATGTCAAAGTTCAAAATTTGGTGTTTTTTTTCTACCTTCTAATCTAACCCGGCCCTTACACGCGCCTGTAGAGCTGACACAGTCGCTGACACAGTCTCGTGTAAATGCACTGACTGCCAGTTCGCTAAATGTCTTCTAATTCGTTGTCAGTAATTTGACATTTGGAGTCTGTGCTACTGACAGACTTTACAGTCGCGTGTAAGGGCCGGGTAAATTTATTAGCTTGCACTGCAAGTGACACATAAATAATACCATCCAGTAATTATCACTTTCGGGTGGCAATTTAGTAACATTACGCGATTCTGACACCGGTGATAGTTGATAGTCACCATCACTTGTCACTTTACACGATTCCGCCCCAAGTTATGAAAATTATTAAAGTTAAATTAATTTAAGTCAGAAAGAATGTTGGAATAGTCGTCGTATTTGTAAAATATATGCAATTTAAAAATTGTTAAGTCTAAGAATTTTTTTTTCTTTAGAAATGTTTTACGGTTTTATTAAAAATCGATTTGATACCAAATAGAAATACTTGATATGAACAACAAATGACTTTCTTATATTTTAAATGTCTTGCCCGTGGCTATTATGCTTTACAAATTATGTTGAAATCTTTTTCAGAACAGTTAAGTGCGTAAAACTCTTATCTTAATCTCTTATCTTAGCGGCGCTACGAACAAACTCAGTGTCATGGCATTTAATGTGTCCATAAAACCCTTTAAATGCCAATTTTTACTTCTAAAATTCAGTATTCGTATTTATTCTTCAAACAATTTGTAGTTTCCGAAAAAAAACTGCGAAAACTTTTCATAACCGACTTACGAAACAAATGACAAATGATCGTTAAAATATTGAAATAACGCTAATTTTTTAATATGCGAATGTTTTCCGCCCCAGCGTCTTATCCCTATTGTGAGCTTCGTCAATCGATCGTTGACCGGAACGATCGAAAAATCAGGGGTGGCTTCATGTAACTAATTCTCGATCGACTAATTGGTCGAAGGAAATCTTTCGTCGACCAAAACTGATTAAACAAGAGGACACTCACTCTGGTGCACACGATATAAGAGTCTTTTCTGGGTAATTTGGGGTCGCTGAATCCGAATCTGGCAGTGGTTTGGCTGTACCAGCTCTACTTTTTCCGATATGAAGGAAAAAATAATTGTTGATTTCCAGATTATAAACATTTATGAGTTACTCACCATATCGGAAAAAGTAGAGCTGGTACAGCCAAACCACTGCCAGATTCGGATTCAGCGACCCCAAATTACCCAGAAAAGACTCTTATATCGTGTGCACCAGAGTGAGTGTCCTCTTGTTTAATCAGTTTTGGTCGACGAAAGATTTCCTTCGACCAATTAGTCGATCGAAAATAAGTTACATGAAGCCACCCCAGTATTGCGATATCGATTTTATCGTTCGCGAACGATAAAATCGTTCAGTTGGGAACGATGATCTTTGTTGGATCGTCCGGTGAAGACGTCAAACACTAAAAAAATCACGATGAACCTTACGCAATACCAAATTGTTTTTCGATCGTTCCGGTCAACGATGATCGATCGATAACCGCAATAGGCCCCTTAGATAACAGTATCTAATAGATCTTTTAACTTTGAAATTTGAAAAATTATTTTCAAGAAATGATTTCACTATTTTCGAGAAAATAACGAAAAAATATCTGCTGTGATCCACGCAAAAGTTTCCCCTGCAATATTTTGTTTCGGAAAAAACATATGAATAATAATCACCCCGATTGCGAGTGTCGTGTCGTTTTCGCCAAGACTCGTTTCACGTGTTGTTGTTAGTGTTTGTCTACCAACAACAACACGTAAAACGACTCTTGTCGAAAACGACACGACACTCGCAATCGAGTTGAATATTTTCTCAAATATCTCAAGAACTGTTAAAGATACATAAAAACCGTTAACTTTATTATGGACTAGCTTGTATACCCGTCGTTGCCGGGTTAACGTTTTTTGCATAAGTTTTTGAATACCAAAAGAACCGAAAAGAACTTAAAAACTTTTGAGAAAAATCTTATCCTGGCAGGACTCTCCGTTGCGAATTAGTCTAACATCAGATTCGTGACTAGCGACCCCGAAAACCCCTTAATGCAATTTTCCACCGGAAAAAATGGGAAAAAGGATACTTGCGTTATCCTTACAGGACCTTGCCTTTTGACTTTTGAAAATCTAACACCGGATTTGTGATCGGCGGCCCCGAAAACCCCCTAATGCCATTTTTCCCCGGATCCTTACAGGACCTTCCCTTTCGACTTTTGAAAATCTAACACCGGATTCGTGATCAGCGACCCCGGAAACCCGCGAGTGAAACTTTTCAGCCTCCTATTAAGCAGGATTCATGGCGAAAATCACCGTTTTAAAAACTTCCAAACCCCCTTTACCCTCCGTTTATCCCCTTAGCGGTAAAATTTCGGAAAACCCCGCCTTAGTGAGCGCCTACGTGATGGTTGGGACATACTGTGACAGTTTCAAGTTTCTAGCTTCAGGGTTTTGGGCTGGACGTTTATGAGTCAGTCAATCAGTCAGTCAATCAGTCAGTCAATCAATCAGTCAGTCAACCAGTCCAGTCAACCAGTCAGTCAATCAATCAGTCAATCAATCAGTCAATCAATGGCCAGTCAGTCGGTCAATCAGTCAGGTTAAACGATTTTATATATATAGATAACAACAATTTTTTCCTCAAAAAGAACAAAGATTTCGAGAAATTTCAAAAAACTTTTTGGATAAATATGTTTTCATTTTATTCTACCTACCTTTTTAACACTCTAACTTCCACGGCAGTTTTAAGCCGTTTTCGAATATTTAGTTGTCAGTCAAAAAGGCACGAAGAGAAAAAAAAATGAAACAAAATTATACCTAAAGTAGGCTACACATCTATCAGTTTTCCATCAGTTTTTGGGAAACTGATTGGTGCGAACGTAAAATCAGACAACTGATGGGCAACTACGAAAAAATTCGTGGGCAAGTTTTTTTTAAAAACGGTTGGCCCACTAATTGGTGTGAACTAGGGATGTCAAAATTTTGAAAAAAAACTGGTTTTCGGTTAAACCGGTTTTTAAGACTTCGGTTTAAACCGGGCCGGTTTAACCGGGTCCAAAAAACCGGGTATTAAAACACCGAAAAACCGTTTTGTTCAAATTGGGTAGGTTAGGCCTTAGACACAACAAATGCACTATAAACCAAACAAAAGACGTGAAATGTCATATAATCCATTAAGAGACCATAAATGGCACAATATAATATTGCATTTGGTCTAGAGTGGCTAAAAAGAAGTGTTTCTAACAAATCAGTTGCACGAAAATTGGTTTAAAATTATTTTTCCATACAAAAAAGAATGATCGGTTTTTTTAAACGGTTTTTGGCTTTAAAAAAAAACACCGGGTATAACCGTGCAAAAAAAAAACACCGAAAAAAACCGGTTAACCCCTAGTGTGAACGTTCGCGTCAGTCGCGTTAATCGTACCGCATTAGAACAGAACCAAATTTAATTTTTTGATGTTAATGCAATAACGATGCATAAACACGTTCTGTCTCGATTATGCACCCGCATTTTTTTAAATCTGCAATCAAAATGAATGGATACTTTTCACAAAAAACTGTCACTTGCAACTGATAGATGTGAACGCATAACTAGATGTAAAAAACTTATGGAAAACTGACAAGTGCCTTAACAGTCGCGACTGATCGAAAACTGATAGATGTGTAGCCTACTTAAATGTTATTTTATTACCATAAAATGTGTGCAACTACGAAAAATCGTTGCGGTTGCAGCGAACACTTAAATAATTTTCATTGTGGCCGTTGTGTACAGTTAGGTGTCAGGTCTTTTTGACTGACGTGGCAGTTAGAGTGTTAATTCCACGGCCTGTCTTTCTCATAACCTCGAAATGTGTCACTGGAAAAGATGAGTCCGCACCCAAAAAGATGCAGACTTGAAATGCTAGTCGTGCGGACTATTTATAATACCAAAATCTGTACGCAGTGGCAGATTTGCCGCAGTGTGACGAGTCGCGCAACTTTCATAATAGGGGTATAAATTTCCATATTTTTTTTTTTGAATTTAAAAACCATTTCAGTTTCAATTCTAAATCAAAATTCAAAAAAATCCAATAAATCAAAACACATGTGTTGTTTTTTTTCTGAAACTATAATAATTTTAATTGTAAAGGCAAACAGATTGAAAAACTTTAAAAATATTTTATCCATCTATATCTAAAAATTCCCTTCTTTAATTAATTTTTTAACCCACTTTTATGATCTTTTGTTGAAAGTTTAGGTCTTTACGTTCAGCTAGAAATAGATGTCTGAAAAAAAAAACAAATAATACATAACAAAAAAAAAATTAAATTACGTTTAAATTACAGTTATTTTTATACCATATTTTCATAATTCATTTTGTTAGTACTGTTATTTCGATCTTAAAAAACGGCTGGTGGACGAAAACCAGGAAAAATAATAAAAATGTTTTTTTTTATGAAATGAAAGTACTATAAAAAAAATAAAAGCTTTACAAATCTTTTATATATGGATATACATATAATGTTTTTTTGTTTTTTATTTAATAATTAATACGGCGTTTTTATGATGGATTACATATGTATATTTTCATTCATACCAATTTTTTTTAAAACATATTAAAAGCAATTCATATTTATGTAATAGACCAATCGCTATTTTGTTAACAATTATATTTTTCAGCATATAGAGTTCATAAAATCCATATTTAGTTTCTTGAAGTTGAAATTTATTATTGTTTACGTTTTTTACACATTTATTTCAAAAGTTTTTTTTCATATTTCATAAAAAATTAATCGTTTTTTTTTCTCTATTACTTTTAATGAACATCTAATTTTAAAAAAATCATATTTTTCTTGTTTGATTTATTATCAAGAGAATACTTGTATAATTAACATCCAATTTTTGTTTTTGTTTACAGATATTTCAATCAATTTTCATATTTAATTCTGTGTGCCAGTGTGTTATTCATTATTAAAGGGCAATTGATTTATGAATAGTTTGATTCGTATATAATTTTTTTTTCCTTGTAATCTACTTCTCGTCTTCTTCACAAAATCCATTATTTTTCAGTAATTAATATAATTATTTTAAAACTTATTTATTTTTTTTTTTTTTTCAAAAATGATGTTCACATTATGATGGATGGTAATCTGAGTTTTTTTTTCTCATTCTTAAATTTCTTTTTAAATTTTTAATTTTTTGCCACAAATAGGCCAAAAATATGATTTTTTTTAAATCATTTGTATTGAACTCAACCCAATGAAGGGAAATCGTGTTCATCATCAACTTTTGGAGCGTGCTGTCCACCACTGCCAATGCCCCCAACCCCATATATACGTTCAGCACCGCCATCCTAAAACAAAAAAAAATCCCGTTAGACATATAAAAATAGTTTTCAAACAAAAAACGTAACCAACGTCCTGGGCGAATTCTCAACTGTAAATTTTTACTAAAAAAAGGGAAATTTTGTCCACTTGACCGTAATTTTGCGGCCTAGATAAACTGTTATAAATAGCCATGACTCTAGTCGTGTCGAAAGTTTCAACTGCAAGCGTTTCTAATCGACTAGTGATATGAAACCAATAATGATAAGAGGTTGGCGTCACTAACATCGATCATGTGACGTTTTTTTATACCCTTATGGTGAAACCATCTGTCCGTCTGTCTGTCTGTTCGTCCGTCCATTTGTCTGTCTGTCTGTACGTCCGTCTGTCCGTTCGTCCGTCCGTCCATCTGTCCGTCCATCTGTCCGTCCGTCCGTCCGTCCATCTGTCCGTCCGTCCATCTGTCCGTCCGTCCATCTGTCCGTCTGTCCGTCCGTCCGTCTGTCCGTCCGTCCGTCCATCTGTCCGTCCGTCTGTCCGTTTGTGGCGCAGATTGCACGCGCACGGATTGAGCTAGAGACTTGAAATTGTTTGAGCAGTGCGTTCATAAAAACACTCCGCGTGAAATATGCGGCAGCGAAATCGGTAAACTTATCTCGCTGCATGAATACCCTTATTGTCTACGATTTCTTGTATATGACTGAAATTGACCGGGATCGACCTTGTTTTAGGCAAAATTATGAGCTCGAACAGTATTTTTTATCTTCGTCCTATGTATAACAAAGTTAATATATCATTTCTCAGCATTTCAATTTATTTTTAATTAGAATTATTCCAGGCGAAGTTTAATTATCCCAAGAAAATTTTTATTAACTTACCATTTTGTTGTGTTCTTGATTACGTGGTCCACGGCCTTGTCGGCCGCCGCCGCCGCCACTGCCGTTACCACCACCACCACCTCCGCCGCCTCCACCGCCGCCGCCACCGCCGCCGGCACCACCACCACCACCACCGCCGCCGCCACCACCACCACCGCCGCCCTGATGATTTTGGCCACGTGCTCGTCCACGTCCACGACCCATACCGCCACCTCGTCGTCCGTCGTTAAAGTGAAATTCGATATCAAGGACACGCTGAAGTCGGCCAACACGTTGCGGATACATTGATGGGTCATATTCAAGTTCCTCTTCGCTTTCTTCATCCTACATTAATAAGAGGTTCAAAATTGTATACATGAGCAATGATAAATCTTCACTGAATATGTTATAAATATAGAAGCATCAACGAACGAAAAATTTATTTTCCCCCCGGCAAGATCGTGATAATTTACGGTTCAAAAATGAAAATCCTAAAAACTTCAACTTTAGGTTTGTGTGTTGGCTAAAATACCCTTACAGTTTAGTTTCGTCACCACGTGACATCTGTATGCTTATACTATTTGTAGTTTCAAGTATTTCATGCAGACAGGTTTTAAGACACAGTACCTTTTTCTTATTGTTCAAGGCAACCATTTTTTTCCATTGCGATAAGTCTTCACCTTCACCAGCTTTCCGGATATTATATTGTGGCTTAGCACGAACCGCACGCTGTGCTTTCCATTCATCAAGAGTCAATTCTTTGGTTTCTTCCTCAACGTTAGTTGGCTGTTCAGTTTGTTGTTCACCGGCCGAATCATCTTTGTCTATCAATGCTAGAATTTTTTTTTTTTTTTTGTAAAATTTTTTATAGAACTTTTAGAATAAAATATACCTTCGTCATGATTCTTATTAATATCTTCAATATCTTGTTTGTGTGAGCCCCAGTTATGAGCGCCAGCGCCCTCTCGTTTATCAACAGCCTTAACACCGGTTTTATCAGAGCCAGATTGACGATCGAATTCACGTTTACCGCCGCGATTATTATTATCGAAAGTACGTCTTGGAGGGCCACGTTGTTGACGTTGCGAACGTTCATTATTTTGATATTCGGATGTTGCCAAATTGCCATTTTGCTGTGACGTCTGCTGTTGTTGATTCTGATTATAAGAGTTCTGTTGCGATTGATATTGATTTGGCCTATTATCGTCCCTATTACGTCTGTTATTACGCTGTTCTCGCGTTTCGCCAGGTGTTGATTTATTGAAGCTCACATTTTTATCGAATGGTTTTCCTAAATACAAATAAAACATATTTTAAGTTCGATTCGATAACAAAAAAAAACACTTCATATTATTTCAAATGTTATTTTTAATAGTTTAATTTTGTCGCCACTAAGTTAGACAGAAGGACTGCCAAGCAGCAGTATTATAATGGTTAGAAAAAATGCTTCGCAACAACTCACACAATTGTAGCCCTGACTAAGTAGGTGTATTGGTATATTGCTTAGTATCCATTTATCTACAATTCCGCCCCGAGATTTCCGTAATTAAAATTCATTGATAGATTATATTTGGGTCTTGTCGTATTCCACCTCACCTCATACCTCATGCCAGAGAAACTAAACAATTGTTACCCCGCCTTGAGGCGAGCTTGTGCATAGTATCGGGGCTCTAGCCAGTTTGGCGCCCTCGGGCAGGGCTTTTCAAGGTGCCCTCGGGCAGGACTTTTCAAGGCGCCCTTGGGCAGGGCTTTTCAAGGCGCCCTCGGGCAGGGCTTTTCAAGGTGCCCTCGGGCAGGGCTTTTCAAGGCGCCCTCGGGCAGGGCTTTTCAAGGTGCCCTCGGGCAGGGCTTTTCAAGGTGCCCTCGGACAGGGTTTTTTAAGGCGCCCTCGGGTAGGGCTTTTCAAGACGCCCCCAGGTAGGGCTTTTCAAGGTGCCCTCGACAGGGTTTTTTAAGGCGCCCTCGGGCAGGGCTTTTCAAGGCGCCCTCGGGCAGGGTTTTTCAAGGCGCCCTCGGGCAGGGCTTTTCAAGGCGCCGTCGAGCAGGACTTTTCAAGGTGTCCTCGGGCAGGGCTTTTCAAGGCGCCCTCGGGCAGGGCTTTTCAAGGTACCCTCGGGCACGGCTTTTCAAGGTGCCCTCGGGCAGGGCTTTTCAAGGTGCCCTCGGGCAGGGCTTTTCATGGTGCCCTCGAGCAGGGCTTTTCAAGGCGCGCGGATCAATATAAAAAAAATCGTGCCTTGAAATCCTTAACTTTAAAACATTTAAAGCTTTCCAACGACACAAAAAGCGTGAATCTGTTAAGCTTTTGTAAGACTCTGGCTACAGAGGCAGATTTGGACTATCTTAGACCCTAGGCGCAGGAAGAATAACATTCGCTCTAGGGTCCCGAAAATTGACAGGGGGATATAGTTGAATAATTAAACTATCCCATAGATTTAAAATTGTATGGATTTTTTTAAAAACCCGTTTTTACGAAAGCTGAGACGTCTATCCGTGAATTTAGATTACTGTAATCAAAATTTCCGTGTGATTTACTTTAACATTGAAATCATTCAGGATTTTCAAGACAGGAGATAATTTTTACTTTCCTTTTTATCGAGGAAAATTATTGTATTCATGACGGAGACCGATTTGAGAACGGTGGAAGACAGAGCAGAATCATGCAAGAAATAGCGTTTTTCGTAACTTTTGAACCCGTGTAGTTTTCGCTATGGTACAGGCCTTTTCATCCATATATTTTCATCCATATATGATGTCAAGAGCCACCGAATTGCAGGGGGATGGTGAAGGGTTAACGAATTTTCTCTTGATTTTTCACAGAAATCATTGCAGAAATGGAAGTTTTGCTCACGAGAAAGTTCGTTAACCCCTCACCATCCCCCCTGCAATTCGGTGGCTCTTGACATCATATATGGATGAAATTAGAGACTGTGCCCTTTCCATAAAGTGCTCAACCAAAGCGAAAACTACACGGGTTCAAAAGTTAGTTTAGGGAGGCAAAATCGTGCATCGTTCTTTCTGTCGGTCTGTTCTTTTGTGCGTATGTTGAATATTTCGAGAGTACGTTGACCTAGCGACTTGAATTTTTTTGTAAATAAGTTTTACGGAAATCGTAGACTTTTGGAAAAGTAACGATAAGAGATAACGGGTACCTCCCATACATTTCATTTAAATTTCTCGAATATTATGCGTTTTTATGAAAAAAAATGCATATAACCAAATTTAACCCTTAATTTATGAGGTGAAAATCATATACGTAAATGATGAGGTGGTTTCCAATGGACTTGTTCTAATCACATACCAAATCCGTGCTTTTAACTCAGCATACAACACCATACCGTATGAAGGTACTGAAGATTTCAGAGTCACTGTGCTGAAAACATGAGAAATAGCAAAGAGAGAAAAGTCAATGTCGGTCCATTGGACCCACCTCATCAATTAAGCGTTAAAGGCAATAAAATTTTCCACATTTTTGATTTTCACGACTTTTTCGTATCTTTAAGACATTTGAAAAACAATTTTTTGTATATTTTTCCCGGAACTAAATATTGCAGAGGAAATTTTTATTAAAGGCAAAAATATTTTTATTAAAGGCAAAAGGACGACCCCAAAAATTCTACAGATGTTGGTCTCTCTCTCTATCGTGCTCAAGTATTTTCATATAAATCCATGTTTTTTTTCCCCGGATAATTTTTATAAGAATATGGCTCTCCGTGTAAATACAATGTTTTCCTTTTTTGACGCTTAAAAATTGTTCGCAGGATTATGCCAAATTTTCATGTGGTACCAACTTAACAAAAAAAATTCTTGGTATATTTAATACTGCTAGAATATTTCTTATAACTTTTTTGAATAAAAGCATTGCGTTTTGTGAACTTATTTTTCGAAATACTGGTTTTCTTGCAAAATATTTAGCTTCACAATTGAATATTACAGTAATTTGTGATTATAATTGCATTGGAAACCTTAAAAAAAATCTTTTAAAAGGGAAAACGATGTAGGCGAGAATCAAATGCACATGTTTTCTCACATGGCCGCTAGCTTGACATCCACCATTGTATGGTCGACCATTCTTGTTTTCTTAAGCAATTTGTCACAAAAGTCGAAACGCAAAAACGTCGAAATAGCAGTTCTCTCGAAAATTACTAGTTTTCCTACTCTGACTAACATATACAGGCTTTTCATTCGCACCGATTGAAAAGAGAAAACCTTATATGGGTAAACGAATGGAATACACATGCCACTAGGAAAAATCCAATATGGCGTCTTCCGTCTCACACAGCCGCCAAAAGGTTGCAGAAAATGCAGATGGTAGAAATTCGCTCTTTTGAGTATTTTTTTTTTAAATGTTTTTTTTTTTTCTTTTGATGAAGAGATAATATGGACATTCAATATCGTTGTTAAGGGTACTGGAGGAGAATGGAATAAAAACAAACGCCCATACAAAAACAAAAATTGTTTTTTAGGGATAAAATGTGTGTCGACGTAATTTTCATCTTAAAAAAAATTGTAAAAATTTCGTCATTTTTGAGATAAAATCGAATGTATGACAATTAGATCCTTTTCTTCCGTATAGATACGCACGCACGAAAGTATGTTGGCAGTTTATTCTGACCCCAATCTCATCTGCCAATCGGATGTTGCATTATTTTTATTTCATTAAAAAAAAAAGAACAGAAAATTTAAAAATGTAACACTTTTGTATGTTTTATCTATTTTTTCTGTCACTGTTTTCGACTTGGCGATGTATTTTTATTCAATTTCATGCCAAAAGATAAGAATAGGCCCCAAGGAGAGGGTGAACCGGACAAGATAGCAGTTTTTTTTTCAATTTTTCCCATGGTGTCTTATTAATTTTGAGAGACTTGTAATGTTTCTTAAACTAAACCAAATATGATCGAAACTCGCCCCGCCCGACGCGACACAGAATTTATAGTATTGCGACCAAAAATTCGAATAAAAATATAAAAAAAGCAGATTTTTATATTCACGCTGGTGAAGTTAAAAAAGTGCAGCGATTGCTTGGCATTTTTTTCCAATATTTTTGAGAAAATCTTCTCGAAATGTGCTTCTTGTGCGACCGTCCATAAGGGCTGTCGTCTCGTGCACGGCGCAATGCGAGGTTGGTTGGGACGAAACGAAAGGAATACACGCAAAGATACACAAAGCCATCACAGGAAAAAAGAATATATTTTCTACACACACACGGGAGAAAAAATGAAAAAAAAAAACGTCTTCGATTTCGCACGGCAACATGGATGTGATATGGTTATCCCACATCTTTTTTTTTATAACAATTTCACAGCACTTTCTTAAATTTTCCTACAGATTAAAATAGAAACGACGTAAAGATACAAACGGAAAACTCCTTAAAATTAAGTTAGAATTAAAAATCTGTAGATACAAAAAATAATATCAGGCTTTTCTGAGAGCACGTTTTTCTGATATCTTGCCATTTTGCCTTGGGGGGAAAAATTATATTTTCTGCCTGGAATGGCGCGAGCTTAGTTAGATAAGTTTTAAATTCGATCCATACAAAGGAAAAAACAGTAATAAAATAAATTAATAGAAGTAAAAAGAAAAGAAAAACCTCAAAAACAAATAGGTTTGCGATTCGGAGTCGATTTAAATTTTTCTACTTAAATTGTGTGTAATGAATTCTGTTTGCCTTTTTGCGGCGAGTGCGCCTTTTCAGGGGGAGGTTTCTTTAAAAAAAAATTACAGCTAAACACATTAGAACTACAGGAATTTATGCGAATTTATATCGACGATGGTTAATTGGAGTGGGATATCATAAAAGGTCTCTTTTGAAAAATTTTTTTTTTTTCATTTTCTGGAGAGGTTTTTTTTACCATACCTTCACGTGGTTGCCGTTGATCCTGATTATTGCGATAGTTCGATTGATCCTTGTTGCCAGGGGCCGATGTATTACTAGAAGAGTTATTTGCCGATTGATTTCCACCAGGGGTTTTGAATTTCTGTTGTCCGCCAGTTTGTCCGGGGGTGCCGCCAGTCTTTTTATCATAGTTTTTATTCATGGCCGATGATTTATTCTCCTTTTCAGCAGCACTATTCGATGATGCTAAATTAGATTTTTTATTTGCTTGCTGTTGGTTGTTGGTGGTGCCAGTTGAATTTAATTGATTTGTACTGTGTTGATGAGTTCCGCCGCCGCCGCCGGTATTTGGCCCTCCGCCACCACTGCCGCCGCCCCCACCACCGCTGCCAGTACTCGATCCGATTGTAGCCGCAGCATTATTACCTGATAAATTATTTTTCTGCTTTTGCTGTTTAACTTTTTTACGAATTAAGGTTTCCAATGGATCACTGGCATCGTCGTCCATATAAAGTAGTTCATATCTATTAGCAGCCGAACCATCCATATTCGTTCAAGTATATTTTAATTCGGAAACACTATCGATTGATGGAGATTTTAACGGATTTTAATTCTATAAAATTACGGAAACCGACTCGATACGGATCAGAAATATAAATTTGATTTTTTTTTATTCTCGTTCAACCACTACTTCACATCTAACCGAGCCGATAGTCTTCTTAGCCGTCGTTCCTGCTCATGGGCTCGCTCACACACGTATGATGAAGATTATTTTACTGAATTCACTTCACTTGTCTCCACTGAAATTTTTCTATTTCATCTTTCCATGTACACGCGTCCTTTTCATCAACAGCAAAGAAAAATTTATCTGCCTCTGTTCAACAAATGGCCACAATCCCACGAACTTGAATTCTCTTTGTCTCGCAAAAACACCTAAACACTAGGCAATTATAGATCTGTGTGTCAGACGCTTAGTGGAGTTCTTTTTATCACGAAATTTGCCAGAATTCACTTTTTTTTCACTTGAGTGACTATAGTTGCGTTTTTTTAATGTTCTGAAGCAGTTCAGAACAAGCTTTCCATACAAAATCCTGCACCACCTTTTCAACTCGAACAGCGCTTGGAACAAAGGGAAATTTTATACGGTAATGTACGGTAATGAAATGCTGCTAACTTCAACATAATAAATCTGACATTTTATTCTCAATTGAGGATTTTGTGTTGGTGGCAGTGTTGTGCCGCGTAGTCTACGTGGTGTAGACTACACCATTGTCTACGCGTAGACTATTACTGTAGACAATGGTCTATTCTCTACGCGTAGACAATGTAGACAATCAATAAAATAAAGGATAGCTGATTTAGTTTTAAAATCTCATTTTCTTCAATCAATTTTAACATAATAGAGCACAATTTCCAGGAAGCAATCGCCAAATGCTGTAATGGAGAACTTCAGAGCAAACTTTAGTGGCAATTCTAATTCTTTTCATGCAATCTAAGCGGCTTTTTTTAATTTTTGCAATTGAAGTCACATTGAATTCTAAAATCTTTTTGCTTTACACATTTTTCTATATAACGAACCGTTTATTTAAAAAACTGATTCATTTGTATGGGGTGGCTTTGCTCATTTAAGAATATCTGTTTAATTTTTTCGAAAAACACTAGTCTTTAGCTTAATTCCGTTGAGAGTCATCGTATTTACAGATAGACGGAAATCTATACGGAAGTCATTCAAATCAAATAAAGTAAATCAAATACCCCTAATATAAAAAATGTTAAAAAAAACCTACCAAAACTAATTCAAGAATTAATTTTTTGCGCTTATATCTATTGTACATAAATCAATCATAATCAGAATCATTGTCTTCTTCGTAATATAAATTATCATTTTTTCGCCAAGAATAATAAATATGGAGTAGTTTTTTAGACCTTTTAAAGGTCAGTCGATTTCGGCTTTGAGAATATATGACTCACTGATGACTTTGTTTTGACAGATATGAGAAAGTCTACATTGTCTACGCAAAGTCGACATTGTCTACGCCAAAGTCGACATTGTCTACGCCAAATCTATTGTCTACGCTATTGTCTACACTGAAGTGTAGACAATTAAAGTCTACGCGTAGAGGAACAACACTGGTTGGTGGTTTGTTGGTTCTGTTCGACAGAGAAATAGTTTTAATCATGGGAGATAGCGAATCGTGATTATATCAAGAAAATATAGCAGTAACGGCCTACTGATGTAACCAACATGAAGTTAGTTGCCATCCGAACTCAATGAAATTTCCCACTTACTCTGGATCGTTTTTTTAATGTTCCGTGTTCTAGAACATTAAAAAACGCAACTTATATAGCCTTGGAGTCACTCTTGCCGCCTGGAGTGAATGAAACTGTTCGATTTTGCCACTTTGGAGTTATATTATTCCAGTGTTGTTCATCTACGTGTAGACTTCAGTGTAGACAATAGCGTAGACAATAGATTTGTGGTATACATTGACGTAGGCAATGTAGACTTTCTGATATCTGTCAAAACAAAGTCATCAGTGATTCATATATCCAATACTATACTAGACCCCGTTCACATTGGTTGAAATAGTCCGCCTAATTCTGACAGAAACTGGCAACATTAGGGCAAGGTGAGGAAGTGGGACTGAGCCCCACTTCCTCACCTTACCCTAATGTTGCCAGTTTCTGTCAGAATTAGGCGGACTATTTCAACCAATGTGAACGGGGTCCTATATAGGAAATGGGCAATTACAAGAAATGGCGAGGCGCTGGTGTCCCTAAAGAGCTAAAGAACCATGCAGGATTCGACGATTTTAATGCCCCCGGGCTAACTTTTGAACCAGTTGAGGTTTCACTTTCGTTCTACCTGCATTGGAAAGATAATTAGCTCTAGTTTCATTGATATAAGCTCTTTTTTGGCTGGGAACCGCAGGGGGATGGTCAGCTGCCATCTTAGTCGCAATGATTTTTCATGGAAAATGGAACGACTCAGAATGTGAAGAAAATGACATTTTAAAACTAAATCAGATTGTCTACCTTATCTACGCGTAGAGAATAGACCATTGTCTACAGTAATAGTCTACGCGTAGACAATGGTGTAGTCTACATTACGTAGACTACGCGACACAACACTGTATTATTCTGACAGCTGCTGTTCGAGTTCAGGTCTTCCCACTCTTGGACTGTGTTTACATTGGGATTCATTTTGAGGCGGCTCGTCTTTCCTCATTTCTCTGTCGTGTGCACACGGTTCGCTTCATCTGGATCCACTAAACCGGTTTCATCAACAAAACTAAAGACACAGGTATCAACGACCAGACTCAAAAACCGGTTTGCGAACGATAATTTTAAGTGAATCTAAACTTCGTTCGCTCTTTTTGGTTTCCCTCCCCACTGCGTCCCTCACCCTCACTTGGCCGGAACGAATGACGTGCCGCCTCAAAATGAATCCCAATGTAAACACAGTCTTGGAGTTAACCCCGGACTGCGTTCCTTTCTTTTTTTATTTTTTATTTATTTAAAAATCGGAAGAAGGAATAATGCCTTATAAGGTTACACTATCTTATACAATTCACTTATTATTTAATTAACAATATATCACAATTCAGGTATAATAAAAGTATAATAAATTATATTGTTTAACAATTCATAAGGGTACGAGTGGCTAGTTTATTTATGTGTAAGACTATGCCAAATTTTTGCCGCTCTGACCAAAAACGACCTTGCCATAATCAAGTGAGTATGTCTGTATAGCTTTATGTGACGGGATCTACTTGAGCTTAGGAATTGAATCTGGTTTTTCAAAAATGCAGGTTTATTTGTTACTATTAACTGGATCACGCTATAATCCAACAACTACGAGAAATCCCTACCAAGAAAATCTCGAACATGAATATAAACATGATCGAACCTCTTAAAGTTGTAGATAAACCTTACCACCGCACTTAAGCATTTCCTTAGCTTGTCTAAATTAGAAGATGAGCAGCCTGAATATATTTCGCAACCATTGGTGAAAAATGGAACAACTAGCGCAAACATAAGTTTCTTCTTCAAGGACAGAGTCATAGGTACACTAAGCGAATTAAGTCTGGATAAAACAGCAAAAGTCTTTTTAATTATAAGACTTATATGATCCTCAAAAGAAAGTAGTTCGTCCAATATCACATCTTAATGAGATTACTGAATTCATCACTAAAATCGGAGGTAGCAGATTTCTGATTGGTTTACTGAATAACGCAATAGCTTGAGTTTTACTCGGATTCACCGGTAAATTATTGCCAATGTTTGAACTTTGACAAACCCAACCCAACGTCAACTCTATCATAAAGGAAGCCTTCTTCCAGACAAATGGCGAAAATTCTAGGCCACGAGCATCTTGACAAAGAATCGGATAAAGCTAGAACCTGAATCGTACGTCGATGCGTCCGTCATGCGTCAGTCACGTTGACAGTTCGAGTAGAATCAACGGGCTGCTATGAGTACTCCCCTAATAATACGTTTTCCGATGCGGAAACCGCATTGAGTAGGTCGAATTTCTACTTTTACATGCGGCAACGCACGGAAATGTTATTTCGCAAAAAAGTTTGTTTACGATTTAAGCAATTTAAGTATGGAACAAATTGAAAGTAATTGTTTCGACGATAAACTAATAGAAGAAGTGCAAAACAATGAATAAACTCCAGATTCGTTGCCGCATCCAACTGTCACCGCATCGAACTGTCAACCGGACGCACGCATGCATGACGGACGCATTGACGTACGATTCAGGTTCTACCTTTAACCGAACGCACGCATGACAGACGCATCGACGTACGATTCGGGTTCTACCTTAAAGTGCACAACTTTTTAGTACAGGCAGACACTCGTATAAATACTGCCACTTTCCCAACTAGCGGCGTTCTGAATTTTGAATTCAAAGCAATCGAATCAACTAGAGTTCCTCTAGGTTCTGAAAGGAGGTGCTTCCTTTTCTGAAGCATCATGCTCATCTAGCTCTCTCTCGATGTAGTTCCATCGGGTCCATCGCGCTGTCTCGATGTAGACTGACCGAAAGTGAGTTACAAACTGATGGGAATGAAGGTGTGTGGGGACTTCACGATACAATCTTTTTCGTGTGGTCTTTCCTTGAGGATTGATGAGTCATAAGATTGTCGTGAATCGTGTCTAGCTTAACACGGGTCATCACTCTTGGAAGCAGACTTGATTTTTGACAGGAAGCAAAATGCCCCGAGTGTTTATTCCGGTGCTAAAAACGCTATATTTTTTAGCTCGCCAACCATTTTTACTCGTCCCATTGTCCACTCTCTAGATTATAGGCTCTCTGCTCTAGTCGTAAATTCATATATATTATTTCAGACTGGCAATGATGAGTGAATTTTTGCCGATAAAGTTGGAATTTCGACTCCTTAAACAGGAAATAGCATGGTCTCCCTCTATCTTTGGTTACTGGCTTTAGGCAGACTAAGATAGCCATATAAAAGCGTGCGATTTCTTCTTCTATAAGTATTTTTTTTTGTCTTTTTCTTCCATCAAAGATTTCCCACGGAGCCATGATGGAAATAGAGAGATAACTTTTTTTTAATTCCCACACAAAACTATATGGTGGTTTTGTTGTTTTTTCCCTTTATAGGTTCATAAGAGTTTCATACGCTTAAAATTACTTGTACAGTTAATATTAGATTTTTAAGGTTTTCGAAATAATATTTACTAAAAAAACACACATCGCTTGTTTATTACTTAACGATTTTTTTTGGTGTGTTATTACATTTTTACAATTTATAAAAATTTCGTGTGAATTTCTGTAAAAAAGATTCATTGTTCAACTTTTCCCGGTTAGAAATTTTGCCATTTGTCGGATTTACTCATTCAATGTTTTTTTTTTTAAATTTGCAAAAAAGAAACAAATTTTTTATTAAATTTTTATTTGCAGTAAACAATTGCAAAATTTCTAACTCATTGCAGAAAATAAAAAGAAAACATTGAAAAGTGGTGCATATGGAATTTCTAGGGAGATTGGCGAAAAAACAATTGATTTCAGTTAATCGTATTTCGTTTGTTTTCATTGAAAATAATTTTGTTCAAAATTTAAGAGGGAAAAAGTGAAAATCCATGTGAAACAATACTTGAAATAAAACAATTTGATTTTCCATGAAAACAGAATATTTTTTTTTTTTCAAATTATTTTTGAACAGAAATTTCACGTAGTCAACTTAAGTTTTCATGTGATATTTTTCTCATTTTGATTTCCATTTTAAAAATTCCGTGAAATTTGTGAAAATAGACCGCTAGTGATTTTCAGCGTTTTCCCCCCCTCCCCCTTGAAAAACAAATGCCTTCAATAATAACACGTTTCATGACTTTTTTATAGTTTAGCCGCGCATTGTTTATAGATCTCACAATTAAAATAGACTTATAGCAAAAGAAATATCATATTTAAGTGATTAAGTATAATTAAAAAAGGCTGCAATTAAGCAGCAAGCTATAAAAATTAATAATAAACGAGAATTTAAGAGAAATTTAAATATGAGGATGACCCAGGATATTGATGACGACGAGAAGGGGTAAGTGGTAATAAATATTTACGCATATTGAATGAAATATATGATTTTATCATGGCTGGCTATCCTTAGAATACATTAGCTAAGATTCCAGCTCAATCGGTCAAGCTATTTCTATGCTTTATAAAGCCCGCCACCGACGCAGAGATTTACCCAATGGAGTGTACTTATCGAGACCGGTTGTAAATTTTTATTACCAAGTCTCATAGTGTCTACCCGCGTTACGATAAATCAGTGTAGGGTGACCAGACGTCCTCTATTTCCAGGACATGTCCTCTTTTTGAGATCATAAAAATACGTCCGGTATCTTTTTTTAAAAATATTTTTAGCGTTTGTCTTGTTTTTGATTAGGTTTCTTCAAAAAGACGGCAAAAGGTGAAAATATTCAATAGTAATTCAAAATTTAAACACTGGCATTGTTTTATTGTGAAAGTATTTCTCTTAACCCTTAAAGGCTTGGTGGTACACGCGATGTACCACCTTTTTTGTAACAAATACTGCACGGTGGTATCAAAATTGTACCACCAATTAAACCGTCTTTCATTGCCGTATAATACTTTAAAATGGTACCACTAAAAAAATCAAAAAAAAAAATTTTTTTCGAGTGCCGGAAGGGCGAAAATATTTGCTATTTTTCTGTGCCTCTAACGGCCAATTTATTCACTAGGAGTTAAATCGCCTTAACTCCCTTAACTCACCTTTTACATGGAAAATAACACTAGCTAACTCCCTTAACTCACTAACTCGGCTTAACTCCTAGTGAATAAATTAGGGGTTAGAGTTAAACCACTTGGGACTTACCAATTAACATTTATAAAAGTCTAGTCTACGTAGTCTTAAAACTAGCGAATTTTAATAGTAGACTTTAATGACCCTTATTAATGAGCTGTCACTAACTCATTAGTATCAACTTAATAATAGACAAAAATAATTTATGGTTTGCTAAGGAGCCTCCACACGTTCAATGTTACTTGACAGTTTTACTTGAATGACTCATGTTTCAAGTAACATTGATCGTTTGGATGCTCTTCAATGTTACGTGTGGGAGCAATTTCCATCAATGTTACGTGACGAAAATTTTTCATCAATAATACTTGTCAAGTAACATTGAACGTGTGGAGGCTCCTTTAGAGTCGAAACTAAATTTCCAATTGGTAGTAATATTAGGTGTGTTTTTAATGTTCCCTTTCGGATAGGGGATATTCTTCTCTATCCCTCCCTTTAGACGAAAAATTTGTAGCGTCATTGGCGCTAAACTGAACTTTAGCCCTCGATTTTATATCGGTTAGGTCCCTTAAGATATTATCCCACATTTTTTTTTCTCTGATAAAAGAGAGCTAAAGATATGTTTGAGATAATTACGAATTAAAGCTACTTCCGTCATCAAAAACATGAAACAAAAAAATTCCATTCGTGCGGGGAAGGCACAAGGAGTGGGGAAATAAAATTTTGTTGTACGTAAAAGCTGTGTAAAATTACATTCTAAACACATTTTATCTTCATAAGTTTTTTGATAAAACGCACCATTTTCAAGAAAATTGCAAAAAATTGTTTCATTTGTGTCGGGGAGAGGAGAAGGAATAGCCCGATGTTGCTTATTCTAGAACCTTCCTTGTCATTTACATTCATTTCTTGCCATTTACGACAAACGTAACTATTTCAAGTCTCTAGCTAAATCCTTTCGAAAGTTATGGTGTTGACTGACGAACGAACATGCCGGAATCAAAATATTTTGTCATACCAAACATCCTAATGTAATTCATTTTTGTGTCCGACGATTGGTTCGATGCCCTATAAACGGTTTACTTAACCTAATATACTACTATCTGACTCTCATATAGAATACTAGGGGCTGCGCCCTGAACCGCCTCGCAGTTCACCCCTACCCCCACATGATACGTGCGTTTTATTTATTTATCACTTCAGTAGTTTCCCCGCGGAAGAGTAACATAGCGCAAACACTAAGATTCAAGAAAAAGTCCAATATAGAGAAATGCGCCGCAGGAAACATTTTTTTGATATATCTGAGACAAGAGTTCAGTTTCCGAAATGCCATGACAACATGCCCATATCTTCGAATGGCCCGGCCATTCTGGGACGTTTGGTCGCTCTACGAAATAGGCATATTTCGTCAGGCAGGACAAAATAATTTTCAATTGTTTTCTGGATAACCAAATGTGTGTTTGGGATGATGAAGATTTTGATTTACACCTGTTAGTGCGACCATTTGTTCGTCCAGAGATTTTCCTTTTAGTTCTTAATTTTCTCAGTTGACTCAAAAGCAACTTGAAATTCTAAAAAACGCCATGCCAAATATTCCGTTCTTTCCACAATCAATTGCACAGTGAAAACACAGGTGGAATTAGCAATAATGTGTGTTTGCACTGATTCTCAATATCCAGAGCCAATTTTGACTAGATAGAAAAAAATAATAAAAACCTATTTTAATTTGCTTTGTATTATTTATATCTTTTGATTTGTATTGTTATTAAAACATATATTTTTTTGTGTTTAGGAAATTATTTGTTGGCGGACTTTCATGGGAGACAACTCATGACAATCTTCAGAGATATTTTAGCCGTTTTGGAGAAGTGGTTGATTGTGTGGTAATGAAGAACAACGAATCCGGACGATCACGAGGATTTGGGTTTGTGACCTTCTCTGATCCAAATAATGTCAATCATGTGTTACAAAGTGGACCTCATACTCTGGATGGACGCACAATTGATCCGAAACCTTGTAATCCGCGTACCTTACAAAAACCGAAAAAAGGTGGTGGATATCCAAAAGTATTTCTCGGCGGCCTACCGTCGAATGTAACAGAAACGGATCTGCGATGTCATTTTAGCCGATATGGGAAAGTTATGGAAGTCGTTATCATGTATGATCAGGAGAAGAAAAAATCTCGAGGTTTTGGATTCTTATCATTCGAGGATGAGGCATCTGTTGAACGGGTAACAAATGAGCATTACCTGACTGTACATGGGAAACAGGTTGAGGTGAAAAGAGCAGAACCAAGGGATGGTTCCGGTGCTAATAAAATAAACAATGAAACGAATCAATGGGGCCCACCACAAGGTGCCCCATTGGGCATGATGCAGGGCCCGAATGGCCAAATGGGAGGCCCTCCAATGAATATGGCGACAATGGGAGCGCCCAATATGATGCAGGGATACCAGGGCTGGGGCACTTCACCACAACAGCAAAGCTATGGATATGGAACGCCAAGTGCTCCAGGATCCTATCAGGGATGGGGAGCACCGCCTGGCCCCCAGGGTCCTCCACCACATCAATGGAGCAATTATGCCACTGCACAACAAACTCAAGGCTACGGAAGTTACGGTAACTTCTCAAATATTCTAAAACAAAAAAACTTGTAATCCAAAAGTATGGTGGACAGTTTTGTATTTGGGAAGGATAATTAAAGATATTTTTCGGGGCCTCTGCTTTTCTTAGAAGCCGAGAGCCAAAATTTCAATGCTATCGATTGATTACTTCTTTATTAACAATATCAATATTTCAGCGCAATCGGTTGAGGGGTTTTTAAGTTAGAGCTTAAAAACTCCTTAACCGATTGCGCTGAAATATTGTCATTCTTGACCAAGGTTTTACACTTTTTTCGATTTTCTCGAAAACTACGTATTATGCGATATCTCAAGTTGATATCTCAAGGGAGTCGAGCCCGGTTTTTCAAAATTTCCACAGTTTTCCGATATCTTAAGCCACTTTCGTTAAACACGAAGTGCAAAAAATTTACTTAAAAAAAATCTAATTATTAGCTTTCGCTTCCAAAGACCTTAACTCGAAAATTCATTGAGCTAGAGGGTTAATGTCCTCTGAGCAGAATTGTGGAAAACCCACGGAAAATGGAAGGGAGGTTCCAGATGAACCTTAGTCGCTTTCAAAATCTCTAATAATGAAAAAACAAATTCCCGAAAACTTTAAATCTTTGTCAAAAACTGTAACTCGAACGATTTAGGTTGTGTAGTTTTTTGATGTAGTTGTCGGTAGGTGCATGGAAGAATGGAAATTCTCTTACAAACCCGGTGTATTTCTTGCCTGGTCCAGAACTTCTCACTCTACTTTTTTATTTTGAAAGCATTTTTGATGACTTTTAAATTGTCTTCAAATGTAGGGCCAAGCGGTGCTTCTGGAGGTGCAAATTGGAACACATGGAATATGCCACAAAATTCAGCTGGAACTGGTGGAAACGGTTAGCTATTTTTGTCACTAAAAGATAATTATTAAAAATAATAAGAAAAAAAAAAACAAAACAAAAAAAATTTATACATCTAATGGGAAAAAATTGAAAATTTAAAGTAATTTCAACTGGTATTTTGCAAGCAGCTCCATCAGCATCTGGCCCTGGAAATATGCCTCCAGCTGGTCCAGCTAATTCAGCATCTAAGACCGCTTCTGATTACGGGAGTTACGGTACAGCTGGATACGGTATTGCTTTTTTTTTTGCTTTAACATTTTGATTCCTTATTTTAATGAAAGATTTATTTTTACTAGGAAACTACACCAATGACCAAAGCTCATCGTACGGTCCACGTTCGGCTTATGGGAATGAAAATGCTTCCCAACCCCCGTATCCACCACCACAAGCTCAGGGCAAAGGATTTTAAAATAAAACAGCAACAAACAAATCATTATCAGTTCTACATTATACACTTATATGTCTGTTTAAATAAAAAAAACATTAGAGTTAAATTAACACCAACAAAAACATCAGAAGAGGTAATTTACGTTTTTAGTTAACTATAGGGTTTAGAATTGTTTTATGTTGATTAAAGGTAAAATGAATGAAAAAAAGCATAGAAAAAATGAATTAAAACGACTAATTAAATATGTATTTGTGAACAATAGTTTTAAAATATGTAACTACAAAAATTTCTTTTAGACAAGTTATTACTAAAATATCGTTTATATCGCATATAAATTTGAGATAAGATCCAGGCTCTCCATGGAATTTTATTAAATTATCATATATCTATATTCATACGAGTATACTTTTTTTTCTTAATGTACAAATCTTTGCCTTCAAAATTATTTCTAGACTTCTAATATTTTTTTTTTGTTATTTTAAGTTCGTGAAAAATTGCATGAACTGTTTTTTCGTACTGTGTCAATTGTGAATTCGACAACAACAAGTCTAATTTGTTTTGAGGTTCTTGGGATCTCTCCATAAAATATCGTCTGCTGAGAATTTAACAAAAATGTCCTCTGGGGGTTTCTCATATTACTGAATCCGATTCTGAAGTTAAAAAGTCCATAAAAATATCTCGGCGGCATCAAGGATATATATTCGAAGATTAAACAGTATAAATAAGCGTGGCGAGAGACAGACGTCAATTTTTGATTTTTAGTCATCCTATAAACGATGGAATAAAAAAAATTGAAAAGGCTTTTATTTCAAAAAATGCACTAAAAAGGAAAAAAATAATTTTCTGGTAGCGTTTATCAGAAATAAAAGCGAGATAAAATAAATATTTATCTCGCTTTTATTTCGGATACACAGTAAAGGCCCAACCAAAGTCTTTCCGATCCGTTCCGTTTTGGTAAGCTGTCAAAGCTGAACACACAACCAACAACGTTGCTACCGATAGTCTGCGAAACGGAACGGAACGTAACGGAAGAGTTCGCAAAAATGCATCCCAAACGGATTGCATAACCTCAAACCTTAAACTTGACACGAGCACATAACCTATAACAGTGATCCCTTCAACTGCGCGGTTTTTAACTGCGCGGTTTCGCAACTGCGCGGTTAACTTTTTAATACAAAAATTTCGAACTGCGCGGTTTTTTTTATAATTTTCGTTCAAAAAACGCGGTTGCGCGGTTTCGCAACTGCGCGGTAAGTTTTCAATACCAAAATTTCGAACTGCGCGGTAAAAATTTCGCAGCTATGCGGTTTTTTTTATAGTTTTCATTCAAAAAAACAAGTTTCTAATCTCAAAAGTTCATACAAAGTAGGGTTCATAGGCAGGTCTCCGTTCGATACGTTTTTACGGAAACGAAACGGAACGGATCGGAAGGACTTTGGGTGCACCTTAATTGTTTTTTTCCTCTTTAGTGCATTTTTTTTAGAAAAAAGTTTCTTAAATTTTTCTTAAATGCTCGAAATTGGCAAACTAAACTCATATAAGCCAACGTTTTAAATTAAAAAAAAAGTAATGAAAAAAGAATATAAAACTCTTTTCGTTCATTTCACAAGATGCAACATATAGTCATCGTCTATTGTATATTTAGTTTTTAAATGTCGTATGTAACGATTAACCCTCCGTCTACCATTGGGGTCAATTTGACCCCACAGCGATAAAATTTTTCTCGACATTGACATTGTTTCTTTAAAAATTCTTCATTGTATTTTGCTGGAATCTATTGACATTATTGAAGTTTTTTCTAAGCGTACTCAGACATTTTCAATAACAACTAAAGGAAAATGGCTTATTACCGATTGGGGCTAATTGACCCCAACGGTAGTTCTAGCAGGTTTTTTTTCGGTAGACGGAGTGTTAAGGCAAGGTGAGGAAGTGGAACTGAGTCCCATTTCCTCACCTTGCCCTAATGTTGCCAGTTTTTGTCAGAATTAGGCGGAGTTAACCAATCATCACACGGTTTATAGGGCAGAACGGGAAGTTAGAAGGGCGAGAAGGTCCGAGAAGTCCATAGTCGCCTTAAGTCGAAATTTCGGTTTCCTCTTGGAATTTCGGCTCATTATTTCTAAAAAATCCGTAAAAGCCACACAAAAAGAAGAAGGGTTTCCTTATTGGTTTTTATTCGAAAATATTTCGAGCGATTGGTTTCGATCTAGAAAAAATATGACAATGGTGAGGAGGTGTGAATTCAGGAGGACAAAAAAAATATCAAAATAAATAACAGCAAAAGTGCTTCATGGTGACTAATTTGGCCACTAATTTGGGAAGCCACAAAGTGTACTAAAACTAGGGGCAGGGGGGCAAAAATTGACATATTTTATGGTTTTAAAGGCCCTGTTATGGAGTTGCTTGAACACTTAAGCCTCAACCACAATTACGCATTCGTGCGTGCGGCGTCCACGCGGTGAAGGTAAAAACTACGCATTTATATGAGTAAATGTATAATTGCGCGTTGCTCAGACGCGTTGCCGCGTCCCTGCTGCGTAGAGTAGGCTCAGTCTCTACTTTTAGACGCGGTGACAACTACTAGATGCCAAAACAAAATCATACCGCATGCACGGACGCATGTTTCTGGTTCTACCTTTAATCGAAATACCGAAAAACGGTTAAACGGGTTTTTATGGTTTTAATTAAAGGCCCTGTTGTGGAGTTGCTTGAACACTTAAGCTAGAACCTGAATCGTACGTCGATGCGTCCGTCATGCGTGCGTCCGGTTGACAGTTCGATGCGGTGACAGTTGGGTACGGCAACGAATCTGGAGTTAATTCATTGTATTGCACTTCTTCTATTAGTTTATCGTCGAAACAATTACTTTCAATTTGTTCCATACTGAAATTGCTTAAATTGTAAACAAACTTTTTTGCGAAATTACATTTCCGTGCATTGCCGCATGTAAAAGTAGAAAATCGACCTACTCTATGCCGTTGCCGCATCGAAAAACGTGTTATTGGGGGAGTACTCATAGCAGCCCGTTGATTTTACTCGAACTGTCAACGTGACGGACGCATCGACGTACGATTCAGGTTCTACCTTTAATCGAAAGACCGTTAATTGAGGTTGTTTCAGTCTTAATTTTTTTGTTTCTAAATTTCTTAATTCCGATTTTTTCTTTTTGTATAAAAAAGATACTCGTTATAAAAATGTTTCAAAATTTCACAAACGAAATAAAATTTTAAAAAATGACATGAAAACTGTTAATGATAACGCGATTAAGTCTATAAATAAGTGGCAAAAGAACTGTAGATAAATGAGTAGTTTTATCAGACAAAGACTTTTACTGTATTAAACACACAAATAATTTTAATAAAAATTAATAATTACCACAAATTTCAGAGTTAATTTAATAGAATCAAAAATAAAAATTAAA
Organism: Chrysopilus asiliformis; assembly: GCA_964034945.1. NCBI lineage: Eukaryota > Metazoa > Arthropoda > Insecta > Diptera > Rhagionidae > Chrysopilus > Chrysopilus asiliformis. The sequence continues at coordinate 6,054,893 of OZ035964.1, forward strand.
TAAAAAAACATAATATTCATTCGAAAATGGATTAAAAACCCATTCTTTCCTATATTATCGATTAAAATCGAATCGCATTTGAGAATTTAAATGAAATATGAACTAATTTTTAATTAATATTTCTTTTAATTTAGCAGTAATCTTTATTGATAATGATAGCATTTATAGACACAATAAAAAAAAATAAATGTTATGAGATGACTTTAAAAAAAAATAATTAAATAAAAAAAAAGTAAAAAAAAATTGAAACCAAATTCAAAAGACTTTCAAAAATGTATAAAACAATATAGAATTTAAATAAAATGCGCTCAAAAGATGAAACTTTTTATATAAATTTAATATACCTTATACAAAATTTAATGAATAATGAAGTAATTTTAAATAATTTTATCGTAAATTTTTTTAAATCGGGTAAATTTATGTAGGAGAAGATTTAGATATATTCTTTATTTGTTGAAAATAGCATTTCATTTTATTATAATCGTACATAATAGCACATCGTACATCATATGAAAGTAAAAATTTCTACTTTTGGGGGGCAATCCATAAAATACGTTACCAAAACCATTCGACCGATTGGTTAATATCCCGAAAAACCATGTCGAAGACCAGAGAAGTGGGATTCACAGATGGCTATGGCGTATTTTATGGACGGACATTTCTTTTTTTTAATTTTTTTTTGGTACAAAATAGTATTCAAATTGAAACATTTATTGAAACAAACATTTTTTTAAAAATATTTTTAAGTACCAGAAACAAATTTTTGATATAAACTGAAGTTCAAGAAGAAGAAAAAAAAAATGATGGAGATTTATTGAAACACATAAATGGGGATTTATATAACTCTTGTAAAAATGAATTTAAAAGTAACATTAATTAAAGATCAACTTAAAAAAACAATGGTGTATATGACAAAAAGAAACAAATTAACTTTTATAGAATTAAAAACGATGACAAAAATAAAATCAACATGAAGATATTAAGATAACTAAAGCAAAAAAAAAATATAGATATATATCGATGAGACTGATTTAACGATAAATTAAAGAATTAATAAAAACATAGCAAGAACGATTTAATAATATTAATTACATTAGAGGAAGAAAAAAAATATTGTTCGGTTATATACTATATTTAAGATAGTTCTGTTTTTTATCCAATTAAATTCTGTCACGTATTCTTGTTTTTTTTTTTGTACATTTTTTAAATTTGAGTGTGTATGCAGAAATTTTTTTTGATTTAAGAACTTTTTCAGTTTTGTAAACATACAACAATAAACAATGAATTTTTTTTTACAAACGAGGTAAATTTTTATTTTCTATAGCCGCGTATCCAGTAGCGTAGCAATGGGAATTGGCGCGGAGGGGGGTTAAGCGAGACTTCGTAATTCAAGGGTGAAATCGTGTAAGGTGGCAAGTTGTTACTTAAAATAATCACTTTTAAAAGCGCCATCGCGTAAATGATCATTTTCAGTTCAACCGAACATTTTTGGATGCCCTTTTTAATGTTAAGGCAGACATAAATTCACAGCCGTATGCATAATTTAAAATCGACATACTTGTATTGAAATGGAACATTTTCAGGCATATGCATAGTTTGTCTTAAAGGGAAATTGTAAAAAAATATTGTTTAGATGGTTGTGTTTAATTTTTGTTGCTATAAAAACTATTTGAATTTGAAAATCGACTTAGTCGCTACATTTTGTTGTTAATGTGTTTCTGCCTTTGTCAGTGAAGTCGAAAAAGCTACAAAGCAAAAACTGTGTATTGGATCACTTGCAAATCTGTATCTACCTTTTTAGTTTCTTATGTCAGTCTATCTGTCAGTCTGTCTGTCAATCTATCTGTCAGTCTGTCTGTCAATCTATCTGTCAGTCTGTCTGTCAATCTATCTGTCAATCTATCTGTCAGTCTATCTGTCAGTCTGTCTGTCAGTCTATCTGTCAGTCTATCTGTCAGTCTGTCCGTCCTTGAACACCATAACTTTTGAACGGATTGAGCTAGAGATTTGAAATTTTGCACAGTTGCGTTTCCAGTAAATAACAAGTAAAAATTCCATTTTTCGTGAGACACCTCCGTCCCCCTGCACCGCCTAAACCATTGGTGATATCGAAAAACGGACAACGGATTCTTAATCAGAGGCCCGAAAACCACTCCTATGCCAAATTTCAGCAAAATCGAAGACGTGTCAAAAATTTGAAAAAATCGCAAGGGGGACCCCTTCACTTTTTTTAAGGACGAAAAATTCAAGTCCTCCGATCGGGCTGAAATTCAGAATTTAAAGGTTATCGGGGACGGAGAATCGATATCCGGTGTCCTTTTTGAGGGGGGCGGTACGGTTTGGGCGGTACAAGGACGAGGTCCTTCAAAAGTCCTTTTTTCCCCAAAAAGGACACCGGATATCGATTCCTCGTCCCCGAAAACTCTAAGATTCCGAATTTTATGAAAATCGTTTCAGCCGTTTCCGAGATAAAAGGATTCAATTTTAAAGGATTTGACATTTGAATAATCCTTTGTCACACTCGTAATTTTTGGCCTATCGACTTGCGGAAAACGGTTTTTGATAGATAAAAGGATCCTAAAGAATGTGTGATTTTTGTTTTTCCTGGAACTGTATAACTTTCTTCAAAAAAAATTTTTTTCTCAAGACTTGAAATTTTCTTGAGATTTTTTTAAAAAATTTCAAAAATTTACAAAATGAAATTTTGACAAAAAAATTACTACAAAATGTTGGGAAATGATCACAAAATACAAAATTCCAAATAATGTTGCCATTTCTACCAGCATAAATACATAAAATCATTTATTCAATTCTGGTTTTTCGATTGATTTGAAAATGGTGTCGGTAAAGAAAAGGCACCGGAAGTAAATTATTCCTCCCCTCCCCCACCTCTTTCCCTCGACTCGTCTCCTGCTCCTTCTGCTTATGGTCTGCCTAACCCTGTAAGGATTCGATTTAAAAGGAAAAGGGGGATCCTAAATCGGTGTCCTTTTTGTGAAAATTCAATTTTTCGTGGGACACCTCCGCCCCCTTCATCGCCCCAAATATCGGTGATATCGGAAAACGGACAACGGATTCTTAATCAGAGGCCATAAAAACCTCCCTATACCAAATTTCAGCAAAATCGGAGACGTTTCAAAAAATTGAAAAAATCGCAAGGGGGACCCCTTCACTTTTTTTAAGGACGAAAAATGCAAGTCCTCCGATCGGGCTGAAATTCAGAACTTAGATGTTATCGGGGACGGAGAATCGATATCCGGTGTCCTTTTTGAGGGGGGTGGTACGGTTTGGGCGGTACAAGGACGAGGTCCTTGAAAAATCCTTTTTTTCCCAAAAAGGACACCGGATATCGATTCCTCGTCCCCGAAAACTCTAATATTCCGAATTTTATGAAAATCGTTTCAGCCGTTTCCGAGAAAAAAGGATTCAATTTTTAAGGATCCGACAGTTGGAAAACCGTCTGTCTCTCGCGTAATTTTTGGCCTATCGACTTGCGGAAAATTGTTTTTGATAGATAAAAAGATGCTAAAGAATGTGTGTTTTTTAGTTTTCCAGAACCAGTGGAACTTTTTTCAAAAAAAAACTTTTTCTCAAGACCACATTTTCTTAAGATTTTTTTTTCAAAAATTTCAAAATTTTACAAAATAAAATTTTGAAAAAAAATTTACTACAAAATGTTGAGAAATGATCACAAGATATGAAATTCCAATTAATTTTTCCATTTTCTACCAGCATAAATACGTAAAATTATTTATTCAATTCTGAGTTTTCCATTGGAATCTGTAGAATAAGGCATCGGAAGTCAATCTTTCCTCCCCCCATTCCCCTTCACTCATCTTCTGCTCCTACTGCTGATGTTCCGACTAATAGCCGTATCACTCTAACGATTACTTTTGCGATTGGGGCTACGATTGGCTTTTTCGACCAATTAGACTCAAATCTAAACTGGCAATCGTAGCCAGCTGTGCTCTCATTCGTCGAAAAGGACAATCGTAGCCTCAATCACAAAAGTAATCGTTAATGTGATACGGTTATAATACTGTAAGCGTAAGGATTCGATTCAAAAATAAATGTGCTGAGAATAAGATTCTACATAACTTATTCCTACATCTGACAAATATCTTCCAATTAAGTCAGAAATCACAAAAAAAAATTGTTTTCCCCTTCTAGAAAATAATCATGTCTGACGGAGTTAATTTGATTAGCTAAATCCTGAAACCTGCCTTACACGGTCAATATTTTTGTCTTCAATATTGCCCTAAATGTGCCGCTCCACATGAGAGTAAATACGCGAGTAACTCTCAAAAACTCTCGAGAGTTACTCGCAGGAGGTTGTCCATTTGAGAGTTAATTTCGGTGATTTTTCTATCGCTACTAGCGAAATCGAGCTTCTAGCGTTCTCGAGAGCTACTAGCGAAATTCAAATGCCGTTTATATCTGGCGAGCAACTCCCCGAGAGTTCAGTGGGTGTGTGTCGACTAGATAGTAGAATCACTTTTGACAGCTGGCAGAAACTAGCTCTTGAGTTTTTGCGAGTTTCTGCGAGCGACTCTCAGAGACGTGTCCATTTGCGAGTAGCTGCTATTGAGAGGTTCTCGCCGGCATTTACTCTCATGTGGAGCGGCACCTTAAAGATAGTGTATCGTAGAAAAAAAAACGGTACTAGGGAGAAAAAACAGCGATGTGTTTTATGGATTATAGATTTTCAATTTTAAAATTTTCTAAAAATATCTTATATCGGTCAGACTGACAAATGCACGGACATCCTCAGAATTTTTCCTGAAACGGATTTCGTACTGATCAGAAAGTTTTTATCCGCCCTCGTTCTGGTGTCGGTCAACGCCATGAGTCCAAAACTTTCCTAATGTAGCTATGCAGAAGAAAAGAAAATTGCGACTGAATTGTGAATTGATTTAACTGAAAAATCATTGCTAAAATTTCGGTTGATTGATTCGGAAAACTGTGAAAAAACGAAACGCGTAGGGGTCACGTAAGTAGGCTGTTGGAAGCGCGGGGAAGGGTAGATGCGGATCTATGTCGCTTAACTTGAATACAATTCAACCGATTGATTTTGATGGAGAAAAATCTTTACATGGGTGATCAAAAATGGATAAAATTCGGCAGAGAGTGTAAGGGGGATGGTGGTCTGGAAAGGTAAATATTGTGAGAGAATAATATAACGGTTCCCGAAAATAAAAGTATTGAAAGAATCACCAAAAAAAAAATATCGCATCTTCGCTGGAATTTTTTTTCGGGGAGGGAAATTTGAATATTTGCCATCAGCGTGCGCTATTAACCTTTGCTACGCCACTGCACGTATCACAAAAAGAACTGCAAATTGTGAATTCATACTTCAAAAAATATTGCATTCAGTGATAAATTTATAAGTGTATGAAATCATATAAAAAAAATGTTTTAAAATAAGGGTAATGGTAAAAAAGATTCCAATTTACCAACCATTTTTGTTGTGATTCGTTGAAAAAAAAAATCTAATGATTTCTCATCAAATTTTAATCTTACGTAGAATATATAAGTATTACAATTTAGTAAAGAAAAACTCAGGTAAATCATATTTCTAAAAAATCACTACAATTAATAAAATATGCTAAACACAAAAGACGGCAAAATAAAATTAAAAAAAAAATACCAAATTTAAATTATGTATAGTAACTGGAATAATTATACTTACGTAAATATTTTACTACATACAATCGTTGTGCGTATTTTTACTAATCAAACAGTTTAGTAAATAATAGAAAAATAGCAAAAAAATGCTCTCTAAAAATCAGAAACTCATTTAAAAAAAAAGCTATTGTTTAAGAAAGACGCTGCCACAATACATTCCAAGTAGTAATACCAGAGTTCGTCAAGTGGACTACACACCTTCAAATTTTACCAATTCCTCGAGTTCGTGGTCGCTGCAAACCGCCATTGTATGCTAAAGGGATGGGTTTGTCCACAAAATGCGTCATGCAATCATAAGGGAGGGGGGCTTGATTTCTTTAAAAGAGTGGGGGGAGGAGTCAGTGGTGTAGCTAGGGATCGGCTCCCCTCTCCCGCCAAAATCTCATTGGGGGCCCCCTATTTGGGAAAGTGATTTTGATCTGAATGGTGATTGCAATTTAATGTCATGACTCGTTTTCTACAAATAAATGTATACCAGTTATCCTCGTTAAAATACGCCGCAGGGGATTTTTTTTTCTTATTTTAGAAAATACGCATTTAGTTACAGATTTTATCATCATATTTGGCACTGAGATTGAAATCAAGCACAAATAAGTGATTCGGAACAAACAATCAGTACGGTGGGAGGGGGGGGGGGGGGGGGGGGGGGGGGGGGGGGGAGTGGGAAAAGGAAAGCTTAAATGCCTCGAATGTAAAACAGAAGTAATCAACGAGGTAAAGCGGCGCTTGCGATAAAAATTTTGCCTTACGCTCCCATTGATCATTGATAAAACAAAAATTGCGCCGCAGACAACATTTTTCGAAAACTTGGTAATTATTTGCGCCGCAAGTAATTTTTTTTTTCAAGAAAAAAAGACTGGAAGCAGATTTTTTTTATTGCGTACTCGCATATTACTAACACTAGTTTATCATTTTTTGTTGTTTTGGGTTTTTTTCATCCTCTGAGGCCCCCTTACCTACCCGGGGACACCCTTTCGGTCGAAGGCTCCATTCCATGTATTGCTCGCCTATGCCCCCTCTAGTTATGCTACAAGTGGCAGAATATTGGGCAACGTAGAAATGCTACGTTTTAGGCTTCAAATTTGGATTGTGGAAAAGACTAACACCAAATAAATCCTTAGTATCGTTTTTTGAACGACACGAAGATTTTTCTGGTCCTAGTCTTTTCCACAATCAAAATTCGATGCTAAAATACGCAGAATTAATGCCATTTTGGGTATTTGGCATTAATTCTGGGTATTTTAGCTTCGAATTTTCGTTCGTAAAAAAGTTAGATTAAGCATTTCTTAAACTTGTGAAGAGCCAAGGCATATATAGATCGTTCGTTTATTTCTAAAAATCCTAACGTCATCTACGAAGTGGGTGGAGTTTGTTAATTTATTGAAAATGTTTAGCATTATGTAATTTCAAACAAAAAATCGCGAAAAAATCGAATTTATTCCAACCTAACCTAATTTATCCTTGACCGTAATTTTCCAGAGGTGGGGGAAGCAAGGGGAGGGGGTACAGTGATCTCGAAACTTGGCTCTTCCTCTATGTTACCCTTTCGCTGGGAAACTACCGAGCCGATTGGCCTGAAGTTTAGCTCCAACATAGACCATAAAAAAAAAATTCGAAAAAACTTGACCCGGCAACGATGGGTATGCAAGCTAGTTAAAACTATATTTAAATTCCTCTTAGATTTAATAGGGTTGAGTTACTCCAAGGGTTGAGTTACTCCAATTGTTAAAAATTACAACTTTTTGAAACTGTTGCGGTAAATACTATCAAATTCGAAAATTTTGAAGGGTGTACCTAATCAGTTTATTGTCTTTTTAACACTATTCAACATAAGAATGTGTTATCGCTTGAACCTTGAACCTATTTGTAGGCAAGGCCACATTTGGCGTTGGGAAACGCCAAAGGTGGACTTGCCTACAAATAGGTTCACGCGATAACATAAAAGCTCGTGTCTAACAATGCGCTAGATCAAGCCTCAATCACAATTACGCGTTCGTGCGTGCGGCACCCACGCGGTGAAGGTAAAAACTACGCATTTATATGAGTAAATGTATAATTGCGCGTTGCTCAGACGCGTTGCCGCGTCCCTGCTGCGTAGAGTAGGCTCAGTCTCTACTTTTAGACGCGGTGACAACTACTAGATGCCAGAACAAAATCATGCCGCACGCACGGACGTATGTTTCTGGTTCTACCTTTAGTCCTATGGTAGCCTTTGTGCTTATGAGCTTAAATTAATTTTCAATAAAGATGAAACAATAAAACCAAAAAAAAATATTCTTTCATTATGAGAGAATTTATTTCTTTTTAAGGCATACGTACTCGTTTTGGAGATAGTGGTTAGTGGGAGGATGGGGAGAGGGGGGCGGGGGGTGTAAAAATTTATTTGGGAAAAAAAATTATATAAAAGCTTGACGATGTGGCTCTTCCCTCTCCTGGCACTACCTTTATAGCACTACATTTTATATTTTCTTTTATACGGACCGGGCCTCTATTTCCTAATCCTATACAACCCCATCCTTCCCTACACAGACTGGCAACATTAGGAAATATTACAGAGTAATGATGACACGATACGAAGCTTTTATAAATGATTTATAAATTTGTTTTTATTAAAATATGCTGTGTATAGCCATGTTTGGATGTTTTCATTTAATCATCAATAAACACTTAAAATTTGTTATAAATAAAAAAAAAAGATTATATAATTGACGTGAAAAACAATGTTTATATCTATAGATTTTACAAAAGAGAGTATATAACCGAAATAAACTAATATTTATTTCATTTCAAAGAAATCATATCGCCTTATTATTATTAAATGAAATATTAATTATATACAAGTATTTTTAATATATAAACTAAATATCTAAATTTTCTAAATTGATATAAATTCTTATATAATTTAAAAATGACAAAAAAAAAGAGGAAAACGAATAAGAAGCCATATTTTAAGCAAATTCATCTAAGAAATATTTAAACAATTGATATATAAATATATGAGATATATTTGAAATAAGTCAATCAATAATCCAATAAAAAAAAAAACGTTTTAAACATAAAACTTTAGGCTGTTGTATTGTTAGCTATCAGAAAATTTTAAAGGAATTTGTTAAGTCACTGACGTGTTTTTAAACATTTTTGGATAATTTCGGTATCATATTGATAATTATTGAAAGTAAGTTCGTTAAATACCTACAAATATAATAAATAAATATAAATTGAAAATGGTATTTTATCAAACTATTTGTTTAGTAGAAAACATTTAACAGGTTTAAAGTAAATTTAAAGAAAAATATCTAAAACAAAAAAAAAAATAGTTACCCACCTTGGTTTAAGTGGTCATAAAAGAAATGTGGGTAAAATTTTTTAAATACCTGCATTTATTACCATCAATTATTGTGTCTGCTACCAATAAAAAAAATATATATATACGCAACATCCAAAATTAAAGTCAAATTTATGTGTAATTTCTAATTGGGTATATTGAAAATATTGTTTATTTTTTTTTTAAATTAAACAAATTAGCTACGTAGCATTAAAAACTTATTTAGAATGTGCAGCTGTTAACATTATTATGATAAATTATGGATTTACCATATTCTGTTGAGTTTATATTACGATAATTACAAGTTATAATGAAAAATATATCTAAAGATTGTATAATTCGACAAATTCAAATTCATGGAGGAAATATTTTCAAACATTTGAAAGGTGTTGAGACACTAGACGAATTATAAAATTTGATTGCATCAAAATTAGTATAGCGATTTTGGGACAAAATATAGTAGGAGTATTCACTTTACCTCGCAAAACCGTCGCAAACCGAGTTTTTGGGCCCAGTTTGCGATCGTGAAGGCACAAATTTCTGTCGATGCAGGTTTATTTCCGGGTACCAGTGTTGGTGAGTTTTTTTAAAAGCTGTATGGTAATTTAGCTATACGGTAATCCCTACAACTGCGCGGTTTCGCAACTGCGCGGTTAAGTTTTTAATACAAAAACTTCGAATTGCGCGGTAAAAATTTCGCAGATGCGCGGTTTTTTTATAATTTTCGTTTAAAAAAAAACATGCTCCTAACCCCAAGATTTCACACAAAGTAGGGTTCACAGTGCGCAGTTTCGGTTTGCGCGCTCTTTTTGTGGAACGTATCTACCGCGCAGTTGGAGGGATTACTATGTACTTACCATATTTAGCTGCCATTAACACCGTGTGTTCACATGGGATTTTTCATCGCAGAGATTTTTGACTGACCAATCAGAGCTCGAGTTGATGATGATATCGCCGTCAACTCGGGCTCTGATTGGTCAATCATAAAATCTCTGCGATGAAAAATCCCAAGTGGAGACACGGTGTAAGCCACGGAGATTTCATTAGTGTGGTTCGTCCTCATAAAAAATTGGGAACAAAACAAATATCAATATGAAAAAATTGATATGAAGTGCATAAAATATCAAATACTGACGATTTGGTACTATAGATTTTGGCCAATTGAGTTAATACAATAATAATTTTTAGGATATAATTTTCCTTGAGCTTTCAAAAACATCGCATTTAGTTTATCACGGGAAAATTATCACTTTTTTGTAACAAAATCGCTGTATAGGTTTTATTTTTGATTATGTCCAAAAAATACGTCATGCATGAGAGGAGACTTTGTGCCAAAATTGCCGCTTAAAATTTGAATATGTACAACAAATTCAAACTCTGTGACTTGATAACATGATCAAAATTTTCTTGCATCGCTGAAGACATTGATTCTATGTTCTAGCCAAAAGGCACTGACCTACGTTGTCTTTTGAAAGTGTGAAAACACTGAAAAAATTAGTTTCTTGTAATAATATTTAGTGTGAATTTACACAAACCAATTAACCACTCTAAATGTTTTGTGGAAATTCACACTAAATATTATTACAAGAAACTAATTTTTTGAGTGTTTTCACACTTTCAATGCGTGATGTCCAAAAATCGTGTGAAATCACTATTTTTGAGTGATTTCACTACAAAATTTGTGCTGTTTCCAATAATTCTATAAAATAATACGAGGAATGTCTGTCTGTCTGTCTGTCTGTCTGTCTGTCTGTCTGTCTGTCTGTCTGTCTGCACAAACGATCTCGAAAACCCGCCTAACGATTTTCACGAAACTTGGGGGGGTTAGGGATTTTCAGGAACAAGGAATCGATCTAGATAGGTCTGACCTCTGAGAAATTTCCCCTCTATACCCCTTGCCTGGTATCTTCGAATTGGGTGGTCCGATCTTCATGAAACTTTACAGTAGTACTAAGGGGGCTAAGGGCTTTCTATCTAGCCACTACAAACCTGAATTTTCCCACCCCTCGATACCCCTCGCCTGGTATTTTCTAAAATAATTGAATTTTCAATCACTTTTACTGGTATTTTTTTCGTTGCGCCGCAGTCGAAAGAAGAAGTTGCGCCACAGGTGATTTTTTTGGAAAAAATGAAGGAAAACACAATGAAGGTAGAAACTTATGGAGAAACTGCCCAACAGACAAAATCTTTGGTTTCAAGACTATATCGAATAATGCCTAAATCCGGGACTGTTCCGGCGAATGTAGATATAACGTGAATATCCTTTTTCCCATTTTTTCTCGGGAAAAATTAGCATTAGGGCATTAGGGTTTTTTTAGGGGATTAAAGGTCCTACAAGGATGACGCGAATATCCTGTTTTCGAGTGAATTAATATCAAAGGGATTTTCTATGTCGCTAATCCTGTATCTGATGATAGAATTTGAAAATTCGAAACGGAAGGTACTGTGGTGATAACAAAAGTATCCTTTCCTTCATTTTTTTTCTAGAGGAAATTAGAAGAGGGGGTTTTTGGATCGGGAATTTCCAATCTCAGGAAATCATATCATCATCATACAAAAAAAAATGATATAAAAATGAGTTGGTGTCTGTCTGTTCCTCTTTCACGCAAAAACGGCTGAACCGATTGACTTGAAATTTGGCATGAGTGTCTGTGGTAGTTCTGGTTCCAACATAGGTATACGGAAAAGTAGCGCGAGGGGTGGGGGGAGTAAGGGGAGGGAGTAAAGTGATTTCGAAACTTAGTTTTTGCGCTATGAACCGATTGGCCTGAAATTTGGCATAGATGTTCGTCGAGGGTCCAGCCCCAACATAGATCCATTAAAAAGTAGCCCGAGAGGTGAGGGAGTAAGGGGAGAGGGTAAAGTCATCTCGGAAATTAGCTCTTCCTCGATGTTACCCTTTCGCGGGGAAACTACCGAGTCGATTGGCCTAAAGTTTACACTGTCGAAAAAACGGAGTCAATCACGCACTGAAACGGAGTTTGAGGAAGTCCATCACCTAACGGAGAAAATCGAACTTCGGGCTACGGAGTTCACAACAATTCCATATGGGTGTTAATTTTTAACAATTTTTCGGTGTTAAACCAACTTATTAGATGGCCCAAAAAAAACCTCGCAAATTCTCTTTTTTTTGCAAGCATTTGAGATGTTTTGAGTTTTTTTCGTGTTTTCAAAGTTAATATTGGCTTTTAACAACTTTTCTTGCATGTCTCTGCCGGGACTCGAACATGGGACCTCTCGAATCGTAAACCATTTGCCTTCCCAATGGGCTGTTGAAGCCAATTGGTAAGCCTCTTCTAAACGTGAACACCCTTTACAATGAAAATAACTCCCAAAAGGAGTTGGAGTGAATTTTTGACTCCTTTTCGGAGTTAATTCAAAATTGAGGTCAAAATGGTGTTAAAATGAATAGTAAAAATAACTCCGCGCTACGGTGTTACATTTTTTTCTGAATAACACTGCGAGGTGCTTACTTTTAGCTATGTTTTGAGGCGGAGTTAATTCGTCTCCGGATTTTTCGGGAGTGTACTTAAAACTAAATCTGTGTGATTTCACAGTAAATTTGTGTGAAACACTTCAATGCAAATATTAAAATCCCAACAGTACTGTGATTTTACACAAGTTTGTATCGTCGTCACCAAAACGTGGTTTAATTACCCGCAGGTTTTTACCCGGCCGCCATTTTGCTTTGCTTTGGCAAAAGCTAGAGTGGACCAATAATCGAGTTTTTGAAGCTTATCCACTTTTGTACTATTATTGACTGTAAATTTTTGGAAAAAAAAATTTCTGTGGACTTTATTACTCAATGTTGAAACGTTTTTTGGGGCACCCAAACATTTTTGTCTAAAAACTCACTCGCAATAGTGATTCAAACACAAAAAAATTCACCATTTCGACATGTGGGTTGGTCCACTCTAGTTTTTAACGCCTCCATTATACCACCTCTTGGTGATGACGATACAATCACCCCTTGCTTTGAGAGGGAGGATATTAATTTGGCTCCTGTCTGTGGCCAGTGATGGTGGATTGGATAGTCGTATTGTCCTTTTGTTTGAAGGATTTCCTGTGGAAAAACAGAATTTTTTTGGGGATATTTCACCCGTGGGATATTTCACTATAAATCTAAAAAAAACTCAATTCGTTAAAAGGACTTTTGTCGTCTTTGTCCATTGAACTTATGTTTTTTTTTGAGGGCATTGAAAAAGCAAATGGGAAATCAGACCTATTGTTTAAAAAAGGTCTTTCCATAAAAACATCATACAATAGTTTTATTGGGGGGTGATTTCGGCAATGGAGTCATTAAAAATGTCCGGTACTCTGTAAAATTGAAGGTGCGGCTGCAACGAGAAAAATGATTATGAAAGTTGAATCTGCGGAGGTCAAGTCTCGATTTTCAGATGTCATTTCATTGCCGGGAGACAAAGGCGGAAAGAGAGTAAGAATGGATTCGAACGGCCAAAAATCAACGTGACGTATTTCCTGGACAGCTCCTACGAGTGATCAAATTAGAATAATTCGGCTGTAAATTACAAGCATTTCATTTAACTTAATAATTTTTATTAAATATCGTACAGAATTATTTTTATACTAGTAAATTTTTCTTCTCCTTTCTTCCCGACATTTAAGGATTATTTTTAAATTTGTTAAAAAAAAGAAACTATTTTACAAACCTTTCCGAAAGCATTTTAATTCATTTGAATTCCAAATGCGGTTTTGACAACATAATTTAGTTGTATTTAATCTTAAGATGAACCCCTAAAATAAGAAAAAATAAAATAACAACATTAAACAAGACAACAATAAATTTATTATCTACATAAGAATTCCTGTAAAGAAAAGTAATAAAGAAAATGAAAACTTAGAAGTCAACAAAATAAAAATGTGTACTAATAGTAAGTATGAAACAACAACAATAATTAATTTAATTATAAATGAGAATATGATTAACAGAATTTAAAAATAAATGAAAGCAAGAAAATATATATTTAAACCAATGAGAAAGAATCAATGTTAAAATTTAAATAAAAAAAGAAATTTATTGCCTTTTCACAATTATAGGAAAGAAAAATTAAATATTTTCAAATTTAAATATTATCATACATAAATTATCAATATTAAATGTTAAATTGACAAATTTTAATAATATCTTTGTTGCTAAATTTACGTTTAATTGTTTATAGAAAAACCATCGTTTGTCTTGTTAAAATTATTGGAAAATTGTTCTAAATAAACTCTGTATACAGCACAAAATTCCAATTGATTTTAAAAATGATAACTGTGGTTTTCCTATCAATATTTGCATTACCACGAGCTATACGAACGACGTATAGGTACTCCCAAGTATTCCTAAAATGTACTTAAGAATACTTGGGAGTATTTATAAGTAGTTTGCACATCAGATCAAAGCATGCCTTATAAATTCGATTTTGCGATTAAATTTTGACCTTGTCCGCATTTTTTCATGTTTTTAAAAACGAAATCAATTAAGAAAATTTAAGCGCCCTCGATGGAATGCGGCGCAAAAATTTAAATCAAGAACTGCACAGTCCCAGTAAATTGTATGCAGGCTGTTCCAGTCTGGTACGAAAATGAAACAGAGATAATTTAAAACAAATGAATACAATTCGGTTTCGAGAAATTTTTATTCATTTTAAGGAACATATTTTTCAATGAGAAACTTACTAGAAAACAAAAGTTCCATTTTTGTAAAAGATAACAGCTACTATACGTATTAATTACTTAAATTACACTAAAAACTAACTATATTAAAAAATATTTTCAAAACAAATTACCCGCAATATCTCCTTAAGAACGTTTTCCTTTTTGGAAGTCGATTAAAAATAGGATAGCTTCTAATGTGCCTGGCTTCATTCCTGCCCTTAAATCGGATCTTACGTTTTTGAGGGCTGGAAACAAAAAAAACTACATACACCACTTCGTCGTGGCAACGCCGCCGTGGCGATTAAAGCAGGAGTGGTATTCCGTAACTTGTTTCCAGCGTTTGTTTCGAGTTAGAAGAAAAAGTGCTTTGGCACAGCAAACTGGCGCCCGGGTCAGAACCTGCAGGTAATTATACCACCTCTTGATGATGACGATACAATCACCCCTTGTTTTGAGAGGGAGGGTATTAGTTTGGCTCCTGTCTGTGGCCAGTAATGGTGGATAGTCGTATTGTCCTTTTGTTTGAGGGATTTCAGGGTATTTTTAGCATTTCTTTGTAACAATGATACAAATTTTTAAACTTTTTAGTTTAAAAACTAAACTAATTGTTTGATTTTAGAAAATTTCAAAGTATAAAATTTAGTTATTGAGGTTAAAGTTGGTTTAAAAAGGCATATTTAAACTCTGAAAAGTTGAACAACTCAACTTAGAAGTTGAAAATAACCGAAAACTCGTTTTTTAACACTCTAACTGCCACGACAGTTTTAAGCCTTTTTCGAATATTTAGTTGTCAGTCAAAAAGGCACTAAGAGAAAAAAAAATGAAACAAAATTATACCTAAATGTTATTTTATTACCATAAAATGTGTGCAACTACAAAAAATCGTTGCGGTTGCAGCGAACACTTTAATATTTTTCATTGTGACAATTAGGTGTCAGGTCTTTTTGACTGACGTGGCAGTTAGAGTGTTAAAATATGTAGTTTGAAAATTTTTAAACGCAATAGTTAAGTGAAATTGAAAAAAATCAATCCAACTTTTTCACCATGTATGCTCGAGAAATGTTAAAAAAAATTTTTTTTATCGGAGTCGGGCTGTGGCTTTTGTAACGAGCCCTACTCTGACTCCGGGCAAAAACCCAAAAACTCCACATCCCTGCTACTCAGTATTCTAGTCTAATATTGGTAATACTCTGATTTACAGTAACTCTACACTTACCTTTAAAAAATACTTAATGGGGCCTGGGTATGGCATCATTTTCCACTGACAAACACCCATTTTTGGGGAATGCCGCTCCTGTATAGGGTAAACGTACCGATATATTGACAGCTCGCAGAAACTAGCTCGCGAGTTTTTGCGAGCGACTCTCAGAGACGTGTCCATTTGCGTGAGGGTGATAAAAGAGGAGGAATGTTTTCAAATACAAGTAAAACCATAGAAAATTGGCAGTTTTTTTTGTGTTTAAGTAGGCGGAAAAGATAACGGGTTAATTCCAGCTTATTTTATTTTGTTCCCTAACAATATAGCACAAAAATTCATCTTAAATCTTTAAAATAGTCCCTAATCTGGTACATAGGTGAGTGAAAAAGCTATGGCAGGCCAGCCACACAAAGAACCACGCAAGAAATATCGTTTTTCGTAACTTTTGAACCCGTGTAGTTTTCACTATGGTACAGGACTTTTTGGAAAGGGCACAGTCTCTAATTTCATCCATATATGGCGTCAAGAGCCACCGGATTGCAGGGGGATGGTGAGGGGTTAACGAATTTTCTCGTGATTTTTCACAGAAATCATGGCATAAATCACCATCCCCCTGCGATTCGGTGGCTCTTGAACCATATAAATGGATGAAATTAGAGACTGTGCCCTTTCCAAAAAGTACTGAACCAAAGTGAAAACTACACGGGTTCAAAAGTTAGTTTAGGGGGGGCAAAATCGTGCATCGTTCTTTTGACGTTTTTCTTCTTACAAAATCCAACTTATACTATTTGGAAACAACGCAATGCAGCCGTAAACGTTGAACTTTCATTGCCACCGCCCCGGTGAAATGTGAGATGTTAACGGCAAAAATAGCTCACAAATCCTGGAGGCCTATTTTGGAATACGATAATCGTACCGATCGGGATTCGCCTATTGTTGTTAGTAGAAAACACTAACAACAACACACAATTTCTGATCTTTACGATTACGATCGTATTCCGTAATAGGCCCCTTGTTATGAAATTTTCATTTTCAATGTGAAATTCAAAACACCAGCTTTAAAAGTCTTAAATACTTCTCAAATGGTTTTAGATTTTTCGTATTATCTTTTTTGTGATGGTTTATTTCTATTAAGAAATGGGGGGGTGGGTAAGAGGGTTCCTGTTAATTCTTTAAAACCAAAAGAAAATTAGTCAGAAATGTAAAAAAAATAGTCAAAAATTTGATTTTTTAAGGGCAAAATCAAAACAAAATATATTAAATTAAATTAATGTCAACTTTGTGGGGAAAGATTTTTGTTTTGGTCACGCATCACGGGACCCAGAATTTTACATCCTTCCTAGCTCATATTCGAAAGTAAAGGTTTTTGGGGATTTTTACAGTTTATTTCGTTTTAATGTCTTAAAACTTTTGGGGAGAAAAATCTTTTCTAAAAATACGATCTGGGATTTTGTTTTTGTCAAGATTGTAAAGGCGCGCGTCCACATGGAAGTTCTTCTGGAAGTTCCTCAAAAATTTCCATAAGTGCTCCAAGTTACTTTTGGAAGAAACAAATTTCTGTTCACACTTACCATTTTCAACTTCTGGATGTAACTTCCGGAAGAGTCATAACTTTTGGAAGTTAACTTCCAGTTCGTGTTTACACACGAAAAACTCCCAACAAAAGCTACTTCCGGAAGTAAACTTACAAGTGGACGCGCGCCTTAAGAAAATGTAACCATTTTCGTTAATCCTTATCTATTTATCTACCTAAAAGTAATTTGCATAATCAAAACAATGTGTATAATCGCAAGCGTAATAGACAATTCTGGATATTGAAGTGTACTTTGATTTTTGATATTATTTTATCATTACATGAATGGAAAATAAGTAAGAAAAATAATTAATAAACATGAAAATTTGTTTTTGAAAATTGGAAATAAATTTATTGTTAAATTAAAAAAAAAAGATCTAATCTTAGGAAAAACAATGGAAATCTAGTGGAAAAATCTTAAAAGTATTTTGCAGTAGATAATTAAATTAAAACAACAGTGAAATAAGAAACTATATGTATATGAAAGAAAAATTTATAAAATTTAATTGACATTTAAAAAAAAAGATATTAGCATCTATATTAAAATCTATTAAAATCGTATTAAAAATATTTAAGAATAGAACATTTTAGAATGTTAATTATGAATAAGTTCTTATACTGGCAACAAAGATAATTGTATTCAACAATAATTAAATAAAATAGCTAAATATTAGATGAAGGATATTTAGTGAATTAAAGATCTATTGATTAATATAAATAATTATAAATAAATTTTAAAAAAATGAAAACAATATGATAATGTAGAAAAGTAAAGTCATATTCAGTTTTATGTCATAGTGTAATTTATCTATTATTCTTTTCACAAAATTAATTACTGATAAAAGAAAAAAATTGTTTTATTGTTAATATTGGATGCACTAATTATAATGATGATAGTAAAAAAATAAAATATATGAAATTATAGCGAAAGAATTAAAGTAATTTATAAAGCAGCATAACTTAAGCTAAAAACAATAAAATAACAACACATTATTATCATAACAATAAATAATGATTTAGACACAAAAACCAAATTTTTTTTTTATTTTATCCTGTTGGGCACCCTCTAATGTTTTTCGCGTCCCAGCAAAATCCCATAAAAGTTCCATTTTGAAAAAAATTTCTAGTTTCCCTGTGTTTTATTAATCGGGTTTAGACTGTTATTAGAACCTAGATTGTTACTAGCTTTAAGGGGCCGCTCCACATGAGAGTAAATACGCGAGTAACTCTCAAAAACTCTCGAGAGTTACTCGCAGGAGGCTGTCCATTTGAGAGTTAATTTCGGCGATTTTTCTATCACGAGCTTTCAGCGAGTTTCTAGCGGAAATCACTTTCGCGAGAACTCTCCAGACCCTGTCCATTTGAGAGTTAATTTCGGCGATTTCTCTATCGCGAGCTCTCGGCGAGTTTCTAGCGGAAAGCACTTTCGCGAGAACTCTCCAGACCCTGTCCAATTGAGAGTGATGCACGACCGAACGTGGAAAGTAATCGAAATGTCATCGCACTACAGGAAGGTTGCAGCAGCTGTGATTATCCTAATTAAATCAGCCAAAAAAAAGTGCTGGGTCCTGGATTCAAAGGAGAAATCTTTTGGGTGCAGGGAAAAATCTAATAAGAGAATTGCAAAATGAAGACGCGCAACAATTTAGAAATTCTTGTGGGTTGACAAGTTCGGAAATAGAGTTTTTAATTAAAATTGGCGGACGGGTTGTCTTAAAAAAAACTGCAAAAATGAGAGAAAGGTATTCGCCGCATTTAACATTCCACAGAATTTCGTTCACTTCATACCGTTCGATTAATTTTTTAATCTCCTCCGGTGACCAATGTCTTGATTTTTTTGAGCTTTGGCGAGTTCTCGAGAGCTACTTGCGAAATTCAAACGCCATTCGTATCTGGCGAGCTACTCTCCGAGAGTTCAATGGAGGCCTGTCGACTAGCGAGTAGAATCACTTTTGACAGCTCGCAGAAACTAGCTCGCGAGTTTTTGCGAGCGACTCTCAGAGACGTGTCCATTTGCGAGTAGCTGCTATCGACAGGTTCTCGCCGGCATTTACTCTCATGTGGAGCGGCACCTTTAGACTGTTACTAGAAAATTTTCAGGAACCAGTTCTGTGGAAAACGGATACCCGGTTTCGAGTTCAGCAGCGGTATTGTGAAAAATTTCACGGTGAAATTCTTATGTATTTGTAATCACTAGAGCTGCCAAAAAAATATGCACTAAAAAGGCGGTTTATGCAGATAAAATATGCTCTAAAAATGGCAAAATATGCACTTTACAAACATTCAATGTTTAAAAACTGTTTAAAAACATTCAAAATCCGAAATATATTTCACCCAAAATAGTGAACGCAAGTTGTTAAAATGTGGTTAATTCGACTTTTGTGGAAAATAAATAAAATTGAAATACCATTGAAAAAAAATATTTACGAAAATTATTTTCCGAGACCTTTTCTAGGCGGGATTTTTTTTTCAAATTTTTAGACGTAATTTCTAAGCGGGAAAAATATTTCTGATGTCTTTACAGAGCCGAAAATCATTTTTCTGCTTAGAAATCACATTCTAGGAGCCGAAAAAATTATTTCTTGCCCAAAAATGCCTGTGAAAATAACTTTTCTGCATAGAAATTACCTCCAAAGAGTCAAAAAAAAAATATTTCCTTGTTAGAAACGGACTCGGAAATAATTTTTCTGCTTAGACATTACATTCAAAGACTCCAAAAAATGATTTCTTTCTCTAAAATGCATTAAAAATAATTTTTCTGCATAGATATTACCTCCAAACAGTCAAAAAAAAATTATTCCTGCTTCGAAAAGGCCTCGGAAATAATTTTTCCGATTAGAAATTACATTCAAGGAGTCGAAAAAATCATTTCTTAACCAAAAAAGCCCACGAAAATAATTTTTCCGATTAGAAATTACATTCAAGGAGTCGAAATACTCATTGCTTGACCAAAAAAGCCCACAAAAATAATTTTCCGATTAGAAATTACATTCAATGAGTCAAAAAAAAAAAATTTCCTTGTTAGAAACGGACTCGGAAATAATTTTTCTGCTTAGACATTACATTCAAAGACTCCAAAAAATGATTTCTTTCTCTAAAATGCATTAAAAATAATTTTTCTGCATAGATATTACCTCCAAACAGTCAAAAAAAATTATTCCTGCTTCGAAAAGGCCTCGGAAATAATTTTTCCTATTAGAAATTACATTCAAGGAGTCGAAAAAATCATTTCTTAACCAAAAAAGGTCTCGGAAATAATTTTTCCGATTAGAATTTACATTCAATGAGTCGAAAAAATCATTTCTTGACCAAAAAAGCTCTCGGAAATAATTTTTCCGATTAGAAATTACATTCAAAGAGTCGAAAAAATCATTTCTTGACCAAAAAAGGTCTCGGAAATAATTTTTCCGATTAGAAATTACATTCAAAGAGTCGAAAAAATCTTTTCTTGACCAAAAAAGGTCTCGGAAATAATTTTTCCGATTAGAAATTACATTCAAAGAGTCGAAAAAATCATTTCTTGACCAAAAAAGCCGACGAAAATAATTTTTCCGATTAGAAATTACATTCAAGGAGTCGAAAACATCATTTCTTAACCAAAAAAGGTCTCGGAAATAATTTTTTCGCTTAGAAATTACATTCAAGGAGGCGAAAAAATCATTTCTTAACCAAAAAAGGTCTCGGAAATAATTTTTTCGCTTAGAAATTACATTCAAGGAGGCGAAAAAATCATTTTTTAACCAAAAAAGCCCACGAAAATAATTTTTCGGATTAGAAATTACATTCAAGGAGTCGAAAAAGTCATTTCTTAACCAAAAAAGCCCACGAAAATAACTTTTCCGATTAGAAATTGCATTCAAGGAGTCGAAATAGGAATTCCTGCTTAAAGAAGGCCTCGAAAATAATTTGCCTTAAGTAGGTGCCACCAGTCGCAACTGTTACGGTACTCGTCAGTTTTGCATCAGTTTTTTACATCTAGTTAAGCGTTCACATCTATCAGTTACGACTAACAGTTGTTTGTGAAAAGTATCCGTTCATTTTGATTGTAGAGCTCAAAAAGTGCGGGTGGCAGTGGCGGCTTTGTAGGGGAGGCAACGGAGGCATTGCATCCTCATAACATATACAGTCCATTATCTGTATGTTCAGAAAATAATAATATAAAAGAAAATCCTATTCTCTAATGTCGAATTCTCTAAAACATAAACTACAAATTCTCTTCATAGAGGCTAGCGGCTAGCCTCCGATTCATACAATCTCTGTTTCGCTTTTTCCCTCCAGAAGAATAGGTCTTCCTACATAATTCCCCAGAAAAGGTCTTCCTACATAATTCCGCAATTTTTTAGCATATTTTAACTTTGCCTCTTCATTTCAAATATACACGAGCCGCCACTGCAGCCTGGAAAAGTGTTTAGAAGGAATTTCATACTAAAACATTTTTAATCCGTGTTCATTGAAAATATAAATAAATAAAATATATTTGTTAACGAAAAAATAAAATTTTATTTCTTAAAAAACTAACAAAATTCAACATTGATGACATCAATTCAGTCTTCAGTTTTATACATGAAATTTTACATCAGGTTTTTAAAAGGTTTCCCCACTGGTTTTCTTTAAAGTTCGACGTATTTTATGAACCTCTAAAACTCAATTTTGACCAATCGAATTTTGTAGATATTCGATGATTTGCAAAAATTATTTGCTAATTGAATTTTTAGAAATTTATATAACTCTAAATTTAATAGTGAGCGATCCTCTAATAGTTAAATTTTATTAATTTTAAGTTAAAAAACAACAAGACTTACTTCCAAAAAATTCTTCGCAATTTCTTTTGTGCAATTCTTTTACGACAAATCGGACAGTTCCGATTTGTCCTTATACACCGTCGGCAAAATAAATGGCCACACGGTGTGGCATATACCGTGGTTTTTGGTTCTAAGCATATTGGGCAGATCCAAGAAATTATCGGTTGATACATGCTGCTTATGGCTTCAATACGGTTAATTTCAATATATTATTTAAAAAAAAAAATCACTTAAAAATTTGACATTCAATATATATTAATTTTTTAAAAAAATCCACTTAAAAATTTGACTTTCATTGATTAGAAAAAAATTTACGATTAAATTTTTATACAGCAGAATCCCGATAATTCGTACCCCGATAATTCGTATGAATTTACTGGTCCCTTGAAATACGAATTATCGGGATTCTACTGTATTTTTAAAGTGGTTACACTGGTATATTTGAAAAAAGTTCAAAGTTTGCTATTTCCTACCGAACAGTGACCGAACCGGAAGTTTAGCCCAAATTCTGCCTTCGGGACATTGTAAAAAACATTTTTAATCCGTGTTCATTGAAAATATAAATAAATAAAATATATTTGTTAACGAAAAAATAAAATTTTATTTCTTAAAAAACTAACAAAATTCAACATTGATGACATCAATTCAGTCTTCAGTTTTATACATGAAATTTTACATCAGGTTTTTAAAAGGTTTCCCCACTGGTTTTCTTTAAAGTTCGACGTATTTTATGAACCTCTAAAACTCAATTTTGACCAATCGAATTTTGTAGATATTCGATGATTTGCAAAAATTATTTGCTAATTGAATTTTTAGAAATTTATATAACTCTAAATTTAATAGTGAGCGATCCTCTAATAGTTAAATTTTATTATTATACCCGTATGGTGAAACCAAAGGGTATATTAACTTTGCCTTACCGTTTGTAACGCCAAGATCCCGTCATCACACACAAAAATGAATTACACCAGTGTGTTTAGAATGATAAAAAAAATTGAATTTTGCATGTCCGTCCGTCTGTCTGTCCGTCCGTCCGTCTGTCTGTCTGTCTGTGGCGCGGATTGCGGGCGCACGGATTGAGCTACAGACTTGAAATTTTGCACAGATTCGTTTTTCGTAAAATGCAAGGCTAAGTTCGTTAATGGGCAAAAATGGACCATTAGGGGGGGTACCCCCCATACGAACGAAAACGTTTTTTGTGAATATCTCAAAAACGGTGCATCTTATCAAAAAAGTCCAAGAACAAAAGTTATTTAGAATATGATTGTACATAAAACTCCCATACATCAAAATCCGATTGGAATAAATTTTAAAAAATCTTATTGGAAACTTTGACTTCAAAGTGGAATTTTGGTACAACTGTTCCAATTTTGATACGAATATCACCATACGGGTCTCAAATGATTGCCAGATAGGCAATTATAGCTTTTGTTATGTTTTTAAGTTAAAAAACAACAAGACTTACTTCCAAAAAATTCTTCGCAATTTCTTTTGTGCAATTCTTTTACGACAAATCGGACAGTTCCGATTTGTCCTTATGGATCGTAGTATACACCGTCGGCAAAATAAATGGCCACACGGTGTGGCATATACCGTGGTTTTTGGTTCTAAGCATATTGGGCAGATCCAAGAAATTATCGGTTGATACATGCTGCTTATGGCTTCAATACGGTTAATTTCAATATATTATTTTTAAAAAAAAATCACTTAAAAATTTGACATTCAATATATATTAATTTTTTAAAAAAATCCACTTAAAAATTTGACTTTCATTGATTAGAAAAAAATTTACGATTAAATTTTTATACAGCAGAATCCCGATAATTCGTACCCCGATAATTCGTATGAATTTACTGGTCCCTTGAAATACGAATTATCGGGATTCTACTGTATTTTTAAAGTGGTTACACTGGTATATTTGAAAAAAGTTCAAAGTTCGCTATTTCCTACCGAACAGTGACCGAACCGGAAGTTTAGCCCAAATTCTGCCTTCGGGACATTGTAGTGCGGGCAATTGCGCGTCTTTCAGTGGGAGTCCGGAAGTCAGTAGGAATAAGGGAGCAGTGAATTTTTAACACGGTTTTTACGGTAGGTAGTCTGTCGTCAAGCCCCCTATCCTATTATATAATTATGAAATTTTCTTATCAATTAACCCTGTACCGACCCTACGGTAAACGATCTCTGGGGTATATGCAGTGGCGGCTCGTGTGTATTTGAAATGAGGAGGCAAAGTTTTTTTTGTAGAAGACCTATTCCTCTTAACACTCTAACCGGAATATTTCCGAGAAAAAATCACTAAAATATGACTTTCAACTTGCGACAGACCGTAACCAAGACAACGTACAGGGCTAAATTTTTTCCAGCATGTAAAGCGATAACTTACAAAAGTCAGTGTAAGACGTTCCGGCGATTTCCGGCGATTAAAATTGTTACCCGTTATAAACAAGCGAATTCCCTGAAGCCCGCCTTAAGGCGGGCATTCCGGTTAGAGGGTTAATATATGAAATGTTTCATCATTCGAAGAGTCGAAAAAATTAAATCCTGTAAAATCTAAAGTTGTAATAGCAGGCCTAGATTGTTAATTCCGGGATAAAAGTTTAGTTTTCGGGATATCATGCCTAAATCAGGGGCAAATGGTTACCCTTTAAAAAACACTTATGAAAACATTAAATTTACGATTCGGACCACACTGCGATAAGGTTCCTGGAAAATAATGTCTTTTCATTTTCTGGTAAATAGAAATAGGAAACAGGATTGCCACATAGGATTTGGTATTAAATAAAATATCGGCAATTTTTTTAAATTTACTTTTATTTTTAAACATTACATTTTCTCCTCTTTTGTTTGAATATTTTAATTTTTTTAGTAAGCTTTTTCATTTTTTTTCTGGTTTTGTTAATATTTTTTTTTGTTGGTATTAAGTTTTGTTGTAGTCCTTTACTTTCACAATTATGTTTTTTTTCATATATCTTTCTCTCTTTTTTGTTAAATATAATAGTTTGTTGTTTTTATTTTATCATATATTTTAATATATTTATAATATATATATATATGTATGTATATGTATATATATATAAACATACATATCCTTATATATTTATATATATATGTTTCATTCACATAATTCGCGAGGTTGGGTAAATAAGTTTTTAGAGCGTGTTTTTTTTCTTTCTTTTGTATCTTTTTTTTAATATTTATTTTTTTAATATTATTTTTTTACTTAAATATTAAATTTATTTGATTTAAACGCGGTTATATGGAGCGGTGTGCTAAGTATCTCAGTGTGCGAGGATTATCTATTGTAGTAATGTAAAAAAAAATGCATTACTTTTCACCAATAATGATTCCTATTATCATATATTTACGTGTAGGAACGGGTAGTAGGGAGGATTTTTGTTTAGATTATATTTGATCATTCTATTGAAATAATATTAAACTTAGGCGACCACCAGACGGTCAAATAAAAGTGTCAATGATCATGGACACAAGTTTTGTCAAGTAGGTAGCATGAATGGCCAAAAGTGCAGCCGAACGGTCAAATAAATTTGTCAAAATTTCTACTGGTCAAAATATATATACAAAAAAGGATGGTCGGTGGCAATTAAGCTGAATTTATTATTGACGCTAGCTGTAACAAGTGTAGTATAGCTAAAAAATAGTTTTGTTTTGAGTGAAAAATAAAAATACAACAAACAAAAAATCAATAATACTGAGGTATACTCGTACGATAGTTTATCTTACCATATTCATGCAAAAATGATCAAATTGTCGGAAAAAAAATTCAAATTTCCGCAACTAAATTGTCCAGATTTTTGGTAGAATATTTAGTAAAAATTTGAAACTTGTCTTTTTTATTTGAATTTACAATCACAATCGTGCTATACGGTCCCTTCTATTTGATATCAAGTGAAAGTGAAAAGTGAGAGGGATCGCCTAGATTCCGATTTACGAGTACAGTCGAAGAGGGAATTTTTCAAAGAAAATAGGCCCTATCACAGAATCCGATACGAATGTTTCGGATCGTAAACTTAATGTTGTTGTTAGTGTTTTATACCAACAACAACATTGAGCTTACGATTCGAACCATTCGTATCGGATTCTGTGATAGGGCCTAATATTTTTTAATGTTTTCTATTAAGTTGCTTTGTGGCTAGCTATATTTTCAAATAGCTGAAAGCTTATATTTCCGAAACTATGTGAGCTTTTTGCCACCGTGCGTAGTTCCGGTAACAACACAATATTTTCACTATTTCGTGCTTGTAAGGATAACGGAAGGTTCTTTAAGGATAGCGTATTTTTTTCCGGGGGAAAAAATCTCATCATGAGTTTTTTCTAGTCGCCGAATCTGATTCTGATGTTAAGAAGTCTGCTAGGATAACGAGAGATCCTGTAAGGATAACGTGCTTGTCCTTTTCCACGTGGTTTTTAGGATCACTGAATCCGATTCTGAAGTCCGTAAAGTCCGTAAAGTTATCTCAAAGGCCACTCGAAGACTAAAGAGTATAAAATAAGAAAAAAATCATTTAAAAAAACAATTTTTCTGATGTTACACTCTTTTAAAATGCACTAAAAATTACAAAACAAATTTTCCCGTCAATGTTTTTGGGTTTCAATAGAAATGTTGTGTGAAATTGTGTATTTTGATAAAAAAATATAAAGTGTGTGACATTGGAACAGTGTGAAACCATGTATTATAAAAAAAAATTATACTACATGACCCCTGATAGCTGCAGGCATATAAACATATTGTATTGTCCCCAGAGAGTTACGTATGTGTGCCAAATTTCAAGTCAATCGGATATGTTACACTTTAACATATCCGATTGACTGGAAATTTGGCACATATACGTAACTTTCTTCCTTGCCTTTGAGATAAAGGCCCTTGAGATAACTTTACGGACTTTTTGACTTAGAGTGTGTCAAAATTCGGTCACAAGAGTTGACCCTGACAAACAGAAAAACAGACGACAGTCCGTCAGTACAAATTTACAAGTAGACAAAAAACAACCTAAATAAAAGCTTTTTCAAAAGTGATTGGGTCGATCTTAAATTTACGTTTTTTTTAACAAAAAAAAAAACAAACATTGCCACCATTTTGTGAATTTTTTTATCATATACGTATCTGAAAATTCGTTTTAAAACGCATAACAAAAGTTTTTTTTTTAAAACTAATACCAATTGATTTTAACTTCCAAAATGCTTGGTCTCGCAGAAGAATTTATGTTGAACACTTTTTGCGGCGAGAGGGAAAAGTTAATACTATTTAGGAACTTTTTTTTTCTTTTTTGTCGAAAAATTTTACCATATTATACATACTAACAAAAGTTTAAGAAATAAAATTATTAATTAAATGTAAATATATTTCGGATGAGCCGTTATACGTTTGTAATAGGTTAGGTTAATGAGAAATTAAAACAGATTAATAGTCAATTTGTGAAAGTGCTACAAAAAGTTGACAATTTAAAAAATTTGGCTTTTTTATTACATATATTTTATTACGTTATTAATTTTTTATGTATAATTTTATAATTTTTTTATTTATTATAAATTACGTATACGTTGATATGTTGTCATTATTTCTTAAAATAATAGATTCAAGTTAATAATAAAATATATTCTCATATTAGTGTTGGTAACCAACGTCGATTTATTTTTTCTTGGTATCAAACATTTAAAAAAAAATTGTTTTTAGTGCACATTTCTGCATTGCATTGATAGCATCTTTTGTTTGTTAAGTTTTTATAACACTTTCAGAATGGATAGACATATCCTATGAGTGCGTAATCCTACTCGTACAGGGCAGATCATGTGTGTTAGGTAAGGTGATCATATTTTTTTTTTTTTTTTTTTGTAAACCTGGACAGATTACCGATGAAGAGAGGGAGCGGGACGACGAAGTGTGAGGCAATTTTTTAATGCTTTGAAGTTAATAGTGAAAATTTAGAAAGTCCGATCAGAGTGAAAAGGGTTTGTTTCAAAAAAATGCAACCAAAAATGCGCAGCAGGCAAAACTTTTAGAAATAAATATCACAAAATGCGCTGCAGGCGATTTTTTTTTAAAGATAAATGCCATTAGTATTTTCTGTTTTGTGTCAATATTTTTAGCGATTAAGAAATTACACAACTATTTTGCGTGATTCCGGGTCGAAAGTTTAGCAAAATTCCATAATCTTCATAAAATCATTTTGAAATGCTAATTTTTGAGTTATGATACTATTGGGCGCATTCACGGTACTCAACGGTTGAGTAAATCTCGATGAGTTCTCGTGAATGCCTCGATACATTAAACGTCAAAATTCTATACTCATCGGTTGAGCAGAAAAGTATCGCAGTAATTTTTCGATACAAAAAATGGCGTCCGATCAGTGGTTATCATGAGTAATCTCTCAACTGTTGAGTACCGTGAATGCGCCCATTGTCGCGAATAAGGGATATGCAATAAAAAATTTGCCTGCGGAGTATTTTTTTAGCATTCCGAAGAACCTCAAATAAAAATTGATACAAACTTTTTTTTTCTGATCGGGTCGTTCAAAATATCCATGCACACAAAAATGCATTTTATCAAGTTTTCTTTAGAAAGGGGAGGGACAGTAAATATAAGTTTTGCCCTCGGCGTTGCTTTGCCTTGGCACCGATCTGGTCCTATGTTTAAAATACAAACCGAAAACCAGCGAGCGCCATACATCAACGCTTGAAATTTTTCGACGTCAAATTTTTGTTAGCTGCTGCCATTTTTGGTATTCTTTGGCAAAATAACATAAAGAGTGACGAAAGGCAAATCAAGTGAGAGGCAGCTTTTTACTAAACGGTATATAACTATAGTTCAGATTATGCCCCCACCTCCTCTTTCCTGGGGAAAAAAAATCCTGCCAACGCCCGTAAAGCCGGACATACATTATGAGACTTGTTCTAAAACCATGTTGTATAACTTGTCTTGGCGGAGGCACAATCAATACGGTTTTGATTTTTGTCGAACCTAAAATTTGGTACTACAATCGGCCCATACACTATCCAACATTGCCTACAACCGAACCAAGTTGTACAAACAGTCTCATAATGTATGGCCGGCTTAAGTATTCTTTGGCAAAATAACAAAAAGAGTGTCGAAAGGCAAATTAAGTGAGAGGCAGCTTTTTACTAAAAGGTATACAACTATAGTTCAGATTATGCCCCCACCTCCTCTTTCCTGGGAAAAAAATCCTGCCAACGCCCGTGACTACGCCCGTAATGGTTGAGTAATTCGGAGCCAATATAACAAAACTTTCCTCCCCAATATTTAGTTTCGGAAAAAATGCTTTTAAGATACATAAAAAACTGTTAAGGGGAAAAATGCAGGAAATTTTGTTTTCTTTGAATTTGATTATACAGTCCAACTGCGCGGTTTCTAGCTGCGCGGTTTCGCAGCTGCGCGGTTACGTTTTCAATACCAAAATTTCGAACTGCGCGGTAAAAATTTCGCAGCTACGCGGTTTTTTTTAAATTTTCGTTCAAAAAAACGCGGTTTCGCAACTGCGCGGTTAAGTTTTCAATACCAAAATTTCGAACTGCGCGGTAAAAATTTCTCAGCTACGCGGTTTTTTTTTATAATTTTCGTTAAAAAAAAACGCGGTTGCGCAGTTTCGCAACTGCACGGTTTCACAACTGCGCGGTTACGTTTTCAATATCAAAATTTCGAACTGCGCGGTAAAAATTTCGCAGCTACGCGGTTTTTTTTTATAATTTCCGTTCAAAAAAACATGTTTCTAATCCCAAAAGTTCATACAAAGTAGTGTTCACAGTACGCTATTTCAGTTTGCGCGCTCTTTTTGTGGAACGTATCTACCGCGCAGTTGGAGGGATTATACTGTATTAACTTTTTCTCAAAAGTGCATAGTTTTCGAGAAAATTTAAAAAAAAAAACGTTATCTTGTTAAAAATAAATTGTATGGGAGGTACCCGTTAGAGCTGGAACTCAGGGCTGGGAGCCGATTCGGAAATACATAGCACTATCGGGATGGCTGAACAACCGGACTTGAGGATGAACAACCGCAATATTGGGATGGCTGAACAGCCGGACTTGAGCTCAATCTGTTCCAGCGAGGGACATCGGAGGTGTACAATGGGCCGAAATTGTGGCCTGCCTGCGCGGGGTTCCTTTGTGAGCCCCCCTCCTACAGTCAAACCATCAAACCAAACCCGTTATGGCAACCTTACTTTTTCAAATGTAGAACTCATTTAACAAAAAAACATTTTAAAAAATTTCAACGTTCTTAAGTTATTTAACATGTTCGTGACATGGTGGTACACGTACAGTTTTTTAAAACCGCGTGAGTAAATAGTGCGTTAGTTTTTTTGTGGAAGTAATATAAAAACACGCACCGTGTACCACCGATGGCGCACAACCGCCAGAAGACAAATCGCTAGTGTACCACCCCGTGGTACACGATGTCCAAATGTAAACAAAAGTTGAAAAAGCAAATGTCACGAACGTGTTAAGAATGGTAAAATGGTGAAACTGACAGACCAACAGACCGACAGATGTACGGACATACTCATAATTTTGTCTGCAACGAATTTCGTACTGATCAGAAAGTTTCTCTCTGCCCCCGCTCTAGACTCGGTCTCCGTCATAAAAACAATACTTTCCCCCTATAGCAGTGGAAAGTAATTTATGTGCTATACTCCTTCAATGGATATGACTATGAAACAAAAAAAAATATAATTTAATTAAAACATAAAGAAGAGGAAGAAAAAAATTAAATCAAGTGATAAAAAAAAACTTTTTTCGTTGTGAAAATTTAAGATGTTCGTTTTTCTTTATTGATGGATGTGGTCCTGATTTGTTACTTGTTTAAAATCTGATTAAGTGTGCGTGTATTTGTTAAAGAGTGAACATTAGGGGAGTTTGGGGTTAGGAGAGTATCTTCCGATTGAGTTTAAACGTATTTTTTTCTTTGTCAAATAAATTCAATATATATTTATTATTATAATTAATTTTCACTTCTTTTCTTTACTCCTACTTTAGTTTTATTTTTTTTTTGTTATTATTTTTTGCTTTACACGAAATTGTGTGAGCGAAATTTTCTTTTTTACTTTCATAAATATTGTTTTTAAGATTTTTTTTTTTGTATGATTTATAATTATTATTTACTAGTAATTACTTTATTAATAAATATTAGTAAGTTTTTTTGTTTTCACATATTTTTGCGAGGATTGATTTTTCATTTCAAGTTTTTTTACTTATATATAAATTTTTTATGTATAATATATATGTGTTTTTTTTTTATAAATATCTATAATTTCTATTAGGTAATTAAAATAATGAATCATCGAAGGATTTTTTTTTATAAATCTTCGTCCATTCTTTCATTTGTGTTGTACGTTTAATTTTTGACTTTTAATCAAATTATTTTTCATTTATAAAATATATTTATAAAATTGAAAAGAGAAAATTTATTCAATCGAATTGAGTATCTTTGTGGTAGCTCTTTTTTATTATTATTATTTTTTTGAGTGAAATATCTTTAGTAAATCCTTTTTGTGTCCATTGTTTTTTTTTTCTTTACAAAAGAAAAGAGTAAAAATTAGATTCAGATATATTTTTTTTAATTATAAATTTCGTATTGTTATTACTCAGTAGTTTATTTAATTAAAAGTTCTCTTTTGGTATTACTTATTTTTGTAGTTTTTTTTTCTTAAAATATACACAAATTCTTTTTACTGTTCATATCTTATGCGATGAATTTTTTTTCCTTGTTTATTAATACTACTAGTAGTCTCTTTTTTTTTATTAATCTCTGCTCATTACTAAATATATTTAATTATAAATATAATTAATAAATATATATTTTTAATATATAAATATTGTGATAAGAATTAGGAACTATGTTTTTCATTTCATTTTTAATCGTCACCGTCACCATATCTCCCTACATCATTTTTTTTTTAAATTATTATTACTTTTTGATTTTTATTCATTTATTTATTTTGTTTTATTTTTCGGAAAATTTTTACGGTCAATTTAAATTTTTTTTTGTTAAAGATAAATTAATATAATTAACATGAATTTAAAAAAGTGAAATAATTTCTGCTAAAATTAAGATCTGGCAGCGAATATGAGCTATTTTAATTAAGGGGAATCACCCTAGCGACTCTTAAGGTTTTCTCATTTATTTTCACGTGAGTTTTCGGCCTTTTTGACCACCCATTGTGGCCTTCGTCGTTCTCCTTCGCCCTGAGCTATTTTAATTAAGGGGAATCACCCTAGCGATGAACTCTTAAGGTTTTTGCATTTATTTTCACGCGAGTTTTCGGCCTTTTTAACCACCCATTCTCCCCTTCGCCGTTCTCCTTCATCCCAAGCTATTTTAATTAAGGGGAATCACACTAGCGATGAACTCTTAAGGTTTTTGCATTTATTTTCACGCGAGTTTTCGGCCTTTTTAACCACCCATTCTCCCCTTCGCCGTTCTCCTTCATCCCAAGCTATTTTAATTAAGGGGAATCACCCTAGCGACTCTTAAGGTTTTCTCATTTATTTTCACGTGAGTTTTCGGCCTTTTTAACCACCTATTGTGCCCTTCGTCTTTCTCCTTCATCCTGAGCTATTTTAATTAAGGGGAATCACACTAGCGACTCTTAAGGTTTTCTCATTTATTTTCCCGTGAGTTTTCGGCCTTTTTAACCACCCATTGTGCCCTTCGTCGTTCTCCTTCACCCTGAGCTATTTTAATTAAGGGGAATCACCCTAGCGATGAACTCTTAAGGTTTTTGCATTTATTTTCACGCGAGTTTTCGGCATTTTTACCCACCCATTCTGCCCTTCGTCTTCCTCCTTCAACCTGTTTTTTCGCGATTTTTTGTATGGAGTTTAGTGCCGCCGCAAAACTACCTAAAGGTGTAACGTAATTTTATGGGCAGCCCGTAAGGCCCAATTCAGACTAAGGATTGCGATTACCATTGAAGCTTTACGACCAATGAGATCAAAGCTTTAAAGTTTAAACGATAGGGACATGAAAGCGTTGATCTCATTGGTCGAAGAAAGCTTAATTGTAATCCCAAATCGTTAGTCTGAATTGGGCATAAGACATTGAATTAGCAAAGAAAAATTGTCAAAAAATTTGTGTTTTTACTAAAAACAAAAATCTTCGAATTCTGATCAATAGTTTTGCACCAACAATTGTCCTCTAGTGCAGTTTTTCTTGAAATTTTTTAACCTACTCAGATTTTTTACAGTTATATTTCGATAAAAAGCAATTTTCTAAGATTAGACAACAAATTCGCCACAGAAAACAAAAAAAATCAAAAATTCATGCTGCCTTTTTGAACAATTTGTATCTTAAAGCTTTGGTCTAAAAAATTTAAAGGAAACAAAAAAAAAACAGTGCCATGGAACCGAACAGTGGGGGAGATCCTGGGGTTTGTGAAGTGGGGGGGTGGTAGATAACTGAAACGGGACACCAACGAAATAACAAATTTTTCACGAAAAACAATTCGTAGGTTTTTATCCAAATCAAGTTTTTTTTTCTATGGAACGCGAAATTTTTAAGCGGAACGCGAAATATTTAAGCAAAACGCGGTGCAATGATTTAAATTAAGAGCTACACAGTCTCGACATTAACTTTTTATGCTCTTTACGTTCCTCAATAAAGCGAAATGTTCAATAAAGAGAAATGCTCCGCAGACAAAATTTTTTGAGATACTTTTTAGAAAATCGTTAAAAGAGGGCACCGCTCGCGAAAAACATGTAATTTACAGCGACTGCCAGTCGAAAAAGAGTATATTTTCCATATTTAGTAAAAGTTTTTTTTCAAGCGCTTAGTAAAATATAACACAAAATTGAAAAATCCGATACAAAAATTTAGTTTCCGGAACCCCAGGACAACATTCTAAGCATAGACGACATTTTTTTTTCACTCTCCGGCTTTAGGGGACAAACAAGCATAAATTAAATGCTTTGATTTAAAAATAACGGTGCATATCAATATTTCCAATTTCTCGACTCATTTTTAATATCGTATAACTGTAAAAATTTCATGTATATATTGGTCCAAAAATCGGAAAAAATTGTGGTCTCCTATGGCAATTTGAATGGTTCTAATTTTTTCAAGCTTTCTCGGATCATATTCCAAAACAAGGCTTTAAAAATATTTATGCCCTCTATGTAATAAAATAACTAAATTAAATTTGAAAAACAACAACAGAATAATGCGCTGCAGGTGATCATTTTTGTGTTGAAAAAAAGCAATGCCATATTTTTGAATTATGCTGTCATGAATACCCCAATAATAGAGACTTGAAAGGCTTTAAAAAAAATTCCAGGGCCCCAAACAACTACATTGTAATTTCCCACATTTTTCTTACTAAAAGTATAGCAAAAATGTGTATTTTTCTCGAATTTGGATCCCCCAAAAATCGGAGGCCCTAGACGCATGCCTTTTGCGACAAGGCGAGAGTCCACCACTGATTTACAGACTTTTAAAAACTAACCGAAACAATAGATTGGCACAGCACTTGATTTCGCTCTTTGATAATACAGTAATCCCTCCAACTGCGCGGTCTTTAACTGCGCGGTTTCGCAATTGCTCGGTTTCGCAACTGCGCGGTTTCGCAACTGCGCGGTTTCGCAACTGCGCGGTTCAGTTTTTAATACCAAAATTTCGTAATGCGCGGTAAAAATTCCGCAGCTGCGTGGTTTTTTTTATAATTTTCGTTCAAAAAAACATGTTTCTAATCCCAAAAGTTCATACAAAGTAGGGTTCACAGTGCGCGGTTCCGGTTTGCGCGCTCTATTTGTTGCGCGCTCTCCTAGAACTCTGAAGTTTTGTGACCTGGAAACTTTTAATAGTTCAACTTGCATATAGAATAAATAAATCTAAAGGAGCCTCCACACGTTCAATGTTACTTGACAGTTTTACTTGAATGACTCATGTTTCAAGTAACATTGATCGTTTGGATGCTCTTCAACGTTACGTGTGGGAGCAATTTCCATCAATGTTACGTGACGAAAATTTTTCATCAATAATACTTGTCAAGTAACATTGTACGTGTGGAGGCTCCTTAAGGCCTTATTATAGTATAGCGGCGATTGAGTTTTTCTTTGGATCGAATTCGCTTGCAACTTGCGGCAGCCACCACCGATCGTTTTTTGCTTGCAACTTTCTGCAGCCGCAACCTCGTTTTTCTGTTTTTTGGCCATTTTTATCGCTTGCAACGCTATTGTTTGCGAATTCTGACAACTTCTGGCTGCGTAGTGGTTGATTTTTTGTCGCGATTTACGGTTAGTGTGGTATGAAAACTACTTAATTACAGTTAATTATAGAGCAACATTGCTTGCTCTCCAATGCTAGGGCGACATCTGTGTATCACGATGCGGAAAAGTTATCGGCTGCCAAACGATAACTAGGCTGTAGCCAGATTATAAAAGCGGAGGGTGAGGTATTTTGTTGATAAGGTGTTAAAGATTTTATGGGGTGGGGGAAGGGGGGTGGGGGGTGAGGGGTGATGGAGAGGGTTTGGTTGTTTATTGGAGTGGAAAAATTTCGCAAAAATTAACTATTCTTTTAAAAAAATATTGCAATGTTTAGTAAATTTCACCTTTTTAATCATAAATAAATTAATAAAAATTTCCTAACAAACAATTGTTTTAAAGGAAACTGTAATCATTATATATATTTTCTCTATCTTTTTCTCCCTCTATATATTTATATTTAAAAATTGTTGTTTTAATTTTTTTTTATCTCAATGTATAAATATTAAAATACATTTTTCAATTAAAATTGTAATAGGAACATCATGTTTGCATTAAATTTTTATTTATTTATTTTTATTAAATAAATATTTTAAAATAATTAAGAAAAAGAAACAGATAGAAAATATCTGTGGTGACAAGTTATAAGGGAGTAAATAGCTTTTGTGAAACGCGAATAGCATTCATTTATAAAAATTGATATTGTTTTAGGCTTTCTTTGGTTTTACTTTTTATTTATTTATTTTTTATTTTTATGAAAACGGAAATTTGTTAATTACCTTCAAAATTAACAAATTTCCGTTTTCTCATTTTCAGCAAAACAGAAGCGCTGTGTATGTTTGAAACTAAACTATTGTTGGTCGGAGATCGCAATTTGACGTGCAAACAGAACCGCACCTAGACATTTCTTCCACTACTAAACAAGGATGCAAATCGAGGGAAAAATCATAACGTTACACTCTTCGTTATGTAATGAAATTCATATTTTGTATCGTTGCGTTATTTCGAT
The DNA here is from genome assembly GCA_964034945.1 of Chrysopilus asiliformis. Taxonomy (NCBI): domain Eukaryota; kingdom Metazoa; phylum Arthropoda; class Insecta; order Diptera; family Rhagionidae; genus Chrysopilus; species Chrysopilus asiliformis. The sequence continues at coordinate 6,091,374 of OZ035964.1, forward strand.
ATGTAATGAATAAAAAATTTCATTCCGTTATTATTTCGTTGCACGTATATAAAAAAAGCAGTAATTTTCAAAAAAGCAAAAGTGAGTATTATGTATGCAATTTGATTATCATAAATATTATCGATGTATCATCAATTGGGTTATTTGCTCCAAGTATTCATAAAAAGTTGTCCTTACAGAAATTCTGCACTTAAATAATTTAAAAATTCCATGTATTGTTCCGTGTTACTTTTCGTAGTTTCATAGTTTTAATTGCAGTTATTTATAAACCCAAGTAACCAAAAATTTAAATCACGCGATGGTCACACAACATCCGTTGCAAAATATATGAGGCTATCAGAGCAAGAGTGGACTAACCCACATGTCGAAATCGTGAGTTTTTTTTTGTGTTTGAATCACTATTGCGAGTGAGTTTTTAGATGAAATTGTTTGGATGCACAAAAGAACATTTCAACATTGAGTAATAAAGTCCACAGAATGTTTTTTTTTCCAAAAATTTACAGTCAATAATAGTACAAAAGTGGAAGAGCTTCAAAAACTCGATTATGTGGCTTAGTCCGTTATTGCGCTGAAGGCCTCATTTATACTTGGGTTTAGGGATGCAACATCGTTCATAAAACCTCGATATATCGAAAATCGATGTTTTTTTAAGGCGACATCGATGTCAAAAAACATCGTCCTCAAAACATCGATACCTCGATGTTTTTCCGATGTTTTGAAAAAGTTAAATTTAATAAATAATTTAGCCACCTGGCGGATGCTCTATTGTGGGTGGAGTGCACCCAGGTAGAATTAACACGATTTTAATTCTTCTTATACCCGTTAGTTTTCGAGATATTCGCAAAAAACTATTTTTTTTTTTGAAATACCGGCATATCTTCATAACGGCTTGAGATACGGAGTTCTAGTAAAAGATATAAATGTAGCAAATTATATGGTCTCCAAGTTTTGTAATACATAAGACTACTGGAAAATGGTTAGTTTCGGAATAAATCGCAAAAAACCGCATAGTTTTTAAAAAGTCGCCGTTTTGGTTACTTCCGGTTAACGGATTTCCACATCAGGACCAAACTTCTCTGTAAAATTTCATGGCTAGCTCTGGTATTTTTTGCGAAAGATGAAACCGAAAATTGATACCAAAGGAAATTTAAACAAATCTGTAATTAGAGTGGCTATATTAAATTTATCTAAAAACTAGTCCCTCTAGTCCTAAAATTAGTTTCTCTACTAATTTTATAAAGAACTAGCTTGCATACCCGTCGTTGCCGGGTTAAGTTTTTTAAAAATTTTTTTTATTGTCTATGTTGGAGCTAAACTTCAGGCCAATCGGCTCGGTAGTTTCCCCACGAAAGGGTAACATAGAGGAAGAGCTAAGTTTCGAAATCACTTAACCCCCTCCCCTTACTCCCCCCACCCCTCGGGCTACTTTTTAATGGGTCTATGTTGGGGATGGACCCCCAACGAACACCTATGCCAAATTTCAGACCAATCGGTTCAGTAGTTTCCCCGCGAAAGAGTAACATAGCGCAAAAACTAAGTTTCGAAATCACTTAACCCCCTCCCCTTACTCCCCCCACCCTTCGCGCTACTTTTCCGTATGCCTATGTTGGAACCAGAACTACCACAGATACTCATGCCAAATTTCAAGTCAATCGGTTCAGCCGTTTTTGCGTGAAAGAGGAACAGACAGACAGATAGACAGTCAACAACTCATTTTTATATATTAGTATGATGATAATATTCTAACATCGTGGATACCAACATCGATACCTCGATATATCCGCCTGTTCAACATCGAGGTTAAAACTCGATATTTTTCAACGATACCTCGATGTTTTGCAAGCATTGAGGTATTGTTGGCATCCCTACTTGGGTTTGCAAGTGAATTATAAATGAGCACAATAGAACCAACGAAAATCAACAACGACTTTCCGAGCGGTTAAAAAGCAAACAATTTCCAACGGTTTTTTTTTGGCGACCGTTCGCAGAATAACCAATTTGTAATGATTTTTTGCAACCGGTCACAAAGTAATCCATTTGTAACGGTTGTTATTTGCGATCTTCTTTTGTTTTTTTGCTGTTACAACGGTTTTTTCGCAACCCAACGGTTGTTTTTTGCGATCTTCTTTTGTTTTTTTGCTGTTACAACGGTTTTTTCGCAACCCAACGGTTGTTTTTTGCGATCTTCTTCTTTTTTTTGCTATTACAACGGTTTTTTCGCAACCCAACGGTTGTTTTTGGCGATCTTCTTTTCTTTTTTTTTTTGCTATTACAACGGTTTTTTCGCAACCGGTCACAAAGTAACCCATTTGGAGCCGGTTTTTTTTAAATTATATTTTGCCTAGATACGACCATTGGACCTTATGATTTGTTGCCACAGATATATGCAATGATTGAAAAATAATAAATTACACAAGAAATATGAATTAAATCTCTTTTTTTTCGATACAATTTGGTAAAATATTTCCTTTTTATGGTGACATAATGGATTTATCGTTTTTATTTTATTTTTTTTTTCGTATTTTTTTTTAATCTAAAAAATACACTTTTATTGAAAAGATTGCACAATACGTTATCAATGTTTCTAACAAAAATATTTATAGATTTCACTAGTATTATTATCACCACCATCGTTATGATAATAATAGTAATAAAATGTTAATTTTATAATTTTCAATAATCATAATAATAGTGTAATAAATTTTGAATAGGAAAACAAATTAAATGTTATATCGTTATTACAGCCTAAAATTTTAGGGGGATAAAAATAACATAAAGAAAATATTATGGCAAAAAAACAAAATCGTACAATAGAGCATTTTACTTCTACACACTTTTTTTTTTTAATAATTTAAAATTTATCAATATTTTTATTTTTTTTTAAATTTATTTACTTCATTTCCTTTTTGCCTTTCAGTTTCAGTTGTATTTTATTAGTATTAATACTAGGTTTTTTTTTAAATTATAGCTGTTCTTGTTACCAATTTTTCAGTAGTTTCCATTGTGTTTTTTTTTTGTCAATTATTTTTATTTTTTTTTATTATAATTAAATAGCATTCACAATATAATTAATAATAATGTAATAGGTTTCAAACACACCGATTTCATTTATTGTAATTTAATAATAATTAATAGATATCAGTTACATTTTTTCCCTTAATTTAATCAAATTACTTTATTTATTTTTCTCTGTGTATGTGTGTTGGTGTATGCGTGTGTGTATGTGTGTGTATGTGTATATATTTATGTGTGTGGGTGTTCTTTCATTATGAATATTTCACGTTATCCTTAATAATTTGTTATTTATTTACCACTAATTTAATTATTATTCAAAGTTATAGTTTAGTAAGTTTATATTTTATATATATATATATAGGAACCTTGATTTTTCACTTTTTTTTTTTTTTATTATTGTTATTATTAATAGTAATAGTTAATATGCATTCTCTTAGTAATGGTAAACATATCTACGTTTAGTTAGTGTATTTTTAATGATAATAATCAATAATTATAATAATCGTAGTAGTAATAATAATAATAATAGTAATAGGGGTAGTAGTAATTATGTTACATTTTTTTCCTCCTCATTGTATTTTGCCAAAAAAAAAATCCATTTGATTTTCTTTGTTTTTTTTTTTGAGTAAGTCAATTTTTGCATTATTTTTTTTTTCAATATGCAGGAAACATGTCAATCGTTTGTTCCTTCGATATATTTATTTTGTTTATTACAATATTATGATAAATATTTTCCCATCAAATATATCTTTAACAGCTTTCGTCTAATATCGTTTCAGATATTTTTGTTTGGTTTTTTTTTTTGATACTTGAGTATCCTTTCATTTTTTTTTTTGGGATTTATAATTTAAAAAGTCTCATCACATGATCGTATTTTAAGTTAGAACCAGAAACATACGTCCGTGCGTGCGGCATTGTTTTGTTCTGGCATCTAGTAGTTGTCACCGCGCCTAAAAGTAGAAAATGAGCATACTCTACGCGTCAGGGACGCGGCAACGCGTATGAGAAACGCGCAATTATACATTTACTCATATAAATGCGTAGTTTTTACCTTCACCGCGTGGTTGCCGCACGCACGGACGTATGTTTCTGGTTCTACCTTTATTTAATGCGGTTTGTCCAGTAACTGGAACAAGTAGTTGAAGTAATCCCGATTAGCCCAATAGGTCGTAAAGTAAACTTTGCGCCTTATATTAGTTGCGTTTTTTTAATGTTCTGAAGCAGTTCAGAACAAGCTTGCCATACAAAATCCTGCACCACCTTTTCAACTCGAACAGCGCTTGGAACAAAGGGAAATTTTATACGGTAATGCACGGTAATGAAATGCTGCTAACTTCAACATAATAAATCTGACATTTTATTCTCAATTGAGGATTTTGTGTTGGTGGTTTGTTGGTTCTGTTCGACAGCGAAATAGTTTTAATCATGGGAGATAGCGAATCGTGATTATATCAAGAAAATATAGCAGTAACGGCCTACTGATGTAACCAACATGAAGTTAGTTGCCATTCGAACTCAATGAAATTTCCCAATTACTCTGGATCGTTTTTTTAATGTTCCGTGTTCTAGAACATTAAAGAAACGCAACTATTCTCACCGACTATGTGACTTTGTGGTCGCTTGTGGACCATTCTGCAACCATATTTTGTTACTAGGGCAACAAAGTTATCGGTTATATAAATTTTACTCGATAATGTGATAAAATTATGTTTTTTTTTTTTTGGTGTATAGCTGAGCTACCAAAATGACTATCTGTTCCCGTTTGAGTAGAAGCTTTTTCAACACTTTTTCCAGTTACTATCTGTGTACACCAAGCATAACAATTTCAAGTTTTTCTATCCGTTATTTCAATTTCCATCGAAATTATAGTTAGTTTCACATTTATCTCGATTTCCCTTTCAACTTTCTGTTAATTTGTGTGATTCTATCGATCATTATTTTTGTTTTTTTGTTCTGTTTTGACATAATTTGTGACATTTTCCTTTTGGAATCGATTTAGATCTTGCATATCTATAGATATTTATTTATTTTTTTATAGAAAACGATACAAAAAAAACTTTCTTTTTTCAATTACATTATCAGTCAAATAGTCTTAATTCAATATTTCTTTTTAATATTTATTTTATTTAAGTCTTCATGATAGATTCGATTAGACATAATCGTGTAAATCAAATCAATAAGTAAAGAATTTCAATTGTTATGGAGGAGCATAGTGATTATACCATCTCTCCATGACTATTCTTTAGTAAAACGTGATAAGAGCGTTAATCGTTTATTGTTGTCAAACGAAATTCTTCTGTCCGACAATGTTGGTTCGGTACTTTTTCGCTTATTTTGATAATAGATTTAGACCTTTATGAGTCGTTTATATTACAATTGAAGTGTAATTAAATAAAATAAATAAAAACAATCATTTCAGTTATTTTTATTTTATTTATTTTATTTATTTCTTTTGTGTGTGTGGATTTTTATGCGGAGAAAACTCTCAAATTTTAGTGCCATTTGCATGTATTGTATATAAGTTTATTCTTATATTCTGTTTGTCAATTCTTTCTTTTTTTAAATATTTTATCCATTAGTTTCTTACACATTAAAATATAAATATAAACGTATATATATATATATATATATATTTTCGATTTTTATTTATATTTTGTCTAAAAAAATTTATATAAATATCAGTTATCCTTAATTTAGTTTTTTTTTCTATGACATGCTTTTCCGCTTTCTTTTCTTTTTTTTTTGTTTCATGCACCCTAGTATATTTTTTACATGAAATTTATTTTTAATTTTCTTTTTTTTTTAATGAGAATAAGGATATTTATAGGAATCAATGAAAAAGCGAGTATTCAATTACATTAAATAATTATTTTAATTGATTTTTATGTGTAAATTTTTTTTAGTGTTACTTTTATCGAGTTTTGTTTACTTTATTTAAAAGTAATTTTCGTGTCAAACTTTATTTCTAATAGTTGTTTTTTTTTTGTTTGTTTAAATACAATTTTTGTATAAAAAAAGGTTCGACGCAGAGCTTTAAATAGTATCCATTAATTTTAAATAATTCTTAAAGAGACTCAAAATTAACAGAAAAATATCGTATTAAAGACCTTAATTGGCACTCATGTTACTTAAAATTTCAATTTTTATAAATAAGTTAAATACAATTTTTATGGTCCATATTGTCAATAACTTTTCATAGGAACATTACCCAACTTGTTTTTTACTTTCTTCTACGGAGTATAATAAAGTATTGTATTCATGAAAAATTTCGACCTCTTAATTTTGCCTAAAAAACATTTCCCGATCACTCCTGAGTCGATTGGAGTCATATTTAAAAAATGTCTTTCTGTCTGTCAGTCTGTCAGTCTGTCTGTCAGTCTGTCTGTCAGTCTGTCTGTCAGTCTGTGTACAAGATTTCTCAAAAACTAATAGAGCTAGCTCCATGAAATTTTATAGGCATGTTGGGTCCTGAAATGGGACGATCCTATCAACTTTTGGTGGAAATCCGTTAACCGGAAGTATCCAAAATGGCGGTTTTTCAAAAATCGCAATTTCGTTTTTCTCGATTTACTCCCAAACTACGCGTTTTTTAGTGGCCTTAAGTATGACAAAACTTGGAGAAAATAAAATTTCCCACACTTTTGTCTTTAGCTATAACTCGATATCTCAACCTGTTATCGAGATAAACCGTTATTTCCAAAAAAAACAGTTTTTTGCGATTATCTCGAAAACTAACGGGTTTTTGCTGACTGTCAGTCTGTCTGTCAGTCTGTCTGTCAGTCTGTGTACAAGATTTCTCAAAAACTAATAGAGCTAGCTCCATGAAATTTTATAGGCATGTTGGGTCCTGAAATGGGACGATCCTATCAACTTTTGGTGGAAATCCGTTAACCGGAAGTATCCAAAATGGCGGTTTTTCAAAAATCGCAATTTCGTTTTTCTCGATTTACTCCCAAACTACGCGTTTTTTAGTGGCCTTAAGTATGACAAAACTTGGAGAAAATAAAATTTCCCACACTTTTGTCTTTAGCTATAACTCGATATCTCAACCTGTTATCGAGATAAACCGTTATTTCCAAAAAAAACAGTTTTTTGCGATTATCTCGAAAACTAACGGGTTTTTGCTGACTGAATGTATGAAGTGAATTAATGAGAATGGCATTCTGCACAATTTTGTTTCTTACCGTTATCCGTTATCTTTTACCGTTATTGAGATATTTTCATTAATATGTAAAAAATCATATTTTTGCAAATAATTTGCAAACTAACGGTTTTTCGACAAATCAGTTAAAAGAATAATTAAAGACGTTAACATTTTCTACATTTTTGCCATTTACCGTAAATTGATATCTTTTACAGTTTTCAAGTTATCTCAAATTTTGAACGTTTTTGATATTTTTGAATAAATCAAGAATTTATTGGGAGGTCGTCTTAGGTTGACAACGCGACAGGGCTCTAGCGTAAATTGCGCAGGGTCGTAGATTTGGTAGAAGAAAGTTTTGTGTTGACGACAACTGATATTTTTTTCTTGTTTTGTTTAGGAATTTTTTTTTAATGGATATAAAAGAAGAAGTATTACGAATAATTACTTCCATAACAACTAAAAGAAATACATTTTCTTAAATGTTTAACGTGATTAATATTTATCAAGTTAGAGGGGGGGAGGGGTGACCTAAAATTTGAATAAAACACCGATAAAATGTACAATTCATGGTCACAAATAATACATAAGAGCCTAATTCAATTATCATGTCAACTGAAATTGATCCGTTCGCCCATACAAATACGGTTTATTTTAATTTGGTCTGAATTTAGATTGCAACAGAATATTTTCTAGCTTTATTTTTGTTTTGAAATTTCCGCCGTATTGTAAAATTCCTCAAAAATAGCTGTACCAGTAAGACATTTTCGTTTTAGGAATTCCTACAGTACTTGTTGACACATAAATTTGAGATTCACGGTACTCAACGGTTGAGTAAATCTCAATGAGTTCTCGTGAATGCCGCGATACATTTAACATCAAAATTCTACACTCATCGGTTGAGCAGAAAAGTATCGCAGAAATTTTTTGATACAAAAAATGGCGTCCGATTAGTGGTTATGATGAGTAATCTCTCAACTGTTGAGTACCGTGAATGCGCCCACTGATGCATTTTTTAATGTAGTACGATTTTGGGTGAAGAGTGAATTGGATTTCTGATGTTATAAAATTTCAAAAAATTAGTTCCGGTTTCTAAAATTTCAGACTCCCGAACAACGTGCGTAAATCAGGGACGTGTTGTTAGGCTACTTATTTGCCATCTTAACTGGTTTCAGATACATGCAAATTCTCCTGATTCTCAACTTCATGTGTCAATACGTAGTGTTTGTGAATTATTTTGGTGTACGGCACGTATCTGCCACTATATTAGATGCAATTCCAGTTGTAGATATGTGCCATAAACCCAAAACTAACAAAGTTGAAGTTTAAATTTGGTTTTCATTGAAATTACTTTCGATATTGCACGCAGAAAAATTTCATTGGTGGATTTTTCGTCAACTTCGCCCGTGATCAATACCACTAAGGACAAATTGTTCCACTAACACCGTGTCTTCACTTGGGATTTTTCATCGCAGAGATTTTTGATTGACCAATCAGAGCTCGAGTTGATGACGATGTCGACGTCAACTCGGGCTCTGATTGGTCAATCATAAAATCTCTGCGATGAAAAATCCCAAGTGAAGACACGGTGTTAGGATCAAAATAAGATACAATGTCCATTATTTTATTCAACTACACTTTGCGCGATTAAATAATCACGTTCATTGTCAATTGATAATCACGTTCATTTTCAAATTGAGTGAGATCGTGTTTTTTTTTACAAAATTGACAATGAACGTGATCATTTAATCACGCAAAGTGTGGTTAAATGCAACAATGAAAATTGTATCCCATTTCGATAAATGACAATGTGTCCTTGGTGGAATCAATCACGAAGGAAGTTGACCCAAAATCAACTATGAATTTATCTCCGTGTGCTTTGCGGATTTTTTTTTCTAACAGATGCGGAACTAAAAATGTTGCGTACGGACGGAAAATTTTTGTGGGCAATTTTGAAATTGTTTAAATTTGAAATTTGTATAAAGTTATTACTTTATAAAGCAAAAAACAAAAAGAATGTTAGAAATCAAGTTTATTATCTTGTTACCACAATTACTATTTCTTGTCTGTGTGTATGCGTGTGTATTGTGTGTATTATTTTTTTTGTTCTGCTGTTTGGTTTGCCTCTAAAATGCCTAATTGAATAAGACTGAGTTCTATCTTTTGATTAAAGAATTTCCAATAATTCTTTTATAAACTATTAATATTTAGGATACTTTTTTTTAAACGTCAAAAAATGAAGCCTTCTTTACCCTATGATATTTAAATATAATACGTATGTTATGCATATAGTAATATGCTTCCATATAATTTACAATAAAAATATTCTTCCTTTTCACTCGTCAAACATTTAAAGGTTGTTTTTTTTTTCTTTAGTTAAACTTTTTTTTACTTCATATTTATTATATAGTATTTATAAATATATTTTTCATCTTATATTAAAATAGGATATACCAAGGAACCAGTTGTTATTATTATTTTAATTTTCTATTATTTAATTTTTATTTTATATAATATATAATAAAGTCAACTTTTTTTCGTTTTAGGTTGTTTTGGATTAGCCGTGATTCAACTAAAATTTACTTCAATTAAAATATATTCAATGTGGAACATAAGTTTCATTTCTAATATAGGAAATAAGTTAAATTAAGTTAAGTTAAGTTAATAAGTTAAGTTATTGAATTAAGTTCTATTCAATTTATACTAAGTAAATGAATTTTCTGTATTTCTTCATTATATTTTTGATTGTTTTTGGATATTGTTTTCTTAAAATGAATTCCTATTGTTGATTGTTAAAATTTGATTAATAGCATTTTCCATTTCATGTTGAATCTCATGCTTGTCAAGCTTTTCGTGCTTGTCATGCTTTAGGTTAGTTTTCTGCGCCAGTGTTGCGAATCCAGTTGATTCAGTTTTCGTATCTGATATTTGATCTGGTATCTCATCTATTGAACGATTGGTTTTATCAAATTTATTATTTCCAATAATACGGATTACATCGCTGTTATTATCATTAAAATTTGTCTCATTATTATCATCAAAATTAATTTTTAGCTTAAAACTATCATCAATTTTCTTATGATCGCGATAATTAGTTTTACCGTTATCATTTGTTTTCATAATGGCATTACTATTTTTGTTGTTGTTTCTGTTACCGGCATCATCATCATCATCATCATCATCAATTATATCGCATTTGATTGGTGGATTAAAGAATATTTCATCGTCAATATTCCCCTCATCGAGCTCACTGTCATCATCATTAGTGACGTCATCGTTCCGATCAGACTGATTATTCATGTGGGCATTGAAAAAATTTGGGTGGTTGAATCTTTGAGCTAAACTTTTGACTTTTTCTAAAAAAAAAAAAAAAGAGCAAACATAAATATTTTGGTTAGATTTGCATAAAATCGACAGGAAAATAACACCATTTTGAACATGTCACATAATAATCGAGTACATATTTAAAATAATAAAATTGAAATCAGGCTTATCTAACGGCCATGAATACGGCCCAAGAAAAAAAATAAACATAACAAAAGCTATAATTGCCAATCTGGCAATTATTGAAAACCCGTATGGTGATTTAAGTGAACAGCGAACAGTTGTATCAAAATTCCCCTTTGAAGTCAAACTTTCCAATAAGATTTTTTAAAATTTATTCCAATTGGATTTTGATGTATGGGAGTTTTATGTAGAATCATATCCTAAATAACTTTTGTTCTTGTACTTTTTTGATAAGATGTACCGTTTTTGAGATATTCGCAAAAAACGTTTTCGTTCGTATGGGGGGTACCCCCCCTAATGGTCCATTTTTGCCCACTAACGAACTTAGCCTCACATTTTACGAAAAACGAATCTGCGCAAAATTTCAAGTCTCTAGCTCAATCCGTGCGCCCGCAATCCGCGCCACAGACGGATAGACAGACAGACGGACAGACAGACAGACAGACGGACGGACGGACATGCTAAATTCTACTTTTTTCATCATTCTAAACACACTGGTGTAATTCATTTTTGTGTGCGATGACGAGATCTTGGCGTTACAAACGGTAAGGCAAAGTTAATATACCCTTTGGTTTCACCATACGGGTATAAAAATTAATAAACTTCTTAATCAAAATCTTTCTAATAAAGAATCTTAGAATTCTGCTAGTTAGACCAGTGCACCCGGACGCTACTCAAAAGAAACTGAACACTGACGCAAATCACTAACCAGTCCGCGATGAGCTCGAACCTGTATACAGTAGAGTCTGGGTAAATGGGATCTTACAGGACCATCCCACGGATCCCAGTTATAAAGCTTTGCGACTTACCCAGATTCCACTTTGCCAGGTTCGACTGTAATGGAATGGGACACTGCAGATGATGCTATGATTAATAATCAGTCACTAACGCATTAGTAATCAGTTGGAGGCAACTCAACCTGTCGACTCGAAAGCAGAGATCATTCCTATTTTATTGCTTATTCAAACAAAAATCTCATTAGCCGAGAAATCCTTCAAAAAAAAAAAAGTTTCGTACAAACAAAGGTTATATATGGCCTAAAAAGTGCAGCTGCACAGAGCCCAGTTTCAAATGGATCGCAAATATCACTAGAAAGGACACTTAACATTTTCTCCAAATAGTAAAACCACTAATTTACAGAACCTCCGTTTTAATTTCAAGAGAATTGTGCGTCCATCAATTAATAAGCCTATTCGATCCGTTCGCCTGCGGCGCATTTCTTGTTAATAATTTTAACATTTATGGACGAGATTTATGTTTCACACTTCCATAGACGCGGAGTCTCACATGGCCCTTTACCTAATTTTGGGATTTTTCAAGAAATACTAATCAAGCTTTAAAAAAATCACTGAGGCATAGATCTAAAATAAAAGGAAGTTCAGTTAAGTGGTTAGGGCTGATCGCGAATCTGCGGAAAATTTCGCGCGAATCCGAGGAAAATTTCGCGCGAATCCGCGGAAAATTTCGCGCTAAATCCGCGGAAAATTTCGCGCGAATCCGCGGAAAATGTCGCTGATCACGAATCCGCGGAAAATTTCCCTCGCTGATCGCGAATTCGCGGAAAATTTCGCGCTAAATCCGCGGAAAATGTCGCTGATCGCGAATCCGCGGAAAATTTCCCTCGCTGATCGCGAATCCGCGGAAAATGTCGCGCGAATCCGCGGAAAATATCGCTCATCGCGAATCCGCGGAAAATTTCGCGCTAAAAATTTTTTGTCTCCGATCGGGCTGAAACTTGGTGTGTAGGGTAATGAGGGATCGCTGATCGCGAATCTGTGGTCCGTTGTTCGATACGCCTTTCGGTTTGGCCAAAACCCCTAGGGTCTCAACGAAAAAATCGCGCTAGCGCGAAATTTTCGGCGGATTCGCGATCAGCGATCCCACATTACCCTACACACCAAGTTTCAGCGAAATCGATTTTTTTCAAAAAATCGCAAAAATCGATGGACTAACCGGGACCTGTAGCAGCACCCACTGGCAAAGTTTGGGTGCTCCGCGGCCTGTAGCAGCACCCACTGACAAATTTTGGGTGCTCCGGGACCTGTAGCAGCACCCACTGACAAATTTTGGGTGCTCCGGGACCTGTAGTAGCACCCACTGGCAAATTTTTGGTGCTCCGGGGCCTGTAGCAGCACCCACTGGCAAATTTTGGGTGCTCCGGGGCCTGTAGCAGCACCCACTGGCAAATTTTGGGTGCTCCGGGACTGTACCGGCAGCCCACAGCGGTTTTTGCGATTTTTTCGAAAAAAATGTTTGTCTCTGATCGGACTGAAACTTGGTGTGTAGGGGTTTTGGGGGACGAGAAATCCAAATCCGTTGTCCATTTTGAGCTAGCTCAATTTTTTGAGGTGCTCAAATTTTTTTTGCGTTTTTTCGAAAAAAATTTTTGTCTCTGATCGGGCTGAAATTTTGTGTGTAGGGGTTTTGGGGGACGAGAAATCCAAATCCGTTATCCATTTTGAGCTAGCTCAATTTTTGGCGTTTTTTTTCGAAAAATTTTTTTGTCTCCGATCGGGCTGAAATTTTGTGTGTAGGGGTTTTGGGGGACAAGGAATCGAAATCCGTTATCCATTTTGAGCTAGCTCAATTTTTTGAGGTGCTCAAATTTTTTTTGCATTTTTTCGAAAAAATTTTTTGTCTCCGATCGGGCTGAAATTTTGTGTGTAGGGGTTTTGGGGGACGAGAAATCGAAATCCGTTATCCATTTTGAGCTAGCTCAATTTTTTGAGGTGCTCAAATTTTTTTTGCGTTTTTTTGAAAAATTTTTTTGTCTCCGATCGGGCTGAAATTTTGTGTGTAGGGGTTTTGGGGGACGAGAAATCGAAATCCGTTATCCATTTTGAGCTAGCTCAATTTTTTGAGGTGCTCAAATTTTTTTTGCGTTTTTTCGAAAAAAATTTTTGTCTCCGATCGGGCTGAAATTTGGTGTGTAGGGGTTTTGGGGGACGAGAAATCGAAATCCGTTATCCATTTTGAGCTAGCTCAATTTTTGGCGTTTTTTTTCGAAAAATTTTTTTGTCTCCGATCGGGCTGAAATTTTGGGTGTAGGGGTTTTGGGGGACGAGAAATCGAAATCCGTTATCCATTGTGAGCTAGCTCAATTTTTTGGAGGCGACCCTAGGGGTTTTGGCTTAACCGAAAGAGCTATCGAACAACGGACGACGGATTCGTGATCAGCGACCCCCCTTTACCCCTGACACCAAGTTTCAGCCAAATCCAAGAGATGAAAAAAATCGAAAAAAAGCATGGACTATAGTCCATGCTTTTTTTCGATTTTTTTCATGTCACCGATTTGGCTGAAACTTGGTGTCAAGGGTAAAGGGGGGTCGCTGACAAAGAATCCGTTGTCCGTTACTCGATAGCTCTTCCGGTTCGGCCAAAACCCCTAGGGTCGCCTCCAAAAAATTGAGCTAGCTCAAAACGGACCACAAATTTGGATTCCTCATCCCCCAAAGCCCCTACCCACCAAATTTCAGCCCGATCGGAGACCAAAAAATTTTTCGAAAAAAAACGTCAAAAATTGAGTTAGCTCAAAATGGACAACGGATTTCGATTCCTCGTCCCCCAAAACCCCTACACACCAAATTTCAGCCCGATCGGAGACCAAAAATTTTTTCGAAAAAAAGCAAAAAAAATTTTGAGCACCTCAAAAAATTGAGCTAGCTCAAAATGGATAACGGATTTCGATTTCTCGTCCCCCAAAACCCCTACACACAAAATTTCAGCCCGATCGGAGACAAAAAATTTTTTCGAAAAAATGCAAAAAAAATTTGAGCACCTCAAAAAATTGAGCTAGCTCAAAATGGATAACGGATTTCGATTCCTTGTCCCCCAAAACCCCTACACACAAAATTTCAGCCCGATCGGAGACAAAAAAATTTTTCGAAAAAAAACGCCAAAAATTGAGCTAGCTCAAAATGGATAACGGATTTCGATTTCTCGTCCCCCAAAACCCCTACACACAAAATTTCAGCCCGATCGGAGACAAAAAATTTTTTCAAAAAAACGAAAAAAAAATTTGAGCACCTCAAAAAATTGAGCTAGCTCAAAATGGATAACGGATTTCGATTTCTCGTCCCCCAAAACCCCTACACACCAAATTTCAGCCCGATCAGAGACAAAAAATTTTTTCGAAAAAAACGTGAAAAATTGAGCTAGCTCAAAATGGACAACGGATTTCGATTCCTCGTCCCCCAAAACCCCTACACACAAAATTTCAGCCCGATCAGAGACAAAAATTTTTTTCGAAAAAACGCAAAAAAAATTTGAGCACCTCAAAAAATGGAGCTAGCTCAAAATGGATAACGGATTTCGATTCCTCGTCCCCCAAAACCCCTACACACAAAATTTCAGCCCGATCAGAGACAAAAAATTTTTTCGAAAAAACGCAAAAAAAATTTGAGCACCTCAAAAAATTGAGCTAGCTCAAAATGGATAACGGATTTCGATTTCTCGTCCCCCAAAACCCCTACACACAAAATTTCAGCCCGATCGGAGACAAAAAAATTTTTCGAAAAAAAACGTCAAAAATTGAGCTAGCTCAAAATGGACAACGGATTTCGATTTCTCGTCCCCCAAAACCCCTACACACAAAATTTCAGCCCGATCGGAGACAAAAATTTTTTTAAAAAAAATCGATTTCGCTGAAACTTGGTGTGTAGGGTAATGAGGGATCGCTGATCACGAATCTAGTTCGAGAATTTCTAAATTCGATATATATGGAAGGGTTTTTTTCAGAAGCCTGTAAGTTATTTTTTAGTGTGTAAAACTTATGCAAAAACTATAAGCAACGACGAATGTGCAAGCTAGTTAAAATAATAATTATGTAAACATCAAAAAATTGAAACATTTTTAAAATTTTAAGGAACCAACCTTTAGTTGTGTTTTGCTTTTAAAAACGGAGTTTTTTTTTTCTAATATTTCCTATATGTATGTTGGATGGTATATAAATTCTATCTAGGAGTAAATTTCGTCATTTACTTTTAGTTTTTATATTCGTCTGCGTTTATTTCCCTCCAATTACTGTAAGAGAAATAATACAAGGATATGTTCTGTTTATTTTTGTTGTGTTTTTCACTTTAACACTTAGAAGAAATATATAATTTTTTATACTTCAGATTCATAAAAACAAAGTTTTGAAAAAATAATTGCCAATAATTGCACAAAAAAAAATATTCGTATAAAACAATATAACAGAAATTATAAATGTTTTGAAAACAAAGAAAAGATTTAAAAAATGTGACAATAGGGACATTTTGAAAAAAATTACGATTTTCATGTTCTTTAGGGTAGATGTCTTTGAGGCTTTTTTTTGTTCAACAAATACATTGGGGGAATTTTTTGGGAGGGCTGTAAAAATAGCGTAAAATCGCTAAAATTACATTCACCCCGATACTTTGCTTACACTCTATCAAGACACATTTTAACAAATAAATTTAAAAAATAATTATGGGAAAAACGAAAAGTTAAAAAAAACAAGCTGAAAAACCCAAAAAATAAAAATAAAATAAGCGACTGTCCATAAAAAATGTCACATTTTTAGGTGGGAGGGAATGACCTGCGGTAGTTTGAAAGTTATTGCTAATAAACTCCATACAAAAAGTTTTGAAAAAGCTTTTAGAAAAGGTTGGACACATCTTAAATAAACGTGACATATTTTATAGACAAAGCCTAAATAATACAAAAAAGGTATATAAATAAAAAATTGGTTTAAATAAAATAATTCCTTTTTTTTATTTAATTATTAATAAGAATAATAATTTTATGAATAATAGTTAAATTATAATATAAAAAACCAATAAAAATAAATTTAAAATGACATATTTTATATCAAAAATATATAATTTAATTATTTTATCAATTTATTCATGCCAATTGGCGTTAATAGATTTCTTTAATCGAGATAATTTCGTAGAGTTTTATATCTACAAATAATAATATTTTTTTTTTAAATAAAATTTGATGAGGTTGCCATTAATATTCGAAATTTAATAATAAATATCAGAAGACAAGCGAGAAAATTCTATCAATTGATCAAAATGATTATTTTAAAATTCGAGTGATAGTATGAAATAATGAGAATATCATTGATCAATATTAGTAATATCCATCATTTTGATATAAACACGTAATGTTATTTAAATTGTAATGTTTGTTCTTATATGATTTAACATTAATTTAACATCTACACAAGATTTGCCTATGCGATGATACTTAAAAAAAAAACAATTTTTTATTGTATATGTATAGCATATACATATAATATTAATAAAATTATTTGCGAGGCTTATTTTTTATTTTGTTACAATTAAAAAAAAAATAAAACAGTGTCATCTAAAATCTAAACTTTCGAAATTTGTCCCATCTTACCTAAGTATAATGCTATAAAAGTTATATACTATAAAACAGTATTTTCTATAAGAGATTTCTTTTCTATCAATATATGTAGGAAGAAAATTTCTTCATAAAATGCGTGCGATTTTTAAAAACATATTCGAATTAATAATTGAGTTAGAAAGGTTTCACTCATTTTCTATCTATTATTTATTTATTTACAGAGAATTTTTGGGGAAGGGAGCGGGGAGGGGGCATATCTAATCTAAATGGGTCTGCAGGCCTCTGGGTGAAGTGCTATGTCCACACCTGAGTAGGCGCGGTTATCTCAGCATAACCTAACCTAATCTGATCTGTTCCGTAAAGAAGCCTCAGGTTTTTATAATAAAACGTTAATCACAAAAATTCATTAAAATATTGGGTATTAAACTTTGTAAAAGAAATGCAGAAAATGTTATTTCCTTTGAATTCGGTTATATCATTGAATATGTACAAATATAGAAGAATAATCTATTAGTTTTCACCTTGGGCCGATGGTGGCGATAGTGATCATTTTTATGTAATATTGTAGCTTTTAGTTTAGATTCAAATTGAGAATTTCCGCACAAATATCCCAGACCAAAAAGCACGCACACATTTAAGAAGCAAAGCGGTGTTGCGTTGATTCTTATGGTGTCATACGAGGAATGAACTGAACACGTACAGCACACAATGATAAACCGCGATCATTGCGATTACAAATTTCCCATTGTGCTTAAAGTTTTAGGGTATTTTAGTTAATACACATACCTAAGCTTTAAGTTTGGGGGATTTTTATTTAATACTTGAACCGCAGACACTTTCGCCACCATCGGCCCAAGGTGAAAACTAATAGATTATTCTTCTATATTTGTACATATTCAATGGTTATATGCATTTTTTCAAAAAAACTGAACTTTTTTCAAATTTTCAAAAAAACTGAACTTTTTTCAAATTTTCGAAAAACTGAATTTTTTTTTAAATTTTCAAAAAATTGAACTTTTTTCAAATTTTCAAAAAACTGATTTTTTTTTAAATTTTTAAAAAACTGAACTTCTTTGAGAACCGTTATAAATACCAAAAAAATTTTGGAAAATTGTATATCGTTTAAATTTTGTTATATTCATTTTTCCCCTAAAAGCGCATAAGTTTCAAGAACTTTTCAATTCAAGAAAAAATGTATGATAGATAAGCTTTATAGCTACCGTTACTTTTCTAAAAAGTGACACAAAACTAGGATTTTTGTAAAACTAATTTACAAAAAAGTCCCTAATAGTAGTATCATAGAATAAAGAAGATATAGAAAAAACTCTGCCGAACAAATTTTTGACAAATTTCCCCTTCGAAGGGGGGAAAAATGTCCCCTATCATTCACTAGCTACGGCCTAAAAGTTAATTACTTTTAGACTAGGGAGCACGAAGCAGAGAGAACATTTTCTAATCATTTTCGTCGTATCTATTCAATGAGATGGAGGAATCGAATGGATAATTTTTTCCAAGTTACATCGGATCCTCTTGCTTCATCTCACAGTGGAAAAATTTTCTCTAAAAATTTGTTCTAAGAGTTTATTCTCTAGATTATTTGTTCTCTGGTAGTATCACACTAACGATTACTTTTGCGATTGCGGCTACGATTGGCCTTTTCGACCAATGAGAGTACAGCTGGCTACGATTGCCAGTTTAGACTTGAGTCTAATATGGTCGAAAAGGCCAATCGTAGCCGCAATCGCAAAAGTAATCGTTAACGTGATACGACTATAAGTCAACGCGGTTCTCGGGTTATGCACGGTAATAATTTTGCCTGAAACGGATTTCGTACTGATCAGAATTTTTCTAGAGATAATTTTGCCTGAAACGGATTTCGTACTGATCAGAATTTTTCTATCTGCCCCCATTCTTGAGTCGGTCTCCGTGGAAAAAAAACTGGTTAATTTTTCAAGCATAAAAATTTAGTCTAACATCTAATAAACTTCTTCTATCGATAAAACATGCGATATGGAAAACTGACAAGACAAACAGACAGACAATCGTGTTTTTTCTGTTTTTGCATGAATTAATCTCACTGGTTTTTTATTTGCTTCTAAGTTTCAAATCTATAAAATAAAATGCCCATTGTTTGCAAATATATTTAAATCTAATATTAATAGGTGTAGAAAAAAGAAGAGGAGAAATTTCTAAACTAATGCGAAATTAATAATAGATGTTGTGCTAATATATACCTATATATGTACATACTAATAAATGCGATGCGAAACATGATATTCTGTGATACTGTTTTATAATCAAAACAATCATAAAGTTGATAGTTTTCTTGTGTAAGATTTATGTATTAATGAGAATGCCAGCATTCTATTAGACTCTCTATTAGCTGAAACTAGCACAACTATTTATTTTAATGGATTATTCTTGTAATTACTTATTTAGAAAGAACAAAAAAAAAACGTACTTAAATTTACTTAAATAATAAAATAATTTACATTTTAAATGCAGACTTTTTTATAATTTCTAATTTCATAGTTGTATTTATGTATATAACATGTACGTGTGTAAATTTTTATTAATTTGTTCGTTAATTACAAATGTTGCTGAGTTGATGTTTTTTTACTTTAATTTTTTATGTTTGTTTGTCACTTAAATGAAATCTTGTTCATAGCTACATTACAAAATAAAAATCAATCTTAAATCACTAAAATAATAAATATAGTTCTAAAATGAATCACAATATAATTAGGATATAATTGTTTATACAGTGAAACCGGGCTAAGCCGAACTTACACGCGACCAGGAATTTTCTCCGGCTTAGATAGACTTCCGGCTTGTACAGATTTCACTGTATTGTTTAATATTATTTGATACAAAAAAATAATAATAAAGAATATTACATTTGGACACGAGCGCACACGATTATCAAACATAATTAATATGCAATTCTAAGGCAAATTATAATTATTATGACTTTTGAAAGAAAATAATGTTTCACAAATCAATTGCTGAAGATAAATGATAAACTGTTAAACGGTTGTCTAGTATGGCACCATCCCACCTAAGAACAAATGCTCTTAAAAGTTAGTTTCGAATGGTAAATAGTGATTTTCAGTTGGCAAGAGAAAGATAAATATAAATACTTATTAGAATAGGGCGGCACGATAAACTTCAGACCGTTATTGAACATAAAATTGGCGAAAGTTCTCGAATTTAAAACCAAAAATTTAAGTTTTCTTTTCCTTATTCATGCTCTGAAGTTTTAAGATCAAATTTTGGATGCACAAACGCATAAAAATAATAAACACCCTTCTTAATTCGTCTTCTCAATAAAAATAAAATAAAACTAAAATAGTTTTTTGTTTCAATTTTCAAATTAGCGCCATTTAATTTTTAAAATCAGCTCCCTTTGCTGGAAAAATGTTTTCGGTATAACTTTTCGATTCAATTGTGTAAGCAGAGGAAATACAATACATTTTTCTCTGCCCAACTTTTCGCGCAGTTTTCATGTCAATTAGTCCGATCTCTTTTCCACGAATGAGTCTATATCTTTCTCACATTTATACAATTTTAAGACCATTTGATCTTAGACGGGTTAGGGCTATTAGTCAAATCAACTTGATTTTGTAACAAAAAAAAAACAAAATTTTAACAAGTTTTTGTTCTAATTTCTTTGCGCTATCAAAAACTTATTGTATTAACTCACCACTCATTTGGCTATAATTGTACAATTGCTGTAGGATCTCGGCGTTATTCTGCTTCAAACTGTTATCAGTATTGATTTGCAGTAGTAGATTATTTTCCATTAGGAGCTGTTGGGTAGCCGCAGCAGCTGCAACTGCTTGAGCAGCTGTTGTTGGTGATTTTTGGTGAGATGCTGCTGCTGCCGCTGCTGCTGCTGTCGTCGCCGCCGCCGCTGCTGCTGTTGTTGTTCCAGCTGAAGTCTTTCCCAATTGATGATGATGTGATAGTGGCATTGATATTACGGAGATACTGCTATTTGGCGATGTCATATCACCATTATCAAAGTCACCGTTACCATTCTGTTGCTGTTCATGATTGTGATAGGCCGCTACCAGCTGCTGTTGTAAATTCATCATTGCTGTGACAGCGGCTGCAGTCGCAATACTATTTTGATCGTGATGGTTATTTAACGAATAGCATTCAGCTTGATTTTGGTCATCGCTATCCAAATTTCGTGATGTCGAAAAGTTTTTCGCGCCAATTGCCGATTGACAGGATACCGGCGGTGGCAAGGATTTTGGTGAGAGTGTTGCCAAATTACTACTGATGGTCGTGTGGCATTTCCCGTCATTTGAATTTGACGAGATATCCATTGGATGGCTTGCACTGTCACCGATTTTGTTATTTTGATTGAATAAATTTGTATGTATGAAAAATTGATTGTAGATGCTGCCAATTGGATCGTTTGCCTCCATATTACGATGTAAATCAGTCGTTAGTGGTGTTGATGTCGAGATTGTTGTTGTTATTGTTGATGGCATTGAGTTGGTGGTGGTGCTATTGTTGCACAATGGTGGTGTACGTTGCTGCGAAAGATCTCGTCGCGACGGCTGTTGCTGTTGTTGCGACGATGACATATTACTCTGATTATCGCTTTGGTCACACGATTCACTACCGCTTAAACCCATCAGATCGCCATTTTCTAGCATTTGTTTCACTTGGGCGATATGCGATGCCGAGAATACATGCTCTTGTATATTAACTTTGGCAACACCGCACAGCTTACAATCATCTGGCTGTGGTATTATACTTTGATCCGATGACTGTTGTTCAATGCCATCGAAATGATCGTCAATAAAACGATTGTTTCGATTCTTTTTCTCCTTAGCGCGGGCATTTTGGAACCAAACCTACAGTGATTTAAAAAAAATAAAAATGGATCAGTTTATTTATTATTTTATTTTTGTTTTTAATAAAAATTTACCTGTACAACACGCTTTGGTAGGCCAATTTCTCGTCCGATATTTTCACAATCAGTCATGCTTGGTGTTTTGATATCATTGAATAGCGCACGCAGTATACGAACTTGAAGATTAGTCATTTGTGTACGGAAACGTTTCTTTTGATGGATACTTTGTGTACTTGAAGCTGGACTAACTGGTGATATTATATTATCCGAATCGGTTGAGTACATTAAATTATTTATATCGTTTGAATTTATTAATTTATTGGTACTATTATTATTAATTAAAATATCATTGTCATAATATAAATCGTTATTATTATGATTCATTAATTGGGTATTATTTATATTATTATTATTATTGTTGTTGTTATTATTATTACTGCTACTAGTATTATTATTATTAATCTGACCTAACATATGATTGTTACCATTCTTTTCGTTTCGTATTGCGTTGTTATTACCGTTATTATTATTATTATTTGAATTTACACTACCATTTGTTGCGCATGTCATCGATGACGCTATAAAAAAATCATTCGATTCATCGTGATCATTATTGGAATCGGAATAACTGATTTCACTTTCGCTTGGCTCGTATTTTGGTGTGTTTTTTCTTAAATCGAGTGGGAGGCCACCTTTAGTAGATCCAATGGATGATGCTGTAAACACAAATAACATTACATTAGTAATTTTCAACAAATAAGAAAAAATATCTGATGTCAACAGCAAATGATTTTCTTAAACAAAATCTACGCCTATGCGTAATTTACACTATAGCCAGACGAATAGAATATTAGTTTAGATTTTTTTTATTGACAAAATTTAAAATATCTGGATCACGGTAAAAGATATAGATTTACGGTAAATTGCAAAAAATTTAGAGAAATTTAGTATCTTTAATTTCTCCTGAAAAATCGGGAATTCGTCATCAATTCCTTCATCGGGAATTCGTCATCAATAAAGCAAATAAAATGCTCGCTCTGGTCAAACGATTTTCGTCAGGTCTTCAAGACCCTTTTTTTAAAAAAAACCGTTAGTTTGCCCGTAATTCGCAAAATCATAATTTTTTACATTTTAATCCTTTGATTCGGCAATGGTGCTCCGGGGCCTGTAGCAGCACCCACTGGCAAATTTTGGGCGCTCCGGGGCCTGTAGCAGCACCCACTGGCAAATTTTGGGTGCTCCGGGGCCTGTAGCAGCACCCACTGGCAATTTGTGGGTGCTCCGGGGCCTGTAGCAGCACCCACTGGCAATTTGTGGGTGCTCCGGGGCCTGTAGCAGCACCCACTGACCATTGGGTGACTATTTGTCCCAGAACATAGCTTTAGTATAAAAAAAAAGTCATTTTGAACATCAGATTTTTTTCTAGAGATTTAGAGTCCCAGGATAACCGAAATTTATCGATTTTTGCGACTGAATTTCACGCGAAGACGCTTGATTAATTATGCATAAATATACTAACTGTTAAATCCAGATGAACCTCCAGTTATGCAATTAACATCAGCATTGGCAGATGAATTTTTTAAATGGTCGCCACAATCATTGGCTGCTGAAAGCATATTACTGTATGATGAGATAATATTGGCCGATAAATTGGACGCTGAATTCACCGCATTTCCGGATAATGACGATATTTGGGCAGTGCCGGTTGTTGTTGTTGTTGTTGTAGCTGCCGATGATGGTGATAAGGGCGATGTGATGGCAGTTGCCGTATTACCACCACCACCAGATGTCATCATGCCACCATAAATTGATGACGTTGTCACATGACCCAAATCACCACTCGAATGCTGATGCTGTTGTGATTGCGCATGATGTTTAACATCCGGTATCTGATCGATGTTGATTGGCTGCTTATCTGGATGTTTCGCTTGCAAATGTGATTCGAGTGCTGATTTAATTTTAAATATTGCCCCGCAATATGGACATTTTTTGTTGATTATTTGCAAGTTTTGACGAAATTGTCCTTTGCGTTCGCGTGCACGTGAATTTTGGTACCACACCTTCAAAATGGTTTTTGGTGATTTATAATTTTTCTATTCAATTGCTTTCGAAATTCTATTTATTTTATTTTTTAAAGATTTTTAGGATTTCTTTTTTGTTTGTTATTACTTATTACAGTTTGAAAGTCTTGTTTTTGTGTTTTAGTAGAACAATAATAATTATAATAAACTAATAATATATCAATGTTTCGATTAATTTTTTTTTTGATCATTTAAAAGCCAAACTTAATCAACAAAAAAATCAGTTCAATTGAGTAAAACAGGGAGAAACTATGCAAAAAACACAATCTAATTGTTTTTTTTTAAAAAAAAAGTAATTTCTGTGATACAAGAAAAAAATTCATAAAACGAAATTACTTAAAGTTCAATTTCTAACGAAAAACCAGATTTTCTTTTGTTTTTAAATACCAAAAAAAAAATATATAGAATAAATTAAAACAGCACACGCATAGCACTAAAGTGAACATTTTGTCTATAGCAAGTTGTTATAATATCGGTTATTTGTTTTATTGCATGATTTGTTTATTTTTTGTTTTAATTGTTGAAAATGACTTCCAGTTCATGTTACTAGAAAAAAGAAAAAAAAAACATTGCTCAAATAATAACAACTAAAAAATCAAATAAAATAAAAACAAAAATGAAAAACATCAATTTACCAAAATTATAGGGAAATCTTTTTTCTTGTTTTGTGATTTCGTCTATTTTTTAGAATTATAATAAACAAAATAATTCGTTAAAATATTCATAAAGTAGACTAACATGCGCAAGCCCCTAGCACTGGTTTCCACTTAGAAAATAAAAGATTTCGCAGTGCTTATCGAACCGAAAATGACTATCATTTTTTTCTTTTCAAGTTTCTAGATTTTTCATGAAAAGTTTCGACCTCGTAGTTTTGACTAAAAATCATTTCCCTCCTGAATAGACTGAAGCCTTATTACAAAAAATGATTTCTGTTTGCCAGCTTGTCCGTCAGTCTATCAGTCAGTTTGTCTATCAGTCAGTCTGTCTATCAGTTAGTCTGTCTATCAGTCAGTTCGTCAGTCCGTCAGTCTCTCAGCCTTTCGGAAATTTGGTACACAGGCACCGAAAGTGACGCGTCTAATATAATCGACCTGTATATTGATCGTAAAGGCCTATTTTTTTTTTTTTCGAATAATACAAATCGCTAAAAAACTGACGATACTCAAAAAAAAAAAAGTTGTGGTTAATCTTTTGTTATTTTTTTAGGTTTAAACTGTATAACAATAAGCATGGTATCAAAGAAAGATAAAAGAAAGTACTATAAAAATAGAGCAGCAAAATTACACCAAAAAGAGTAAGAAAAACCAAAGTTTTGATAGAAATTTACAGGAAAAAAAAAATCATTTGCTTACTTGTACGACGCGCTTTTTTAAATTGACTTTCTTAGAGATCTCCTCAAGCATTTTCCGACTCGGATTCGATTCATTCTGATAGCATTCATATAAAAAATTCAATTGTTCTGGCAATATTGTTGTCCGTAATCGCTTATTGCTCTGCTTCTCCGTCGTAGTTATATGCTCAACATTATTGGTATTGGATGATAAATTTGCACCACTACCGGTTTCACCAGTGCCGGCGGATATTAATAATGGTGTCGCCGATTGGGTTACCGAACTTGACGAATTATTACTGGTCGCATAGAGAAAATTTTGCTGTGTATGAGAATTGTTTGATAATGAATTGACGATGGCGTTACTCTGATTTGTTGGCAATAGTAATGGATGTACCGTTGTTATTGTTTGTGTTGATAAACCCGGTGAAGATGGTGTTGGTGTTGTCGCTGACGCCGGCGATGTCAGCGGTGTTATTGATGATGAGTGCCCGACAAGTGGTGATATCGATAGGGATGATGGACTATTACCACCAATTGTATTGGCTGATGTCATTACTTGTTGATGTCCAAGTACTACCCCGCCCCCACCAGCTCCTGCTGATGTTGCTGCCATTACCGGCAGATTTATAATATTGTTGGGGTTGTTGATGGCTAGATTCGCGCAATTGGTGCTGCTGCTGTTCGCGCCGCCACCATTCCCCCCACTGCAACCAAGCCCAATGTTGCCATTGCCATTCGATGTCTTCGCGATTGGCGAAGAGACCGGTGCCGGTACCGGTGCCGATGCCGCTACAGCTGCGCTCGATATTCCGGAACCAATTCCCAGCATCGTTGTTGGTATTGCCGACTCCGATATTGCGTTCGGTGATGTCGGTTGATCGATTTCGGTGGCGTTTGCTGCGGCGGCCACTGCAGCCGCGGCTGCCGCCGCCGCCGCCGCAGCTTGGGTGGTTAGATTTAGCAATGGAAAATCATGTATCGGTTGGGGCGAGGCATCTAACTGAAAAAACTTCTTCGATTCGTTTAATTGGTAGTATTGCAACAAGAATTCAATTGTTGGTCGTGATCCGGATGATGATGATGCCGATGCCGATTGGCCACTAGTAGATGCATCATTTAACAATAAGCTATTACCATGATGTGACTGCTGATTTTTGGTATTCTCATTTTGTAGATAATATTGATATAAAAAATCATAGTTGCCTTTCTTTTTTAATTCATTGGTTTGGTAGTAATTCGCCAAATATTCAATATCCATATTCTGCTGTTGGGCCTGCTGATATTGTTTCTTCATTTCATCATTATTTGTCTCGTTTTGCATAAAATATTGGTATAAAAAATCATACTGTTCGTTTTTTAACTTTTTGTTTATCAATTCGTAATCGCACATAAGATCTTCGGGCGATTGCCTTTGTGTATCAGAGTATTTACGCTTTTTAATTTTACTTTGTGATAAATCCATTGATATATCTTGATTACTATTTGCTGTCATTAATAAATTACCACTAACGCCAGCACTACTATTTACTAAACTCGTCTGCATATTCTGCAATATTCCAAATGGTGAATTCTCAGCGTACGCTTGATTCAAAAATAAATTCGGATTCATTATATGGATAAGTTGATGCTCCTTGTACAGTTCGAAGCGTGAAAATTGCAGATTGCATTTATCGCATTCGAATTTTTGACCGGATTGTGAACCCATCGACGATTGGCTACCGCCAGTGGTACCGCCCTGCTGTGATCCAACACTATTCGATAGTGCGCCAGTGTTGCTAGTACTGGTCGAATTTCCGCTGCCCTGCTGCTGCTGCTGCTTATATAAATTATGGGCGGATGTTAGAAGACTGAGGCTAGGACTGGTCGATAGTCCGGGTATGGAAGAAATGCTCGAACTCGAAATCATGGCCGCTGCGGCTGCAGCCGCCGATCCCGATGAAGATGTCGATGGTCCCGACGGTGATTGCGATAGGTTTAAATTAGTAACTGGATTTATCCCACCGATAGCTGCAGCCGCCGCTGCCGCAGCAGCAGCCGCTTGTTGGGCTGCTAAGTTCGATGTTAGTAAATTGGCATTATTAATGTCGATACTGGAATTTGAATCCTCACTACTCAAACTCTGTGCGATTTGAGCGGCGGCGATCTGCGCTTTGGCAGATTTCTTATTATTTTCCTCTTTGAAGCAGTGATTCTTTTGGTGTCGTATCAATTCGTAATATCGTTGGAAAACTAAATTGCATTTCTTGCATGTATAATTAATGTTTGGTTTCTTTTCTTCTGACTCATAAAACGAGTTGTTCGGCTGATTTTCATAAATCTTCCGTTGTTTTTGCCGAGCATTCTAGGTAAGAATTTAAAAACAAAATTAATAAATTACTGTACTTTATTGCTGTGGAAATTTGTTCAAAATAAAGAAAATATCAGCTGACACAAGATTTTTTTAGAGAGTGACCGACAAGCGAAAAATTAAAGACCAAAAAACCAAACAAATTATCAAAAAATAATAATAAAACAAGATAAATTAAAAAACTCACCTGAAACCAAACGACGATTACACGTGGGGATAATAATAGCAATTTACTCAAGTATTCCAAATCACTGTCTTTGGGATATGAGTTATTTTCAAAGAATTCCTGAAGGACTTTTATTTGATAATCTGTGAAGCGTGTTCTGTTTGCCCGTTTGCCGCTTGAAGTTGATGAATTTGAGGAATTTGAGTTCGTCTCAAAATTATTCTTATCGAATATTTTATTCATTTGGAACTTCTTTGGCGGGCCCATATTGTTTAAATTACCGATATTTGGCATACTGTTCAATGGCATATTATCCATTTGCTGGCTGATGATGTCGTTTAAATTATTGTACGATGAACTGTTTGGGGTCGGGGGCCGTGATAATATCTCTGAGCTCCCACTCTCCGATTTCGTTTCAAAATTGTTGTAAAATAAATTCTGTTGATGTTGGGACTGCATTATACTTTGTTCGTGATCCTGCTCATGTTTGAGCATTTGATCGGCATCAACATTCCCAAGATCATCGCTTGGCTCCGATTTTATGTGAATATCGGCACGATCACTGGCCGTACTGGATGGCTGCGACAGCGGCCGATTGTCGTGCTGCTGGTGATGGTGAAGGTGATGATGATGTTGCTGGGAACTTTGATGAGCGGCGGTCAACTGATTTAGTTGTTGTAACTGATGATGATGGAGTTGCTGTTGGGTTTGCGATGCACTCTGTTGTTGCTGGGTTTGATGGTGCTGCTGCTGTTGCTGCTGCTGCTGCTGTTGCGATTGCTGTTGATGTTGCTGGCTTTGCGATTGTTTGGATGACGATTGAGACGATCCATCCAAACTATCTATTAATGGTGTGACTTTCGCTTGTCCAGTTCGTTCGTATTCCTCCAGATTTAATGTTGTTGATGGCGGATTGTTAAAATTATACGGTGAGTCTTTGTTTCGTTGACGCTCTTTGAACAACGTGTTACGGAACCAATGTTTAACCACCTATTTTTTTTTTTGATTAGATCAAACGTTTTAAAAATTATTCTCTTCAAGCGGATTAATTAAGTTACCTTCATTGGGAGATTGGCCTTCTTTGACATTTCCATTATACTCTCTTCGCTAGGTGAATTGTTAATATCGAAATGTGCGCGAAGGATCTTTAGCTGCTCATCGGTAATTCGAGTACGCGCTCGCTTTTGGTTATTCGTTGCTTGCTGTAAAGCACAAAAAAAAATCCATATTAGTGATACAAAAATTGGTGAGAAAAGTTATCGGAATGTCTACACGGGCCAGATTCCGCAAGTGTGAGTTCTAATTGCACATAAAATCGTGCTCTAAAAACGCACGCTTTCAAAATCCGGCCCCACATGACCCCAATTGATTGTTGAGTACGGTTTGTTGCAAACAACACCATCAATCTAAACGGTCATCTCGACTTTCGTAGATAATCAATAACTTGGCAAAATCAACTCACCTGAGCGGCGGCAGCAGCAGCTTGGGCTGCTTGTTGCTGCAACAATTGAACTTGTTGACCGGGAACGGGTAATTCAGGTGTAACTGATGGAACATTTCCGGCAACAGCAGCTGCTGCGGCGGCAGCACCGGTCGCCCCAAATATTAATGGCGGTGCCAAATTCATAAAATTCAACGACATCAAATGATGGAATTGCATTAAATTGAGCATATCAAGTGTGTTAATTGGAAGATTGCCCATATTTGGCAAATTTTGTAGGCTCTGTAGGCTTTGAAGACTTTGTAGATTCTGTAAACTCTGTAGATTCTGCGGTAAATTCGCGAAATTCGGCGGTAAATTGGCCAAATTCTGTTCCATGATCTTCTGTGCTAGTAGACCAGGATCAATGTTGAGCTTCTGAGCCATATCGGGCAAGAGATTTGGCATACCACCAGCAACACCTAATGGTGATTGCGGTAACTGTGCCTGTTGCTGTTGCTTCAGCATATTGGACGAGGAAACGGATAAGGATTGCTGCTGCTGCGCTTGTGAGCCAGAATGGATCTGGGCATGTGACTGTTGCGAATGGCTAACAGCTTGCGGTGGAGGTGTCGGTGGCAAGGATGAAGACTGAGGCCTGGATGGCGGCAGCTGAGACTGCTGCTGTTGTTGTTGTTGTTGTTGTAAGGCCTGTATGGAAACTGGTGAAATAGACTTCAGTTCCTTGCCGCTAGTATTGGTGTTGTTGTTATTACCACCACCAGTGGTGCTATTTGAACTGCTAGCGCTGCTAGTTGAATCGGTTTGCTTCTTCGAAAAGTCTAGGATCTCGTTTTCACTCTCACCGGATTCGAGATAATAGTTTTTAAACTTCTCAGCGAATTTTTCAAGAAATTCAAGGGGAATCTTGTCGTTGTGAATCTCCTCACAATGAGACTTTAGAACGAATATCGACGAGAAGATTTTCTTACAGTGTCGACAGTAGTATTTATCATCGTTTATTTCACGTGTCAGATCCGTTGTATGCTTGTTGATCTCGTTAAATTGCTTAACAATGTCAAAACCGAAATTCTCAAGTAAAGTTTTATAGATTTGATTATTGAATTTTGGTAGGCCCATCGCTTCATCCTGAACACCACTCAAATTCGATGGTGTAGGACTAATACTGGATTGCTGCTGCTGCTGCTGCTGATGTTGCTGGCTCAATTCATTGATACGCGCCAAACTAGGTGATATCGACTGTTGAATAGTTGAATTGGTGGCAGTGGCGGTAGTAGGTTGACTGGATCCGCCGCTAGTACTTTGCTGCTCCTGTAATCGACAAGCCCTAGTCTGATGTAGAACACTTCGCATGTGAATGTCTAGGGTGCTGCCCTGTGCATATGCCACTTTGCAAATGTCGCACTTGAAGCGTTTTTTCGGGCTGTCATAGTCATTCTCTGGACTCAGTTTACGTTTCTGCTGTTGGAGCTGCTGTTGCTGCAGTTGTTGCTGCTGTTGATCCGCCATAATCTCCATCTCGAAATCAATTGATTTCCGATCGAAATCGCAGGATCGACGATCAAGTTCGACACTTTTTCGATCGTATTCGATTTGGGCGTTAATTGAACTGCTCGGTGATGTTGGCGATGGCGACAACTGCTGCTGTTGCGGCTGATTGGTATTCTCGTTCTGTTGTTTTTTTAGCTTATGCAGATGTGATACACTGTTGTAGTGTACAAGGAGGATATTCTTTTGTGTAAAACTCTCACGGCATATCTCACATTTGAATGGCCGATTCGGATCAAGATACTTTTCTAATGGATAATTGTTCAGTTTTTCATTGCGACGATGCTGATTTGTCTTGTAGTGTTGCACCAAGTAGATTTGATGCGTGAATGCCATTTTGCATTTATGGCACTTATGTTTACGATTTATGTCGTTGTAGTTGTCTTCAGCGAGCTGCGAGGAATTCAAATAATCGTCAAATTCAGTCGGTTCGATATCATTACCGAGGCCATGTTGTTGCAGCTGCTGCTGCTGTTGCTGATGATGATGATGCTGTTGAATAAGCATAAGTTGCTCATCACGTAGCATTTGATCTTGTTGGCCGATCGTTGGTGTTGATGTCGGGGTGGTTGAGTCGATGTCGTCCTGTTTAATACTTGACGATGGCGACGGGACATTGTAATCATCCAATGACGCTGACACTAATCCGGATTTGTTATCATTATTTCCGGTACCATGTCCCATACCTCCTCCACTGGTACCCATCTGTTCACCAACACTACTTGCACTGGCTGGCGTGCCACTGTTGCCAGCTGCTAATAGACCAGTCGGTGATGTCGGACTCGGGATACTAGTACTCGATTGATGATGGTGGGCCTGCTCCATGTGCTTTTGCAAGGACTGAGTGCTCCGGAAGTTCCGGTTACAGATCATACATTTCGTAGCATCGCGCATTGTGTGGTACATGGAATGCGTGTTTAGTTTATCCTGCGTTTTAAATGCCAACGAACATTGTTTGCAACGGTATTTGTACACGTGCCGTTCCGATATTATGATATTGATATGTGTATCTTTGAAATGTGTCAACATCACCGATAGACCACTAAACAGCTGCTGATGTTGGCAATTCTTTAACAGACATTGATATTGATCATTGACAATGGAGAAATGTTGATTATCGTTGGCATGCATCAATAGATCCTGATGGGATTTAAAAACTTGCCCGCAACTGTTGCATTCAATATCTTCGCGACTACTGTGCGACGTCAATTGTAGTGCAGATGTCGCACCAGTCGATGATAATGTTGGGGATGCGGCCGCGGCTCTTGACGAGGATGATACTGATGTAGAAATACTACCAGCCGCTTGATTTGTCGCTGTTCCTATTAATAAAAGAACAATAATTAGATATCATTTCAAACGCTTCTGTTGAAATTGTACACTTGTTATGTAGACGGATAGACTAAAAAAGGAAAAAGAGGACCCCTTTTTTAGTCCCTTACTATATGGATTTTAAATGGAATTAAGTCAAACTAATAGGAAAACCATTAATGGGGGAAAACAAAATATAACGAGTGATTCCTAACGATTTTCAAGCTGAAAACATGTCCCCCTGATGACCTATCAAACCCAAATGATTCCAACTAAAATAATTTTCGCAATGTGGTATTTGTCGCTGAGATTTTTCTTGGTGTCAGGAATTTTTCGTGAAAACGGGCATGGAGAGCAACAGATTTTACCACTGGAAACCTAAGGTATCCAAGAGAGAACAAATAAGTAGCACATGAAAGTATAAATGAGTACAAAATTCTAAAAGAAATGCGCCGCATGCGAAATACTCTCAAAATAAATGCGCGGTCGATGACAATAAATAATATGACACCATATATAAATATTACAAAGAAAAGTGGGTGTTTTTCAGATGGTTATAGCAAAGATTAAAAACAAAAAAAACTAAAGATAAGAAACAACACAACTTTTCAAAGAACTTTAAAAATGCATGGAAAAATCTGTAGAGTTATAAATCTTAATCGAGTAACGCATGCAATTTAAATATTTTTATTGATTTTTCGACAGATATGAGTCAAAATATAAAGGGAAATAATTTTTTTTGCAAGGCCTACTCAAGATTCCATTTCCGCTGTCGGATTTTTTTGGGATCCCAACAATTGTTCTAGAATTCTTATCTTTTTACATAATCTTTGATAACAGGCTGTTTTCCAAATTTCCTCTTCCTGTTTTTCCCCTCGCCTGATATCTCTTGAACCGCCAAAGGGATTCGGATCCGATTTTCATTATTAGAAAGGAAAAGCCTTAAGAAAAATTTCTCTATCAACCCGTCACCAGAAATTCTGGGGATATTTGGAACTCGGTTTTCGCCATTAGAGGGGTCAGCCATGAGGAAAAATTCTCGTCCACTTATATCTACTCCCACCCCTCTCTTTAAACCCCTCTTCTGCAATTTTATACAATTTTGAAGGGACTTGAATTCGCTTTTACAATTAAAGAGGTCAGCCTTCAAGGTAAAATTTCCCCCACTAAAACCTTTCTACAAGTTGTGCACCTTCGAAAGTTGGCCCCGAGGACGTGAGATGGATAAAAATTTGGAATTGAACGAAAAATGTTACGAAATGTCATTCACCACTAGAAGTGTATTTTCTTTAGTTTCAGATATCTGTATTACACCAGAATTGCTAATATTTCTGTATCTGTATAGTCATGCAGTATGGGGTTAAGATTGAATTATTGTAACCAATATAAATTACTTACCTAATATGCCAGTGGTGCTGTTCAACCAATGGCTCGTGTCAACCAAATGCAGTAGACGCGTCAGTCCATCGCTGTTGACACTGTGAATGCCCATGACATGCTTCTCCAATGCTTTCTTATCGGAGAAACTATCCTGGCATAATGGACACAATATACCACAATTTGACTCATCACTATTCATACTAGTATTATGCAAATTCGTATTTGATGAAATTTCCATTGAATCAACGTCTTCAATTTGATCATCATCATTTCGTGTTTCATCACCAGAATCCGAGTCATCTGCGTCCAGACGCTCGGTTTTGATATCATCAAATTGTGAGTTGGTAACACCGCCACCAGAACCCATACCAGTTCCACTCGTCCCAGCAGCATTCGATGTCAGCGAGAGTGGCATAGTTGGTGATGGCGATCGTGAATGTTTGCCAGTGTGATGCTGGTGTTGGTGGTGCTGTTGTTGCTGCTGCTGCTGTTGGTGAACGACAGCAGCGGCGGCCGCAGCAGCTGCAACGGCCGCTTGAAATGCCTCTATGGCTGAGGGATTCGTCGGAATTGTCAGATAATCGCTGTCACTGCAGCTTGAATGTATTGCGTCAATATGTTGCTCCATATCGGATTTTATTTCCGCAAAATAGTCACAATTGTTACATTTGTAGATTGTTGATGGTGGCAATAAGTTTGGTGCCGATGTCGGCGACTGAAGCATACCCAATATGTTGCCAGCGCTGGAACTACTACTTGCCCCATACATTAAGTGCTGTTGCTGCTGATGGTGTGATGCAATCGCAGAATGTAGGCCGGGTATTAATCCGGCTGTGCTGTCGATTATGGAATCTCCACGATGTTTATCTATCGGCGAACTAATTGGGCTAGCCCGCTCGCTCTTTACAACGTCTGTAAGAGAGTAAAAAAAAAGTAAAACGTATTAGCAACCATGAGTTTTGGTATTAAGGTATTAATATTTAATTGACGATAATTATTTATATCTACTAGTATGTAATATATATCGCAAACCGGGTGCGGGGCGCTGGGATCCAGTGCGATCCAAATCTACCCGGCAAATTATCAATAATTCTACGAATTATCAGAGAGTTTCTTTGAGAGATTTTTCGACCCATAAGGGAAAAAAATGATTCTTCATTTCTTCGTAAGATCGTTGACAATAAAAGCGATTGTAGATTCCTGTTTCGAATTTTGCTAAAAAATACTTAAATAGCTTCGTAAAAAAGCGGTAACACCGATCCGACATCTCGTAAATGTGGTATCTGGCAACACTCACAAAATCCGTTCTCGTTATACGGACAGTCGATAAGTAGCCGTAGACCAAGCTGGTTAAATAAAGTCATATAATTGACGTAATAAATTGGAACCGTATACTTATTTTAATGCAATCTTTTCATATCTCAATTGTATGTCCCAATCTTGGTCGACATATCGACGCCTCCGTGTAAGAATATGGATATCTCTCGAGCTGTACAACTCTGACGTTTTTTGTAAGTACGATAAAATGTTAATATTGAGAAGAATTTTAGTTATTTTTTTTGCTGACGACCCAAAATCGTTCGGTAATTAAAAACAAATCTGCACTATGACTATAACGTCTTTCACAGTTGATGGGTTACATGCCTTACAAATGTTGCCAAATCGAATCGATGTTCTAAAACGCATTAAAACTCTAGGTGTTGCAGCGCAGATGAAAATATTGTGATATTGAGGGTCCAGATTCAGTCTCAGAATGTAAATTTGCAAGACGACGTGATTCAAAGTACCTTCATTTCACCGTGTTTGAAATATGAGTCAGGTTTCTTTTTTTCTATTATCTATTGTCTTTGGGTGGAATAAGTAAGAGGGTTGATATTCGAGGTTTTTTCAGTTCTTTTTTTTTAATTTCCTTTTCATACCCTCTGAAACATAATTGAAAGACAACAAACATGTTCTGAAAAAATGTTATACACTTGCTTACATATGTACGATTGTATCATTAAAAAATCGGCTATGGTGATAGATTTGTAAGGGGATTGCTTTTGTTTTCTGAACTAGACGTTGTTCGTCTACCATCGTATTGTAGTATCTACCCCATATTCGTGTACTCATACGCGTACATATGGTCTTATAACTATTAAAGGTTATATTTGAATAGTGTTTAACATTATCGATAAAAGATATTTGGTAAGCCGTGGATTAATTTGATAGATTTGTTCACATATATTTAGGGTGATCATATTTTTTTCGGTGAATCCAGGACTACCAATAAAACAACCAGTTTTATATATCATACTAATATATAAAAATGAGTTGATGTCTGTCTGTCTGTTCCTCTTTCACGCAAAAACGGCTGAACCGATTGACTTAAAATTTGACATGAGTGTCTGTGGTAGTTCTGGTTCCAAAATAGGCATGCGGAAAAGTAGCTTGAGAGGTGGGGGAATAAGGGGAGGGGGTACAGTTATCTCGAAACTTAGCTCTTCCTCTATGTTACCCTTTCGCGGGGAAACTACCGAGCCGATTGGCCTGAAGTTTAGCTCCAACATAGACCATAAAAAAAAAATTTGAAAAAACTTAACCCGGCAACGACGGGTATGCATGCTTGTAGAAAAAAATTCAACTTTATTTGGACGAGAACCAAGGAAAACCCGTTTGGAATTGTGCGCCACGCGTGAAACCTGTTAAATAGAATGCGACGAAATCATTTAAATCAAGAACTGTAACGGAACCTGGAATTCTCTCCTACACCCTATAAAGAAGAAAGGAAGAATCAATTTAACCAAAAATGTTTTCGAAAGCCCAATTCAGACTAACGAAGCTTCTCGACCAATGAGATCAAAGCTTTCAACGATAGGAAAATAAAGCTTTGATCTCATTGCTCGAGGAAGCTCAATCGTAATCGTAATCGCAATTGTTAGTCTGAATTGACCTTTGGACCCATTTCAGGTACAGCAGAATCTACGCGGATTCGACCCCTGAATGCGCGCGGATGCAAACTTTTTATGAGGCGTTAAAAGCTAGAGTGAACCAACCCACATAATCGAGTTTTTGAAGCTTTCCACTCTGTACTATTATTGACTGAACATTTTTGAAAAAAAAAATCTGTGCATTTTATTACTCAATGTTGAAACGTTTTTTTGGTGCATCCAAACATTTTTGTCTAAAAACTCACTCGCAATAGTGATTCAAACACAAAAAAATTCACGATTTCGACATGTGGGTTGGTCCACTCTAGTTTTTAACGCCTCGTATGTGAACGCCAAAGGAGAGCATCAAAGGGTGCGTTTAGACCGAACTAACGTGACACTGCCAATCTGGCGATGCTAAACTAGAAGTCTATATTACGTGGACTATCATTTTTTTTTTGTATTTATGCGCAAAAGATTGCAATCTATGCCTTGAAATGTTCGGAAAGGATTAGAAAGAAAATAAAATCCACGGAAAGAAGCAGAAATAAAATCCACAGTGCCAAAAGGTAAGTTTAAAGTAAAAATTTAACTCACACAGAAGGTATTTTTGCAATTATATGTGAGTGCCCAGTGTTAGCAGTGCTAAAATACCGCTGCATTTATACTTTTTTGGAAAATGCATAGAAATTTTATTTTTATTTTTTGCTTATTTTATAAGAAATTGTTTAAAAATAGGTTAATGCCGCATGAAATGAAGCAAAAGGCTTTAAGGACTTTACAATGGAATATCTCTCTTTAAAGTGATATTTTCATCAAATGCCTAACCTAGACTAGACCGACTTGATAACTAAAGTGTGGTCAATCTAACTCTTCTTCAAATATATACGATGCAAATTTGTGTGTATCGTGAGTAATTTTTCATTTTCTTTTCTATTTTTTTAAGCAATTTACGTGATTTAAATTTTTGTTAACACTCAAACAAAATTATCAAATAAATGTTAAAATTTCATATGGTCGAGAAATTCAAATACTCAAATAATAAGCAATATTTTCATACTAAAAGGTTAGATGCAGTTGTTGTTTTGTGGATCTGTGATTATAAGAAAATATTTTGAAAAAAAGCGCCACAAACTAATTTCAAATTGCCACATTCTAGTTATCAAGTCGCTCGAATCTAGACGGAAACCGATTCTGTCCGGTGAATTCTCTAAAAACAACAACAAAAATCTGAGCTCGCTTCGTTCGCCATCATGAAAATTTAAGACAGGAAAAAGTTCGTCTAGTTTGAAAACTAAAACGCTCATTTCATTGTTTTGAAGAGAAAAACGAAATGCTTGCCTATTTTCAGGGGTTAAGCGTTAAACGCCTGAGGATAGGCAATAGATTTTATTGTGTTTCAATTTTTGATTTCCTTTTTTTTGAATTATTATTTTAATGATTTTAAAATTGACTAGACGATGTTTAAACTGTCTATGCCGTAGCTTCGACATTGGATTTCCGTACTGTAGGACAACCGCTGAATTTTGCTGTACTGTTGGACTTTTGCAGAACACATATACAAACACCCTGACATTATAAAAAAAGGGACTAGATAAAGAATCTGAATCTAACCTGTCGTTAAAATAAGGTAGTAAGTATCAAATATAAATTAAAAATACTTTTTTTGTATTATCTTAAACCAAAGATTTAATTTCCAAAAACTCATTCAACGATAACACCACTAAATTCTCGTATTAAATACATCTTCGCGTTCAAAAAAATAACCGCAATGGAAAGTGTATTAAAAATACAAATAAACAGAAAAATTGCTGAAAAAATGCGCCGCAGGCGAAAATGAAAACTGGGATTTATGGTAGAAGTAGGGTATGTTTACCATATTTGGTAAACTTTTTATGTAGTGTTTGATAAATTTTTACCAGTAAAATGGCACGAACGTTTAGTTTTCGGGACGATAACATGCCCGAATTCGGGACTGCCGAATCCCGGTCATGATCAAGGACGTATGGTCACCGTATATATAGTGGATACTTGAATGGATGAATGTATTTTTTATTTTTGTTTTGTTTTTTACTTCGTGCATTTGCGACGTTAATATGTGAGTGCGTGTTTTCTGGCACGACAAAAACACCCGTTCTTAGCCCATGTGCAACTATACAGACCAGCGCGCTATAATTAAATGTTTTGTTCACCTCCGGCCATCTCCTCACTAAGCTATCATCTCTTCCTCCTGCAGCATAATTTCCTTTATTAATTTTTTTTTCTGTTTACATAGGTTTTGAACGCTTTTGGCCTGCCTTAATCTAGTTGTATGTGTTTGTGTGTCTGTGTTGTTGTTGTTTTTATTTCGCCATAGTCCTGGATGACGTCGATAAAAAGACGGACGAGAAGTAGGACGGGGTTCAGGGTATTGATTTGTGGTCTATTATTCGCTCGAATCGGACTTAGAGGAATCATAAAGAAATTAACATATCCAGCATAAGTGATTTCAACATAGGGATAGATTGATTGTACGTCAACACATCCTTAGCGGAGTCCTTTCGAGACGCGATACACAAATTTACAAAAAAATCATTGAAAAAATGGAAAAACTCCGAAATGAAAAAAATCCTTTAATAAGGATAACATAATAATTGGAGTAAATTTAAAATTGGCGTCTAACAGCAAATATGAATATAAACTTACTCTCACGATTATATTACTTTTATTTCGGGGTTTTTCACTTTTTTGAAGGATTTTTTTTTATCTCCGGGTTTTTCAATTTTTTTTAAGGTCTTTTTTTATTTCGGGGTTTGACGATTTTATTCAAGACTCTTTTTAGCCGAGACTTGAGTGGGACAGTAAAGCTGGAAACTCAATCACTTTAAATTCTGGAATATGTTGGATTTTTTAGGGTTATCTATAAACTATTGGTAAAAGTTTTGCTCCCGCCACTTTTAATTTTAAGGTACCGGTCCATATGAGAGTAAATGCCGACGAGAACCTCTCGATAGCAGCTACTCGCAAATGGACACCTTTCTGAGAGTCGCTCGCAGAAACTGGCAAAAACTCGCGAGCTAGTTTCTGCGAGCTGTCAAAAGTGATTCTACTCTCTAGTGGACACGCCTCCATTGAACTCTCGGAGAGTAATTCGCCAGATACGAACGGCATTTGAATTTTGCGAGTCGCTCTCGAGAACTCGCCAAAGCAAGATGTCAAAAATATGAAGCAATTGGTCTTGAAAAGAGAAAAATCGCCTAAATTAACTCTCAAATAGACAACCTCCTGCGAGTAACTCTCGAGAGTTTTTGAGAGTTACTCGCGTATTTACTCTCATGTAGACCGGCACCTTTAACCGCATCTAAATATCTATAATACTACATCCTACATCCCAAAATGGCACCGGTCAGCCTTGAGATTCCGTAACCATCTTTCGTTCCTGTCGCGCACACAGTTTTATATGGCCGCAAAATTTGTGAGGTTTTTCGTTGCAATCCATCAGCAGCAGTGATTGTGATAGCAGTTTAGACTGATGGTATCGTTAGCAGCAATCAGTAACTATCAGCTACTGATTTCAATAAAGTAAATTGACTAGACTTGAGATAACAGCGAGCTCCGAGGTTTAAACCAATGACATTCGGTTTACAGATCGGACGCTTTGCCAAAACAAAACTTATATTAATCGCAAGACCAAAGCGATTCCAACGACACTCACATAGGCAATATCCGATCACGAGTTATCGACTTACATCGTTAAAAAATGGATACGCCCATTCGCCCATCACATTACAGGCAAATACATGACCACCACCCCTTAAGAAGTCGGGTAAAAAAGTAAAGAGTTTTGCGAAAGCTTTGTGTTATGTGCGTAAAAATGGGTTTTAAGGTGTTGCAAAACACCATGGATTAAAAATCACCTCACATTTCGTCGCCCATCCCCCTTCCTCCGCCCGCTCTCCAACGGTAATCTGTTTTCCAGGTTCAGGCAAAAAAAAAATATAGTCACCCTAACTATATAAGCCCAAATACTCGTACATACATCTTGTAATTACAGGCGTCGAGTAAATCAACAAAAACTTATCGAGAAATAAAATCAAAAAACTGCCTGGCGCCCTGTCCCCCCCTCCCCCCAACAAAAGGAAAATCGGCTGGTACTTGTATGAAAATATATCAAAATAAGTATGTTCTTAATTACGAATTTTCGACAGTAATATTACATAATTATACCTACACAGTTGTGGATAAAAAAAAAATACACGAACTTATCTGGAATAAAAGCAGTTACACGAAAACACGATGAAATGATTGAAAACGAAATATGAAAGAATATATACATATATCAAAAAAAAAATGACAAAATAATAATTGGAGAAAAAAAAAGTTCTATGACGCGTATTTTGATTGACTTTTCTGGTGATTTAATGGCAGACTTAATTAGACAGCAACAGTACCTAACAATGGTAATGATTTCTTAATAGGGTTATATGCTGGCCGTTCAGCGTATGAATGAAAAGAATAAAATATCTAATAAGAAATGAAAGTAAAATCTACTTTTGTTGTTGTTGTTGTTGCTCTTTAACCCAATTAAAATTATATCAAAGATTGAATTTATAATAAACTAGCTTGTATACCCGTCGTTGCCGGGTTAAGTTTTTTGTATAAGTTTTAGAATACGGAAAAAAGCCGGAAAGAACTTAAAAACTTTTGAGAAAAATCTTATCCTTGCAGGACCCTCCATTGCGAATTTGTCTAACACCAGATTCATGATCAGCGACCCCGAAAACATACTAATGCAATTTTCCCCGGAAAAAATGGGGAAAAGGAAATTTGCGTTATCCTTACAGGACCTTCCCTTTCGACTTTTGAAAATCTAACACCGGATTCGTGATCAGCGACCCCGAAAACCCTCGAGTGAAACTTTTCAGCCTCCTATTGAGCAGGATTCCTGGCGAAAATCACGGTTTAAAAACACCCAAACACCCCTTACCCCCCGTTTACCCCCTTTAACCATCCGATTACCCCCTTTACCCTCCGTTTACCCCCCGTTCACCACCTTAACGATAAAATTTCGGAAAACTCCGCCCTAGTGAGCGCCTACGTGATGGTTGGGACATACTGTGAAAGTTTCAAGTTTCTAGCTTCAGGGTTTTGGGCTGGGCGTTCATGAGTCAGTCAATCAGTCAGTCAGTCAATCAGTCAGTCAATCAATCAGTCAATCGTCAGTCAATCAGTCAGTCAGTCAATCAGTCAGTCAATCAGTCAGTCAATCAGGTTAAACGATTTTATATATGAGGCGTTAAAAGCTAGAGTGGACCAAGCCACATAATCGAGTTTTTGAAGCTTTTCCACTTTTGTACTATTATTGACTGTAAATTTTTGAAAAAAAAAATTTCTGTGGACTTTATTACTCAATGTTGAAATGTTCTTTAGTGCATCCAAACATTTTTATCTAAAAACTCACTCGCAATAGTGATTCAAACACAAAAAAATTCACGATTTCGACATGTGGGTTGGTCCACTCTAGCTTTTAACGTCTCACATATAGACTGGCTTGCATACCCATGGATGCCGGGTTTAAGCGCAAAACGCAATTGGCCCCGACACAACATTCACGGCGACATTTCAGATTTTAAATTCTAACTCTAGATTTTAAACTTCCGTATACAATCAATCCGACCAACTTTGTCGTCGTAAAAAGTTGAATCGAATTGAACTTTTGTCGGCCAGCTCAATGATTGATTCAATATGAAATCTTATGGGGACGTCATCAAATCTAAATTTTGTCACTTAAAGATAGTATTAGGAAATATAGTTCATATGCTGTGTTGCTTACATTCACATTCCTTTTGTGTGTGATAATTGGTAACAAAAGGATGTTATATGTGGCTCACCGTCCGACTGTCAAAATCAAATGAAAAGCAAATGACGTTTAGAACAAAGAGTACGCAATAGTATGCGGGGGACAACATTGTCGCCGTAATATGGCGTCGTAAATGTTGTCTATAGAGTTCCTTTGCATCGAAACACCAAAAAATCACTTAAAAGCTTTTCAAAACATAAGAAAACCTACAACTGCCAGGATATAATCGTCAAATACTCTATATGAAGATAATTTATTAGGATTTCTATATTAATTTTGTAATAAAAGGTTTTAAAATAATATTTTAAAGAATTCCCAGCATCACCCCTTCTCCACATTGAAGGAGTTTTGATTGCTGTTACTGCACTCATTGGACGAGAAAAAAAAAAAAACAATTGCGCAAAAAAAGAAGAGAAAAAAAAGAAAACAAAACATTTAAAAAAAAGCAACACAATCGATCTTTTGTTTAGTATAAGAAAATCGCATAAAAACCTCAAGACTTGGAAGCATCTTGATTTGATTGCCATGGGGTAAAACGTTTTCAGATCAAATTATTCGATTTTTCTCTCTCTCTTTGGATATAATGTTTCTGTTGTTGTTGTTGTTGTCTTATTTATTATTAATTATTATTATTATATTCTTTCTCTTAGGGTTTTTAAAGGTTTCTATTGCGCTTTTTTTTGCCTTTTTTTGGTAGATTTTTATTGGGCTTTTATTTAAACGATTGCGATTATCATTTATTATCGGC
Organism: Chrysopilus asiliformis; assembly: GCA_964034945.1. Classification (NCBI taxonomy): domain Eukaryota; kingdom Metazoa; phylum Arthropoda; class Insecta; order Diptera; family Rhagionidae; genus Chrysopilus; species Chrysopilus asiliformis. The sequence continues at coordinate 6,134,346 of OZ035964.1, forward strand.
ATGCACCTTCATTTATTCCAGCGTTAAAATTTTCAACTGTTCGGCAATAATTACACCTAGGGGAGAACAACCTGAATCCATTCGCAACATTTAAAATGCTTGAAAAAAAACAGCCATTACAATGGCTTAAGCTGAGGTTTACGTTCGAGTCCATCTAAAGATCGTGGCTGATCATCATCATAGGGTAAGGCAACATCCAACAATATAAGAAAATTCTACTATAGTGCGTCTTTTGAACCTTTAATTACGTTTGGCTTATGTGATATCTTCGATTTTAAGAAAGTGATCTCACATTCAATAGGAAGATACGGGAAAAGCTAAATTATGTTATCTTACTCCGATGAATGTCGATTCTAATTTGAAAAGAAGAAAAAATTCGAAATCACCTAAACGTATGCAATTTGTTGGACTAATTTTAAAAGTTCAGAGTGAGATTTTTATCTACATATTGGGTTGGGGGAAAATTATCGGGTAAAAAGGCCCGATTTTTATTGGGTAAAAATCAAAGGGCAGAGCATTTTTTACTTTCTTATATTAAGTACTAGAATTTAGACCCGGCTACGCCCGGCTAAAAGCGTGAGTAGAACAAAATCTAAGAAAACAAAATTCAATTGGCAATAAATTAGATAGAATAAGTTGTCCGTGCTTTTCTTTAAAAGATTCGGATTTTCTTTACCCCCTCCCCTTACTCCCCCGACCCATCGCGCTACTTTTCCGTATGCCTATGTTGGAACCAGAACTACCACAGACAGTCATGCCAAATTTCAAGCCAATCGGTTCAGCCGTTTTTGCGTGAAAGAGGAACAGACAGACAGACAGACACCAACTCATTTTTATATATTAATATGATAATAAAGTAGGGTAGGAGCGGGCATGTTGAATTACTTTTTAGAATTTAGGTTGTAGCGCGCACATAAAGTCACATATCGCTCCAATGGTTAAGCCATTCGATAGAGTGATACCTTGACTACATTTCATAGAAGAACTTTTTTTTAAAATGTTTTATTAACTGGCCTTCAGGTCAATTTAAAGGGTGATTCAACATGCCCGCCGATTTACAAGTGGTGCGGGTAAGATGAATAACTGTAATTTTCCATACATTTTCCATACTTAAGAATGAAAAAAACGTTATTTTTAAGTATTTTATTAAGCAAAAAATTTAAATATACACTACATAATGTAAATATGAAAAAAACAATTAAATTTACGATTTAGTTAATCGCTTATTTCATTTTTTTTTTGTTGTCCAATTTTTGATTGTTTTCCTGCTGCGTTTTTATAAAAAATGTAAAAAATCAACAAGAAACAAACAAAAATTGATAAAAGAATAAAGGAAATGTGAAACAAACGTCAAAGAACAAAAAATACGTAAGAAAAAAATGATTTAACTTGCCCGCCAAGCCGTTATTCAACTTACCCGCAATCCACTTTGTTGATATTTTCTCTTAGAAAAATCACAAAAACAATAAATTTGAATGTCTCACGAGTTTTTTTTTATTCTAGAGGTGTTGCACAACACTTTTAATACAAAAAATTTCCAGATTGACAAAAATTTGTATGAGAAATGGGTAAATCACTGTATAGTCTAATATTTACTTTTAGAGCCAAAAACACACATATTCCTGTCACTTACGATATAAATAAGGTATCGCTGTCAAAATTTTATGGCAAATAGAGGACATTAATACTACCAATATACTAAAATTTCAAAAAAATTTACTGGATAGTTTTTTTAAATTTGGCAATAATTCAACATGCCCGCTCCTACCCTATTGTATTTATGAAAAATTTCGACCTCCTAATTTTGCCTAAAACACAGTTTCCGAGACTCCTGAGTTCATAGGCATCCACAGGTACCGGCCGGGGGATGGGGCCCGAGGGCGGGTTTCGGTGATAGGCAAACAATTTCGACTGCGGCGCACTTTAATAATTTTTCCCCTTGAATAAACCATGTTTTATATTCCACAAAAAAAATTTGTTACTCATCTTCTCCCGGATTGGCCCAAAAAAAAGTATGGCCACCCTACCCATAAAAGCTACCGCCCCCCACCCTCCTTGGAAAAATTCCCGCGAACGATAGGACCATTATTACAAAACTGTCTCTTTGACATTTCCACCTTGGGTACAAGATTTTTGAAAAACTAAAGGCTCAACCACAATTACGCGTTCGTGCGTGCGGCACCCACGCGGTGAAGGTAAAAACTACGCATTTATATTAGTAAATGTATAATTGCGCGTTGCTCAGACGCGTTGCCGCGTCCCTGCCGCGTAGAGTAGGCTCAGTCTCTACTTTTAGACGCGGTGACAAATACTAGATGCCAGAACAAAATAATGCCGCACGCACGGACGTATGTTTCTGGTTCTACCTTAAGCCATGAAATTTTATGGACATGTTTGGCACCGGAATGGGACTTTTGGTGGTGGTAATCCGTTAACCAGAAATAACCAAAATGGCCGCTTTTTAAAAATCACAATTCCATTTTTTGCGATTTACTCCGAAACTGCACGTTTCCAGTAGTCTTAAATATAACAAAAGTTGAAGACAGCAAAATTTCCTACATTTTTGTCCTTTACTGATGTACCGTTATTTTAAAACAAAATCAGTTTTTGGCGATTTTCTCGAAAACTAACGGGTCTTCGGTAGTTCAATTGAAAGGAATTATATTTTCCACAATTTTTTCTTTTACTGCTATCCTTTATCTTTTGCCGTTATAGAGATATTGTCATAGAAAATGAAAAAAATAGATTTTTGCGAATTGCTAGCAAGCTTTAAAAAACAGTTAAAGGGAGAATTAAAGATACTAAAACTCTCCACATTTTTGTCTTTTACCATAAAACGATATTTTTTTTGTGAATCGGAGGCCATCTGGTGAGAAACAGGTCCAATACTTTTTCCCCAGCGCCTAAATCGTACTTTCATAAATTATTTCAATTTCACGAGTATATTTGAGGCGTTAAAAGCTAGAGTGGACCAAGCCACATAATCGAGTTTTTAAAGCTTTTCCACTTTTATACTATTATTGACTGAAAATTTTTGGGAAAAAAAATCTGTGGACTTTATTACTCAATGTTGAAACGTTTTTTGGTGCATCCAAACATTTTTGTCTAAAAACTCACTCGCAATAGTGATTCAAACACAAAAAAATTCACGATTTCGACATGTGGGTTGGTCCACTCTAGCTTTTAACGCCTCAATTTCATCATTTTTACTTTGTTTGTTTCCACCATTGTCAAGTGACAAATCAAAAGCTCTGTGTTAGGATCGCTTAGAGATTTATTTTGACTTAAAAACAGTGAATTTTGCCACCTATCGCCAAATTAATTATAAATGAAATCTAAACGTGCAAAAGTAAGTTCGTTAATGGTTTTTTTTCTTTAATTTAGATAATTTTGTACTGAAAAGGTCAGCAAAAGGGGAAGCAACTGTCAGGTAACTATTTGGGTCATTGTCACCTTGCACGATTCCAGCCCTGGGATAGTTTCAGCAAATCCGGGAAATATGGACATCCACACTACAAATGAGAAAGTTTTTTTTTGCGATTTTATCGAAAACAGTGCATCGTATCGAAAAATTTATCAAGGAAAAATGTCTTTGGAATATGATTTTACATAACTCTTCCATACATGGAAATCCAATCGAAAGACTCCTTTACCCGTTTCCCTCATGCAAATGGATTGTTTTTAAATAACCGTTTTGTCTCTCCTCATATAGAGTAATCATATAGAATTGTAGCTTTTCTTATGTTCGTTATTAAATGTCCTTTTTGGAAAAAAATCTGAGCTGTTTTTTGGTAAGACTGTAAAATTCGTCATTAAAAAATTTTAAATTTTGAGAAAAACGTTTTCCAGGTTAGCATTTTTGATGTGCCTGCCACACTTCTACTGGAAGATACGCGCCATATGTCTGTGGAGGAACAAGGACTATGATAAATCGTACCGTAATCGTTCAAAATCGGATCGGAGCACATCGGATCAGTTCAGTCTTGCGATTACGATTACGATTGAGCTTCCTCAACCAATGAGATCAAAGCTTTCATGTCTCCATCATTGAAAGCTTTGATCTCATTGGTCGAGAAGCCTCATTCGTAATCGTAATCGCAATCGTTAGTCTGAATTGGGCTTAAAGACCGAGATTCTAATGATGTCCACCCGTCCATCGATCAATACATATACCAAATCTCTATGCGCACGCTGATCTATCACCACCGACCGATGTTGATCCAAAAACCGTAAACATTCTGTGATTCTTTAGCGGACGTGCACAATCCGCTGAGGTAGGAAAATTGCTACCATTTTGGCGTGAAAAAAGAACACAAAACAACAACAATCAACAAACAACGAAAACATTCTTGAGCCAAGTCCGTACCCATTCGTTGGGGATCAATCGAAGCGATGAATATCCATAAATTGCATGAGAGTGCACTGCCCCGTCTTCATCAATCTGCATTTGCTGTATTTTTTTCTTATGGGTATTTCAATTCTGGAACTCTTGGCAATTTTCAAAGAGTTTCAATGGACTGTGTAAGAAATCTTTCTTGTCTTAATCTTTGTTCATTTTGTTTTTTGTACGTTTTTGACGGTGGATAATCTAATAATTAACGGGCAAGTAAAATAATTTAGAAATTCCTATGCACGTATTCCCATCACGTCGTTTTTCTGATTTCTTTCTAATCGGCTTATATACCGAATAACAGGGCCTCTTAATCGTTAGTGCACGAGCCCTTCGGGGAAATTGCCGATGTTACAGGAATGTGATTGACTAGAAAAATCTAAACCGAAATCTGACCACACTAGAAAGTGTGAAGTTAACTCTTTTTGATAAAGAAGACCAACTTAAATAAAATTGAGGTGCTAAAAGTAAATTTTTTTTCACTGCGATCTCAAATACTGTCAATTTTTGTGTTCCAGAATAATTTATATTGCTTCGAAGAACTAGCGTAATGGTATTTTAATATTTTTTTTAAAATGTCGAAGCAATAATAGTTTAACCCTTTGAAGTACCAAATTTTTTGCTTATCCAATCAGTCTGTCTGTCAGTCAGTCGGTCTGTTAGTCGGTCTGTCAGTCGGTCTGTCAGTCGGTCTGTCAGTCGGTCTGTCAGTCGGTCTGTCAGTCGGTCTGTCAGTCGGTCTGTCAGTCGGTCTGTCAGTCGGTCTGTCAGTCGGTCTGTCAGTCGGTCTGTCAGTCTGTCAGTCTGTCAGTCTGTCAGTCTGTCAGTCTGTCAGTCTGTCAGTTTGTCAGTTTGTCAGTCTGTCAGTCTGTCAGTCTGTCAGTCTGTCAATCTGTCTGTCTGTCAGTCTTTCCGCCAGTCTGTGAGTCTGTCACTCTGCCAATCAGCCAGTCTGTCGGCATCAATTGCTTGCAGTACGCGTCTGTTGTGCTGCGCTACCCAGCAGGCTGCAATCTTGCGAGCAACAACTTGTAACACATACTGTACAGCTTTGTTGCTTTGCAGCACAAATACACCATTTTATTTGACAATTCGATTTGTTCGCTTCCCATGGAAAACATTCTTTAATGATTTTCACGGTTCCAAGGTTTTTTACATTAAAAGATGTTGGAAAATAGCAGCAGCTTGTTTGTAGCTCATATTGTTGGTGAGGAGAAAACGCCGTCGTCGCCTAACCAAACCAAGTTGTTGGTTGGGTAAAACCCTTGATCGTAAATCGCAAACCTTTTGCGGCTATCCAGAATTTGGTTACAGAAAAATATTATAAAAACTTCCTCAGAATGTCGGAACAAATTGAAAAAATTGAAAGTAATTGTTTCGACGATAAACTAATAGTGCAAAACAATGAATTAACTCCAGATTCGTTGGCGTACCCAACTGTCACCGCATCGAACTGTCAACGCACGCATGACGGACGCATCGACGTACGATTCAGGTTCTACCTTAAGGCACATCTTCTGCTTTTATCGTGTTTGCTTTCAATCGAAATAAATTTAGAAATGTGATAAATCCGGTACTTCTGGTTCTAACAAAATAGCGCCGCAATAGTTTTAACCGGATGAAACTTTTTCTGACATCGGCTACTCCTCAATGGCCTATGTTACACACGGCAACTTTAAGCGGCGACTTTTCTTAAGTATTGGCGAGAGAAGTGAGGGGTCACCGCTTCCCTCACTTCTCTCGCCTATACTTAAGAAAAGTCGCCGCTTAAAGTTGCCGTGTGTAACATAGTAGCTGCTTTTTATGTTGCGCAGCATTTGAAAATACTGCGGCTGTTTCAGAAGTTGCGCAGTTTTTTTTTTTGGGTTGCAGAGGGCTTCAGAGATTGTAGCAGTTTTTCGTTATGCTGCGCGCAACAAAAGTACTGACCAGCATAAGGTCGATAATCACTTCAAAATTTTGAAAATCCCAATTTCGACTCGATATTTCACAAGCGAGTGATATTTGAGGATTTTCGTGATATTTCTAAAACGTATTTGTATAAAAATCTTTAACCCGGCAACGACCGACAAGCTAGTGTTGTAATAAATCTGGCCGGAAAGAATTCTAATTTAAAAATATCCACATTATAATCGTATATAAATATACAAAGATTCTGTGATTGTATCGCGCCGTTTCGTTTTTCTTTTCTTTTGATTTTCTTTGGCCATTTAAATTGAATCGATTGATTTGATTTATGAAAAAATTTAATTGGCGAAAAATTTCGTACGATGCCGTGGTTCGATTAGACAGAATCGAATATAATAAGGAGTGAAAATCACAGAAATGAGAAATACCGATGTGAAGAACAAAAAAAAAAGAAAAAAAATTAATTTGCCACAAGGTATCATGCTCGGTCCATAATGATTTCAATAAATCATACCATAGGCCAACAAGATCGACCAATTTACTATTTTTTTTTGTTGTTGTCGTTCCTCTTCATCTTCATCATCATCATCATCGTCGTCGTCGTCGTCATGTTTTTATTATTATTTTCTTTTTTTTTCTTTGCCCGTTTTTCAAAAGAATAATGAGTGTCTAAGATGCTAACCACACGTTTACCATCGATCGACGTGAAAATGTGAAGTTATGAGTGAATAAAATTACGAGCATCTAAGTTATGAATTTCAACATTCATTGTCCACGTTTAAAAGTGTTATTTTATTCGCCTGCCACCTCCGCCCTCTCGCCACCAATGCTCCGTTAACTTCATGCCGGAGTTAAAAATAGTTTTAATTGTTTCTCAATTGATTCTGTTGGTAGTGGTTCCACTCAATGTACAAAACTTTAATAAAAAATTTAAATATCTAAGCCTGAGTTTGCCACCATCAGGGCCCGAACCAGGTTTTCCACCGCCCTCGGCAAAAAAAACAATTTTTTTTTCGGGATATACCCCGCATTTGCGCGGTCCCGAAATGCTCGCTTTTTTCTGCAGGAAAATTTAGGCGCGTAAATTGGGAGATCATTGCAATAATTTACAATTAAAATTTTTCACCGAAAGTTGAAGCGAAAGCTTTTGGTTTTATAAAACAGCATAAGGGTGACAATATTTTTTTTTATTCATTTTTGATCTGTGAATATAATACTTGTTTGTTGTGCTTGTTCATACAGTGATGGAATCGCGTCAAGTGATAAGTGATAGCGACTGTCACTTGTCAATTTTTTTGGACTTAAATAAAATGACAGTTATCGAAATTTTGATCAAAATTTTTTAATAAAAAAGGACAACTAAACGAATATCACCGCTTCTTAATACCATTTCGAAAACAATTTGTAAAAACTTACACACTGCCGAATTCAAAATAATTGACGAGTGACAGCCGCTATCCACCATTTTAATGTAGAACCAGAAACATACGTCCGTGCGTGCGGCATGATTTTGTTTTGGCATCTAGTAGTTGTCACCGCGTTTAAAAGTAGAGACTGAGCCTACTCTACGCGGCAGGAACGCGGAAACGCGTCTGAGAAACGCGCAATTATACATTTACTCATTTAAATGCGTAGTTTTTACCTTCACTGCGTGGGTGCCGCACGCACGAACGCGTAATTGTGGTTGAGGTTTTATGTTTTCAAAATACAACAAAAATTGCGCCGCAGGGAAAAATCTTAGAAAGAAAAGTCCCGTTATTGAATTTTTACTTTCTTCTGCTATAGTGGGAAAGTATTGCATTCATGACGGACAGCGACTCGAGAACGGGGACAGATGGAAACTTTCTGATCTGTACGAACATCGTTCCAGGCAAAATTCAGGACGCGAATGTGCGTGCATCTCACTGTCCGTCTGTCTGTCAGTCTGTTTGTCAGTCTGTTTGTCAGTCTGTTTGTCAGTCTGTTTGTCAGTCTGTTTGTCAGTCTGTTTGTCAGTCTGTTTGTCAGTCTGTTTGTCAGTCTGTTTGTCAGTCTGTTTGTCAGTCTGTTCGTCAGTCGGTCTGTCAGTCGGTCTGTCAGTCGGCCTGTCTGTCAGTCTGTCTGCCTGTTGGTGTGTCGGTCTGTCTGTCGGTCTCTCTCAAGGTGAATCGTAATCAAGAAATCACAACTCTAGAGTGCATAATTCCGGGATAAAATTCAAGTTTCCGGAATGTCAAGACAACATGCTTAAATCCGGGACTGTTCCGACCATTCTATACCTATGGCCACCCTAATTCTAAGGGTCTTCGGTTTAGATCACGTTTAACAACTGTAATTTTGTACCTAGTTTAATTTTAATGAAGACGTTTCGGACAGGACTGTACTGTCCATTACGACCCCCATGGCTAGTGATGTGCTCGGCTCAACCACCCCCATTAGAGGGGGTGCTCGGCTCAAAAATATTAGAAATATTAGTACAGGCCCATTGGACTACTGGTAGACCACCCCCTCCCCCTTCCTCTGACTACGCTACTGCCCGTTGCTCTAAAAATTTACTGGCTGCTACTTGGCCGCTCCCCTGATATTCAGTACGGTTATGTAAAAAGGTATCCAGTCCCTCTGCCCCCCCCCCCCTGACCAAAGACCAAACTCGGTTAGGGGGCGCGAAAATTTGAAAAAAAATCTGAAAAGAAATATTTTCCAAATGGAGACTTTTTGCGAGGTTGTATTTTTCCTAGTTCTACTTCTTGAAGCGTGAAAATAAATTTCCCGAGAAACAAAAACTATTCTGTAACAAAAGAATTACAATTTTTCGCAATTTTTCGCCCAATAAAATGATTTCCAAAATTCCATTAACCATAGCGCAGAATTTGACGCTATTATTGCACGTCCATGAAGCAGTGCAACGTAATGCGACGCTGCATTTCCATTTTAAATTTGAGAAAAAAAAATCCACAAACAGCAGAAATTGATGAAGGAAATATTATAGAAAAGAAGAGAGAAAAAAAAAATAAATGGGCGGAGAGAAGGGGGAGGTAGGAGGTTCGGATTAAAGTATGATTGTTGGAGAAGGAATCACCATGTCTTGGGTTAGGTTACCTCAGCTCAGGACAAGCGGGCATGCAAATTGATGGTCATTAAAGAATCACCTCAAGGTATAAAGCCGCCCTCGCAAATAACAGCGTTCGGTGCACTCAGCATACTGAACTGAAATGAGTTAACAGCAAAATGCTATACATTGAGATACCAAAAGAATATCCTTTATATATTTATAGATACCTGTATATGATTGCATTTTCTTGTTTCCCTTATTTTTTTTCTTCATTTTGTTAAATACAAACTCGTATAGAATTTAAAATGAACGGATCCATAGTGGATAAGAAAGGAGAGACCTCAACTCAACTTGACACGATGAAACTTGGTGTTCATTTTTATACCAACATAGAACCATATTGCTGCATTCGGGCAGCGAAAAAGTCCACAAAGAAATCGGCCATAGAATGCATCAGAAATAATTGCTCCTGAAGCGCGAGCGCGCGCGCGGGACAGCAGTTAGAATCGGGATATTACAGTGAAAAATTAAATTCTTTTGCTGCAAACTGAATTATCAACATAGCGAAGATTGGTAATAATAATAAAATGGAAATATGTACGTATGTAAAATAAGAATAAGAAAGAAAAATTATAATAAAACTTGAATAGCAGCAGCAGAATAGCTTCTCCTCGACTTCAATATTCAGTGTCCAATTCAGGGAAATTAAATACTTACAGGAAAATACCAAAGCTGAATATTTTCTATTTTTTTTATACTCTATATGAAGTAGATTAGATACCGTTTGTAAGGCATTGTACCAATCGTTGGGCACAAAAATGAACTACACCAGGGCGTTTGGGATGACAGAAGATTTTGATTTCCACATGTCTGTTTGTCCGTCTGTCTGTTTGTCCGTTTCTCTGTCTGCCCGTCTTTTGTCTGTTTGTCCATCTGTCTGTTTGTCCGTTTGTCTGTTTGTCCGTCTCTCTGTTTGTCCGTCTGTCTGTTTGTCCGTCTGTCTGTTTGTCCGTTTGTCTGTTTGTCCGCCAGCCCGTCTATTGTCTGTCTATCCGTCTGTCCGTCTGTTTGTCCGTCCGGCTATCTGTTTGTCCGTCCGTCTGTTTGTCCGTCTGTCTGTTTGTCCGTCTGTCTGTTTGTCCGTTTGTCTGTTTGTCCGCCTGCCCGTCTATTGTCTGTCTATCCGTCTGTCCGTCTGTTTGTCCGTCCGCCTATCTGTTTGTCCGTCCGTCTGTTTGTCCGTCTGTCTGTTTGTCCGTCTGTCTGTTTGTCCGTCTGTCTGTCCGTCTGTCTGTTTGTCTGTCCATCTATCTGTCCGTCCGTCTGTTTGTCCGTCTATCTGTCTGCCCGTCTGTCTGTTTCTACTATTGAAAAATCCCAATTTTTTTTCCCAGAAAACTGCGATAGGGCATTAATTTCTGAGGGAAATGAACCGCAGGCGAAATTTTTTGGGTTTCAAGGCAAATTTTTTTAATGATTAAGGATTCAACAATTTTTTTGAACGATAAAGATTGCATGATTTCGGAGCAAAAGTTTAGTTTCCGGGACGCCCAGGCCAAAATGCCTGAATCTGGGACATTTCGGAAGTGATGTGCAAGTTTGTTTAATTTTCATAAATAAGTAAAACATATTCACATAGAAAATAGTGGAAAGAGGGATGGCTACAGAAAACTTCTTGAGGTACCAAAATGCGAAATCGTGAAAATCTGTCCAAAATCCTCTCACATGTGTAATAGATAGTGGGAGAGGGGGTCCCACAGGGAGGGATCAGGTTCTATTTAATGGACAAAATCTCTTCGTGGGTTCAAGTGATGCACGGATAACTGGACAGGCGGTAACAAGCAAAAAAAAATCAGCTTACAAACAGGTTGGTAGACAGATAGACGATCAGACAGAAATACAAAGCTGGCAGACAAATTCCGTCAGACCGGCTGACAGCCAGAAAAAACTGTGAGGCGGAAAGATCATAAAACGCTGTTGTTATTATAAATAGAACAGTTATTCTTTCAGTTTAATAAAAATCACAAAAAATCTCAGGTCTTTACAGAAAAGAAACTAAAAATAGCCTAATATTATGCAATTTTCAGAAGGTATCTTATTTGACATGAGTAACGCCTGAAAGTATGTGTTTTTTTTAGTTTGTTTGGTATTTCTATACCCGCGAATTCGTATTAGAAAATCTTTTTTAATTCTAGACGAAATTAATTTAATTTGGGCAGGTTGTAATTTCTAGATTTTTGAAAGGGGATGCAATGAAAATGAAATTAAAATACGTTTAAAGTGAAATCATAAAAGAAATGAAGAAGTAAAGATTTTTTATCAAATTCAATTCAAGTTTTGAATCTTCTAGAATTCCGTTTTGAGTTTTTTTACACAAAATCTAATAAACACGAGCAATGAATGCAAAAAATACTGCTTCAATTAATTAATCCTTAGTAAGGTTTTTTTTTTCTTTCTTTTCTTGTGTAAACTATTTCTTACGCCCCCTCCCACTCTACTAGTCTTGTGTGAGAACCAAAATTGAAAATTCAATGATCCAAAACACAAATCAAAACCGAAACACAAACCAAATTTTTGAAACTGTAGAAACAAAAGTCAGAACCAAATTTAGAAATTTTAGAAGCCAAAACCAAATTTTCGAAATTTTAGAAGCCAAAACCAGAACCAAATTTTTGGAATTTTAGACACCAATTTTTGGAACCAAAACAAAAGTCAGAACCAAGTTTGAAAGAAACCAAAACCAGAATCAAATTTTTTAAATTGTAGAAACCAGAACCAACATTTTGAAATTTAAGGAACCAAAATCAAAGCCAGAATCAAATTTTGGGATTTTAGAAACCAAAGTGATTTAGAATTGCTTTAAAATACAGCAGAGATATTGCGCAGTAGACAAAATGTGATTTGTGACCGGTCAGAACGCCAGAATCAAAGCGGTAAATTTGAAATTAGTCGTATTTTAACCGGGCAGAAGTTTATTATTAAAAACGCCATAAACGCTAAAATTTTCTCGATATGCGACGCAGCACAATTCGATGGAAAAAATATTGCACATCGAAAGGTTCCGAAATTGCAACAAGTGGATATTTTGCGTTGCAAATGCACTCAGAAAAGAAAAATGGAGTAAAAGTCACCGACTTGCATACTGTATAATTTGGCTTCCTGTAGGAAAATTTAGCCTATGCTAGGAACGCGTTCACCTGCGTCAGGAAAAATAAACCTGTGTCAATCTTTGATGGGAGAAAATTAAAAAGTAAACCTGCAGCAAGTAAAATAGGGCGTAAGGAGCTGTTCTGGTTAACCTGAGATGGGTATTTCGACGATGTAAATATCATGGATAAATGGATAACTCCATCTACCTGCTACAGGCCAGAGTTGACCTATCAAAAAGTTGACTTTGATTAGCTTTATTATTTTTCTCGGTGAGATGCGAAATTTTTAAGTGTGTGGGCGAATGTTTTTAGGTTACAAGGCCAAATCGGAAAATCCGGAACCAAATTTTAGTTTCTTTTCGGAGACATTCCAAAATCCGGGCCTGTCCCGGTAAATCCGGCACGTATGATCACCCAGCCATGACGCATTCTTGTGTGGTAATTTAATGTGTGTTTTTTTTTCTCTTTTCTTTTCTTTTGCGACGTCATGACTTTAGTATAGAATTACTATTAAAATCGATAGTTTATTTTCCGTGTAGCGCTCTCACCCTTTGACGTGGTCAAGTCCGATACAACATCCCTTACCACATTTCTGTAGCCACTGTTGTTCATTTATATTTTCTGTATGCTTTTTTTCTGGTTACTGACTCGTTGAGAACCTGAACTGGATTTTATTATTGCGCTTCATATAATGATCGTTACCGGCCAACTAACACCTCTAGGCCGGTCAATAGTTTGGATTTTTATGGTGTTAAGCGGTGGGTGGATGGGTAGGTGGAAAGGCGGCGCTGTTGATTTCGGGATGGTATGAGTTCCGGAATTTACACCGCATCGACTGGGAAACTTATATTGCCTCGCGCGGCGCGTTCAGGCAATTAGAGCCCTTTAATGTATTCAAAAAGGGTACAAGTTGGTTTCGTAGTATTCGGAGAGGAAGGGGGGGGGGGGGGGTTAGGTGGTTATCAAAGAGGTAGGTAGTCGGTAATTGCAACCCCAACAGCGCCCCGAAATTTTTCAATCCGTACAAAAGCGATGCGAAAGAAATCTGACAGACGGGGGCACCGGCCTTTCGGCGACGGACGGTAGCGCGTTGGTTGATACTTAATCATTCACCCTTACTTACTCCGCCACCGTCTCCATCAAAGTCCAGCCACTTATTCAGTTACTTTAGTTATTTTTCCAACCTCCATGGATATCCACTAATTACGATAATTACTTGAATTTCATATGAATTTTCTTTCATTTTCATTTCCATTTTCCCATGGTGTTTGTCCGAATCGGTTAGCCACCACCATTCCTCGCAACCCCTGACGCCAGCCACATGGTGCAAGGTTTCCCGCAAAACTTTGCCTTGATTTCTTCCACTAATTTTGACTTTAACCACAAAAGTTTGTTATAGCGGAAAGGACTATAGTTTGTGTTGGGTTTAATTTTCTCCATATTTTTTTTTCCTTTCTCACACAAAATATTATAAGAAGGTATTTTATTCATTGAAAATTTCGACCTCTTGATTTTGCATAAACAAAACATTTCTCATGCACTCCTGAGTCGATTGAAGCATTATTACAAAAATGTATTTCTGTCAGTCTGTCAGTCTGTCAGTTTGTCAGTTTGTCAGTTTGTCAGTTTGTCAGTTTGTCAGTTTGTCAGTTTGTCAGTTTGTCAGTTTGCCAGTCTGTCAGTCTGTCAGTCTGTCAGTCTGTCAGTCTGTCAGTCTGTCAGTCTGTCAGTCTGTCAGTCTGTCAGTCTGTCAGTCTGTCAGTCTGTCAGTCTGTCAGTCTGTCAGTCTGTCAGTCTGTCAGTCTGTCAGTCTGTCAGTCTGTCAGTCTGTCAGTCTGTCAGTCTGTCAGTCTGTCAGTCTGTCAGTCTGTCAGTCTGTCAGTCTGTCAGTCTGTCAGTCTGTCAGTCTGTCAGTCTGTCAGTCTGTCAGTCTGTCAGTCTGTCAGTCTGTCAGTCTGTCAGTCTGTCAGTCTGTCAGTCTGTCAGTCTGTCAGTCTGTCAGTCTGTCAGTCTGTCAGTCTGTCAGTCTGTCATTCTGTATACAAGATTTCTCAAAAACTAATAGAGCTAGAGCCATAAAATTTTACAGGCGTGTTTGGTCCTGGAATGGGACGCGATCCCATGAACTTTTGATGGAAATACGAAAAAAATTAAATCTGCGCCGCTGACGGTTTTTTTTAAAGCCAGAATGAGACGCAATTTCAAGCCAAGAATAACTACTAAACATTCGCAAGCCAAGAATAACTCAATTTTTCTGATACTTTTCATTTTTGACACCAGTAAAGGGAAAATTTGTCGCAAAAATTGTGCCTCAGGCGGTAAAATATAACCGAAATCGAGTAGGTTGGGGAAGAAGTCCGATGGTGAAAGGTCCGGATTAAATGGTGGTTGATATTTTCCTCTCCATTTTTAGCGAATTTAAATTGCTTGTTCCTGCGAAATTAGATCTGCAGAATGCATTATAATGACACACAAAATTATTATTTTGTTTTATAAATATAAAATAAATATAACTGCAAATTTCCATTATTGTCCACAATACCTAAAAAATGGTGTTCCCCACTCTGAATAATGGAATGAGCGTTTCATTATTGAGACTAAAAAATTGAAACATACTTAGTTTGTCGCGTAAATGTTTGTATCTCACTGTACCGAGGAAAAAAGTAGCACACAGCCGATCGCATCAACAGCAAAAATGCTACTGAGCGAATTAAGCGCCAGGCTATTAAAATTCGCTCATTTTTCATCGGTTGTTTGGTACCCCGTTAAAATGTAACAATACTGGTCACTATCGCGTTGAATGCTTTGTCGCTATGTATAAAAATTTGAAATATCTGTAAAACTTGGTGAGCTATGGGCTGCACATCACTGCTTTAAAACTATAACAAGACATACAGATGCCGAAGAATTTGTATTTGTACGATTCAAGTTGTAGCTAAAGATCAACATTCGCTTCTTGTGGGAAACAGCGTCAAGCGGCGCGGGATAACCACAGAGTAGTTGCGGTGCAATATCAGATACGATGCGGTAATCTAAATGCGCGTCTTCAAACAAATTTTGTGAGACACCGTGCGCTTATAGGTCGAGAAAAATCAGCACTCATAACACATCCAAATTGAAGAAATGGTAATTTTGTCGCTTCTACAGCGAAATATACAATTTTGGGTGGTATGTATGCGAAATACGTTACATTACCTTGTCGGGCACGTTAGGTTCTTTAGATTTACTTCCGTGGCGCGCTGAAGATCGGAGGTTAGGGTACGGCCGGCTATGGTAAAATGCTGCCCGAAATTTACCTAAACGCTGCTCTTGCTCTGTGCTGCGGTGTGTTAATCTCCTATTATAATTAAATTTAATTTCTTGTTCTCTTATTCTTATTATTATTATTATTATTTTAGGTATCGTTTTTATATATATATGTGTTTGTGTGATTTTTTTTTCTTGGCTTACGCTATTATTTCGTACTTTTCTGATGATGGTGCATATATGAGTTGCTTATATATTTTCTGAGTTAATATAATGGTTTTCTTATTTCGTTACGTTTCGTCTCTCCTTACATTTTGATTATTATTACATTTTGTCTTTGGTTTTCAGTGTTTATGTTTTTTTTTACTCGCTGGAAATTTTCTTGTGAAATTATGTAGAGCAGAGATTGGATTATAAATGATTAAAGTTCTTTTTGCATAAGAAATTTTATGTTATTAGGGGAACGGTTGAATGAACATGCAGTACAAAAATGTGAAAAAAAAATTTAACCACATGTAATTTTCGTTAGTGGTATCTTTACATGTCGTAGGTGTTTTTTTTTTAAACTTATTTTCATTTCTTTTGTTTCCAATTTAATTGTATGTAATTGTCTACAATTGTATGTTGCGATGGAATTTTACGCATATCATCCGATTTGTAAGTATTTCTTTTCTACTTTTTCTCACTTTTTCAATTCTATTGTCTCTCACTTTTGTCATACATGAAACTACTGAAAAATGCGTAGTTTCGGTGTAAATCGCGAAAAACTACCGGTGTTTTTTTTACCGATTCTATTCCACAATCAATGGAAAAACCGAAATTGAATAATCGATTTTATGTATTAATACTGCAGAAATGGCAACATTATTTGGAATTTTGTATTTTGTGACAATTTCCCAACATGTTGTAGTCATTTTTTTTTCAAAATTTAATTTTGTAAATTTTTGAAATTTTTGAAAAAAAATCTCAAGAAAATTTCAAGTCTCGAGAAATTTATTTTAAAAAAAAAATGTTCTACAATTGCAGAAAAACTAAAAAACACACATTCTTAAGGATCCTTTTATCTATCAAAAACCGTTTTCCGCGAGTCGATAGGCCAAAAATTACGCGAGGGACTGACGGTTTTCCAAATGTCGGATCCTTGAAAATTGAATCCTTTTTTCTCGGAAACGGCTCAAAGGATTTTCATGAAATTTGGAATCTTAGAGTTTTCGGGGACGAGGAATCGATATCCGATGTCCTTTTTGGGGAAAAAGGATTTTTCAAGGACCTCGTCCTTGTACCGTCCAAACCGTACCACCCACTTCAAAAAGGACACCGGATATCGATTCTCCGTCCCCGATAACCTTTAAATTCTGAATTTCAGCCCGATCGGAGGACTTGAATTTTTCGTCCTTAAAAAAAGTGAAGGGGTCCCCCTTGCGATTTTTTCAATTTTTTGAAACGTCTCCGATTTTGCTGAAATTCGGTATAGAGGGGTTTTTCGGGACTCTGATTAAGAATCCGTTGTCCGTTTGCCAATATTACTAATGGTTTAGACGGTGCAGGGGACGGAGTTGTCCCACGAAAAATCGAATTTTCACGAAAACGAAACCAAACTAGGCTCTTCTTTTCCTTTTTAAATCGAAACCTTACAGGATTAGGAGACAAATCAGCAGACGGAGCAGGGGCCGGGCCAAGAGGAGGGGGGAGATTGAAGGTGTCTGACGAAAAATGGAATTTCCATTTGCCATTTACTAGAACCGCAACTGTACAAGGGAGGAAGTACAGTAATCCCTCCAACTGCGCGGTTTTTAACTGCGCGGTTAAGTTCTTAACCTTTAATTGATGAGGTGGGTCCAGTGGACCCACATTGACTTTTCTCTCGTTGCTATCTCTCATGTTTTCAGCACAGTGCCTCTGAAATCTTCAGTAACTTCATACAGTATGGTGTTGCATGCCGAGTTAAATGCACGGATTTGGTATGTGATTAGAACAGGTCCATTGGAAACCACCTCATCATTTACGCATATTTTCACCTCATAAAAAATACCAAAATTTCGAACTGCGCGGTAAAAATTTCACAGCTGCGCGGTTTTTTTTCATAATTTTCGTTTAAAAAAACATATTTCTAATCCCAAAAGTTCATACAAAGTAGGGTTCACAGTGCGCGGTTTCGGTTTGCGCGCTCTTTTTGTGGAACGTATCCACCGCGCAGTTGGAGGGATTACTGTAATGATTTTAATTTACGCATGTCCGTCCTTCTGTCGGTCTAGCTGCCCGTTCGTCTGCCTATCCGTCCGTGAACATCATATCTTTCGAGAGGATTGAGTTAAAGATTTTTTTTTAATCAATTTCGAGCTGCTCCAGGCACTTTTTTGTATTAAAAGTTCCTAAAATTCTAATTTTCTCTAAGTATTTAAGTTTTTTTTAAGAATTTAAGGTTTTTTTTAAGGTTATAGGAAGACTCAAAGATATATCTTTTACCGTTATCCAGAGATTTCAGATTTCGTAAAATAAAAATTCATATTTTTCTATCAACTAAAATTTTATGTGTCGGATTATAGTGTAAATTTCTCATCCGAGAGGGCCCGTTAGATATTCTTAACCATCGCACCCTATCGTTAACATATTTATTTACAATAAAATCGCGTTATCTGTACAGTGTCTGACTTCACCCCATATAAATTCAACGATGGTGAATGAAATTTTGTAATTTGGTAATTATGAAAATTAGAATTGTGGCGTTTTTCAACTCAAAACTCAACCCTCTTCCGGTTTTTTTTTTCTCGTTCGCTTAATTTCTGCATGTAAAATGTTTGCAACAGCGAAATTGTATTGAAAAAGGGATTTTAATAAACCTAAAAGCCTAACCTCGTTGTAGATTTTCCCAATTTTCCCCATGGTCTGTATTTATGGTTAAACGATCGGCGAAATAAAAGGACATCCTCAATGCAAAATAATATAACAAATGAGTGCAGAAAGACTGGGTGTGTGTGTGTGAGAGATCGGCAGAGAGAAAGAGAGAGAGATGAAGAAAAAAAGAGAGAAACAACCATAGAGGGATCTTTTAAATACGACAAACGAAATTAAAGTATTTTCCAAGCATTCGTGATGGACCCGACCCGCATTACGTTTGAATTTAAAATTGCAAAAATTGCAACAAACTTTCATCACTCACTCATTATGAATTTTCAGGATTGATGTGTATGTATTTGCACCCTAAATTACTTGTGATTGAATGAAAATGCCATCACCCCCTCTTATTCGGCCGAATTCTATGCGAATGGGAATTTTGATGTAATTTTTCAAATAAACTATACTTTCTATACTAACGAATGCGTAAGTAATTATTCACACGCTCATAAATGTTAATTATACTATTTTTACTTTCCTCTTCTATTCTAAGTATTGTATTCATGACGGAGAGCGACTCGAGAACGGGGACAGATAGAAACTTTCTGATCAGTACGAAATCCGTTTCAGGAAAAATTCAGGACGCGTATGTCCGTGCATCTGACTGTCAGTCTGTCTGGCAGTCTGTCTGTCAGTCGGTCGGTCTGTCTGTCTGTCTGTCTGTCTGTCTGTCAGTCTGTCAGTCTGTCAGTCTGTCAGTCTGTCAGTCTGTCAGTCTGTCAGTCTGTCAGTCTGTCAGTCTGTCAGTCTGTCAGTCTGTCAGTCTGTCAGTCTGTCAGTCTGTCAGTCTGTCAGTCTGTCAGTCTGTCAGTCTGTCAGTCTGTCAGTCTGTCAGTCTATCAGTCTGTCGGTCCGTCAGTCTGTCCTAAATACCGGAACTGTACCGGCGATTCCGGGACGTATTGTCACCCTATTTATACTTGAAATGTGAAATTGCAAATAAATTAATTATTAATCCCCCCTTCCCCCTCTGTTAACCGAACACGGTCCCCACAATCGGACAAAAATCTTGATCCTGTAAGTGTCCGCTTATGGGAACTTTCACTGTATTTCGTTACTGAAGAAAAACAAATTCTTGAAAAGTTCGTGGATACATACACAATATTGTCTGTAATGCTGGCATTCTGTGGTTGCGTGAAATCATTTTTCTAATGTCGATAAATTACGATATAAGTTTAATGAACCTTTAACACGCAGAAATTAAAATAGAAATTAATAACAAATACAAAAAACGATGAAAAAAAAAATTCACCGAAATGAAATAAAATCGCAGACTCATTGAGATGGGTGAGCGCGCGCCGCTTTCGGGGCTAATGATTTTTTGGGATTTTTTTTTCATATATAGATAGACTTTATTACAATTCATCATCATCTTCAATGCTTGAATATCATCTTGAGGGGAGCGCATAAAAATGATTTTTAAAAAAATTCACATCTTGGACGACTACGTCTTCTCGACAAATTAAAACGATAAAAGGTCAACAGTTGGCGAGATAATGAAAAGGTTTTATTGCAGTCTCTCCCTCGCCTCTAATGAAATATTTTAAATTCCAATTTTTGGATCCATGCATGGATCGTTGTACCGTCGCATTTGATCGTCGGTATTCACCCAAAATCTTGGTAACAATAGATGATTTGATCAAAGCCCAAGCATAGCCTCATGATTGATCTCGAACCCTGAGTCCAATCGAATAATAATGTTGACAATAGCTCTTCCCGTGAGGAAAATTGAGAGGGGGAGGGGGATGGGAGTGTAGGGGCTGGCAAATTAATACTTAAGCGATGATGTGGCAGTGATATTTTATTTTTATTTCACTTAAACTGTATGGTGTCAAGCTAATTTTCGGAATATCACACTAACGCAGAACCGTTAGAGACGTGTAAAAACCGTTAACGCAAAAAAAAAATCTGGAAAATTTTAATTCCTTTAAATTTGTTTCTATGCTTTTTTTCATAAAAGCGCTTAACTTTCGAAAAGTTTTCAAAAAACTGATTTTATTTTGAAATATCTTGATAACCGTTATAGGTACAAAAAACCGTTAAAGCAAGAAAATGTAGAGAATTTGATAGCCTTTAAATTTTGTTATATTAATTTTTTTTTTCCAAATAGCGCATAGGCTTGAAGAAAATTGTCAAAAACAAAAGTATTGGAGGTACCCGTTATAGCTACCGTTACTATTCCAAATAGAAAACTACGATTTTTGTAAAACTTATTTACAAAAAACTTTAAGTCGTTAGCTGAACGCGTTCTCGAGTTATTTAAAGATACGTAATAGAGACAGACAGACTGATAGACTGATAGACTGATAGACTGACAGACTGATAGACTGATAGACTGACAGACTGACAGACTGACAGACTGACAGACTGACAGACTGACAGACTGACAGACTGACAGACTGACAGACTGACAGACTGACAGACTGACAGACTGACAGACTGACAGACTGACAGACTGACAGACTGACAGACTGACAGACTGACAGACTGACAGACTGACAGACTGACAGACTGACAGACTGACAGACTGACAGACAGACAGACAGACAGACAGACTGACAGATAGACTGACAAACAGACTGATAGACCGACAGATAGACTGACAGATAGACTGACAGATAGACTGACAAACAGACTGACAGAGAAACTGACAGACAGACAGATAGACAGACAGACAGACAGACAGACAGACAGACAGACAGACAGACGACTGACAGACAGAAAGACAATTTTGTATTATACTTCGTATAAGAAAGTAAACATTAACTCTTTGTATATCCATCGCCTTTTTGTCTCTCCCGAAACTTTCAAGTGACCCCGATAGCGAAATTTTTTCACGAAAACGACACTTTCCTAATCATTATACTTGTGTGTGTGTGTATTGAAGTATCTCTAATGAAATCAAATCAAGTAAGAAGAATTATTATTATGGAGTCACATACCTCGTCGTTGGCATCAACCCCGCTATCAACCTCTCTATAAAACACGAACCAAATAAATGAAAAAAAAATCCCAACGAATCTCTAATACTTAATTCAATATCAAATATGGAATCGTACCAGCATTTACACACTGAAAAAAATTGTTAAGAGATATTTCCCTTTTGTAATTAAACAACAATAGAATCTATTTATTTAATTCTTCGTCGAAAATACCATACCATACCGTATCGTACCGCACCGCACCCAACCATACCACTATATCAAAATGCATAAAACCACATCGCATTCCAACCCTTTCAGCCATCTCTCGTCAATCGGTGATTTTAGTTTATTTTGATTTGATTTTATTTTTTATTTTATTTTTTTTTGACAACCATAAACGATAATCATCATCTTATGATCATAATTATAAAATCATTGTCATGATCAAATAATGATCATTATGACTGACAAACGAGATGGTAACGGCCAATCCAATATGCCGGCCAAGCCAAGCCGGGCCCGGTCGGTTTCTAAATATTCGAATCTGTAGTTATGACAACACGATCGATTGCCACTAAAAGGCCAATATAGTATGAGGACGTTCCCACATAAGTATTTCTTAAGATTTATACCGAAACGATTCCCCGTTCCCCTATAATGATGGAATAATGTGGCATAGTGCGATCCAAGATGATTTTCGAGACTTTATGTCGATGCCTGGTGATGATGACTCTAGGAAAAATTAAATCTAATTTCGATTTTGGTTTTGTTCGAGAAGAAGTTCGATGTCTGTATGATTGAACATTTCAATCTAATTAATCGTACAATCACACAAATCTTAACGAGAAAAATCTTTCTGGGGCCACCGCCGCTAATATGAGTCCATGACTAGGGTAACCATACGTCCCGGAATAGCCGGGACAGTGCCAAATTTCGACATATTGCCCCAGCTGTGGGGAGGCAACTGCGGACAGGGGCTCAGCAATCATCACCCAAAACCAGGTGTATTTTCACCTGAAACGTAAAATTTCTGCCCGCTGTTTCAAGTTTCAAGTATAAATAGGGTGACAATATGTCCCGGAATCGCGCGTACAGTCCCGAATTTAGGAAACTTAACTTTTGTCCAGGAAATATGTTATCTAATGTTACAATTTATCAAATTTGCACAAAATATACTCTACTCCGGTTGGAGGTTACTGTAAATCACAATTATTTCATTTAGAAATCTTCAATTATGGCATATGTGGACCAATTTTGATTGAATTTCGAAGAAATTAGTTCCCCTTATATTTTTCGTTTAGATAACTACAAAGAAAATTTAGCAAATTTTCTCTCTGATCGATGTTTTCAAATTTCCACGAATATAAAAATTTATTTTCATCACTTTTTAACCGACTTCCAAAAAGGAAATTCGAACCTATGTGTTTTTTAAATGTATGTTCACGCAAACCGTTTTACTGGCTTGACCAATTGTGATCATTCTAAAGAGAAAGTTGTAGACAAAGTTCCTGATTGGATGCCGCTGCGATTTTTTTAAAAATTGGAATAGAAAAAGGGGCCGCAAAATACTGATTTGCTTTTGTATGGCCCTTGAAAGCTTTAGAGTTGCCAGATAAGAGTAACTTTATGTTTAGTCCTTTTTGACATTTTCGAACATATTTCTAACCCCACTAGCATTTTTGGTATACGGCACGTATTTGCCGCTAAAAGTGCAGATTATTTAAAAAAAAAAGTTGAAAAACTTTTGTATGAAATTTAAATGTTCCCCAATAATATGTTGGCAAAATAAAATAATGAGAAATCGTTATGCAGACTTACCACAGTCAATGATTTTGAAGACATCGCCCAATTCAAGGGAATCCATATTTTCGCTGCGCCGCTGTAGGCATATGAACTGTTCAACTTGAACGTGTCGAAGACTTTTAACATGTTGGATCATTTGGAGGATATTTGTCGCTTTAAAATTACACAATTGGCACAACAGTACTTTGTTAACACCACTGCTTGTGTAGCTATTGTAATTATTATTGCTACCACTAACAATACAATCACCAACACCCGCTTGATTATTACTATTGCTTGCGCCACTGATATTTAAACTATTATTACCACTGCCAGTATTGCCACCGGCATTACTATTATTATTATTATTACTAATACTGGTGCTAGTACTGTAGTAGTTTGATTGTTGTTGTTGGCTATCTTGCATTGAGTGCTGTTTCTGCTGTTGATCATCGTCGGTACTACTGTTGGCAGTACAGAGGCTGGCATCACTGCTGCCGCCACCAGTGTTGCCAGTTGCTGTTGAATTCATCGGATGATGATGATGTTGATGTTGTTGATGATGTTCAATAGCGCTAGCATTAATAATATACAACAGATGATTGAATATCATTTTCATAGTATCATGTCGCATATGCTGTGCATGTAAATTCAATTTTTGTATTGAATTTGTATAGAAATCACAGCAATTGCATTTCAATTGAACTGTATTTGTATTATTATATTTTAATTTGTACTCATTATCGGGACCGCCCTCTTTGATATGATTAATATAGTTTAATTTTTGTATATGTTTATCAGTTTTACTATGTAACTGAAAATTAGCCTTTAGATTCGTTTTATAATTGCACAAACGGCATATATAGTTGTTATTTATGATTAGCATAATATCACTATTGCATGTTGTATTGTTGCGTGATCGATCAATCATTAGATGATTATTTAGCTCATCAATGCTATTTGTATCACATTTTGAGCATACGAGACAACTATATATTGTATGCGGACGTAGATCTGGCTCTATCGGTGGTTCAAATGTATCCGGATTAAGGCCCTGATCGGGCTCCATTTGGCCACCGAGCAACGCATTAGCTGCCGCTGCGGCGGCTGCTGCGGCGGCGGCGGCTGCTTGCGTAGACGATGGCTGTGTGGAAGATGAGGAACCGCCAATACCAATTTGGCCAGCGGTAGATCCACAGCCAACAGCGCCCAATACGCTGCTAC